>CM069131.1:143837733-144402733 GCA_035221665.1 Okamejei kenojei | reverse complement strand
TTACATCTTTCAGTTCACTTACCGAAAGCTTTAATTCTTCAAATTCTTTGTCCTTGGCCAAGTCTGCTTGTAGCCATTTCGAAAAGCACCTTTTCTTCGGAAGCCACTTCAAAAATAAATCTGCAGGCTTTGTCTGGCTTCCCCAGGAGAGTTTTGTAACTGTCCACTGAGTGCTCTTACCCAGGGAAGGATTTTTCATTTAAAGTGCTTTAAGCCTCTGTTAAATTCACAGCTGTTACTGATGATGTTATCAGCAAGTCGAGCAGAGACTCCGATAAGTTTTTAAAATTGGTCCCGACCTGTTGATCCAGTTTTAACGCAAAAAATCGCGAATTTTAGGGAGTGGAGCTATGTGCAGTGTCTGTTAAGATAACATGGCGCCACCGGAAGTCCAACATTTTGATTAATAATGAGAAATAATGCATGAATTTTTCAGATTTGGCAATTTTGGACTCCACGGGATAAATCTCTATCGGAATATGTAAAAATGTTACCGTTATTGTGTTGTTTTTTCGAGAGTGATCACACACAAACAAATAAATAGTTTAAGAAGGAACTGCAGATGCTGGAAAATCGAAGGTAGACAAAAATGCTGGAGAAACTCAGTGGGTGAGGCAGCATCTATGGAGCAAAGGAAATAGGTGATGTTTCGTGTCGAGACACAGCCTCAGACAGGAAAATAAATACACATCCAAGATCAGAGTTTTTCGGTATAATATGAATGTTTACAAACCTGTTCAAGATTCAAGAGTTACTGTCATGTGTCCCTGATAGGACAATGAAATTCTTGCTTTGCTTCAGCATACAGAACATAGTAGGCATGACTACAGAACAGATCAGTGTGTCCATATACCATTATATAAATATATACACCTAAATAAATAAACTGGTAAAGTGCAAAAAAACAGATAATGGGATATTAATGTTCAGAGTTTTGTCCAAGCCAAGTTTAATAGCCTGATGGCTGTGGGGAAGTAGCTATTCCTGAACCTGGTCATTGCAGTCTTCAGGCTCCTGTACCTTCTGCCTGAAGGTAGCGGGGAGATGTGTGGCCAGGATGGTGTGGGTCCTTGATGATGCTATCAGCCTTTTTGAGGCAGCGACTGCGATAGATCCCCTCGATGGAAGAGAGGTCAGAGCCAATGATGGACTGGGCAGTGTTTACTACTTTTTGTAGTCTTTTCTGCTCCAGGGCGCTCAAGTTACCGAACCAAGCTGATTGTTATCGAGGCTGACGCATTTCCACCAATACTAACAGACTGTGGTCTGTGAATGAGGAAGTCGAGGATCCAATTGCAGAGGGATGTGCAGAGACCCAGTTCTGCGAGTTTGATAACCAGCTTGGGGGGGATGATTGTATTAAATGCTGAGTTGTAAGAATTTCAATGGTCCATTTCAATACATAGGACAATTAAACACTCTTGACTCTTGACTCTGAATGTCAATGTCAACTGGGAGACTTCTAATAGTGAGATAGGGAGAATTAATGGGCAACATTTTCCCATTGTATTGAAGGGCAAGATAGACACAAAATGCCGCAATAACTCAGCGGGGCACGCAGCATCTCTGGAGAAAAGGAATTTGGGTCTAGACCTTTCTTCTTGAAGGGCAAGACTGGCAGAATGAGGGAACCCTGGCTGATGATTGATAGAGTGATTCTGGTCAAGAGAAAGAAGAAGGCTTATGTCAGGAATAGGCAGGTGGAATCAATCAAATCCCTTGTGGAGTATAGAGGTTGTAGAAGTACACTTAAGCAAGAAATTAGGACATCCTGAAATGTATTGATATCGTGAAAGAGCAAGTGTTGGCAGTCTTGAACTTCCTGGTTAGGAAGCGTTTAGAGATATATGGACTAATTGCAAGCAAATGGGACTAGCTTGGGAAGGCACCTTAGTCAGTATTGGCATGATGGGCCAAAGGACCTGTTTAGTACTGTGACTATGACTCTATAATTCTGTGACAGAATTAGGACTCCCAGGACCATTCGACCCAATAGTTTTAGTGCAGTTACCTATGAGCGGTCTGTCTGGCTGTTAATAAATAATCTATCCAGGGATAGTAGTGAATGAGCTAAAGGTACAAGAGACTACAGATGCTGGAATCTGTGGCAAAAAATGGAGAGCTGCTGGAAGAACTCAGCGTGTCATGCAGCATCTCTGGAGGGAAATGGATAGTCAACATTTGAAATGGGCATAAAGAGTGGAGGGGAAGTAACCAGTAATGGAGAAGTTGCTTTTAGTCTGTGGAACAACTTTCCGAATTAGGCATCTCTCATGTGTTAATGAGAAAGCCTTCGAAGGGTTGACTGTGCTTTGAATGTCAAAGACTGGTGCCTGGTGGATACTGGGTGGTCTATCTGGTTTTAATCTTATTGTTTTCTATTGTACCAATGAATGGTTTGTGAACAAATGCAGATGGTACAGAAGAGTCAACCACATCATTGTGGCTTATATAAACCAGGCAGCAGACATCTTTCCCATGAAAACACACAATAAGACAGCTAGTTTTACAGCGATCTGCCATCTTCATAATTTGATGCAAACCCAACATTTGTTCAGTTAAATTAATTGACATCTCCCAGGTGCTAAGGTGACATTTGAACTCATATCTTTGGATCACTGGTCCAAATCTTTGGATTACCAGTAAAGTGATGTAATCGCAATGGCTCTGTGAAAGTTTGTTTATGTCTTACTTCACTGAATCAAATTGTTGAGTGGTTCTCATTGATTCCAAATTAAGTTTTATGAATGCAAGTAATATTTTCAGATGTGAAAGAAAATGCAATGTATTTTGATTCCTATACACATGATAAATTTAGAACCCGAGTTTGTCTGTTCCTGCAAATCATGTTGATAACAACACTTGTTAATCAAATTTTGGCTGACATGGCAATGTGACCGGCAGCTTTGGGAACACACAGCACTTCCTGAAGGAAACCAGTCTGTAAACAAACACAAACCCATGACATCCTGAAACAGATGGAAGTTTTTTTCAACCACAATGGAGTGGATTGTGGTTGAATACCTGGGGATCACCATGTTTTTAGCCAGAAATTATAATTTACTACAAGGATACTAAATGTACTGTATTAAATAGCCAAGGAAAGAAGCCAACTAGTACATCTGATAGCTTCTGCACAACCTCCTAATTTATAGATTTATAAGGGTGAAATTTTATTAATAAAGGAGAGGGAAAAAAAACATTATCCTGGAATGTTTGTTAAGTAGTTTGCCAGTCATGAGCTTAATGAAAAGCAGCTGTCAGACACATTGAAGAGAACTGCAAATTCTTTTGGACAATTATATTAAAATATGCCATGCACTTCCTCGCTTATTGTATGAGTAGAAATGTTTAGTAAACAAACACAAATGATTCTGCATCTTATTGGAGGCATCTTAATGAATAAAAATATTATAGGAAGAGCATGTGTATTTTCTTTCTAAAACATTTTTGTAGAATTCTAGCATTATGGAAAATTTCTGACACAAAATGAGGCTATTCAGCACATTATATCCAAAATCTAAAAGGACTATCCAGCCTAATCATCCCTTCTAGCACTTGATCTGCAATTCAGCAGGTACACTCCTGAGATACAGCTCCAAGTACTGCATTTGTTTTAACGTGATAAGGTTTTCTACTTCTGCCACCCATTTAGGCTGTGAGTTCCAGATTGCTACCACTTACTCATCTGCGTATTATCCTTTATCACCGTTCTTTTGTTCTTGATCCCTCTGCTAAGTAAAATGTGTCCATTTTAAACACAGACAGAACCCGAGGTCTGAATCGAACACGGGTGTCTGGCACAGTAAAGGGGCTGTCCCACTTGGGCGACCTAATCCATGAGTTAAAAAGAGTGCCTTCGACCTTCAAGCTCGAGGGCACTCGCCTGGAAAGCCTTGAGCTGGATCGACCGACTGCACACACGCATTGCAAAGGCAGGGGCCAGGGAAAGCGGGGGAGCGCTGTCTGCGCGATGAAGAGGAAGGTAAATGCTCGTTTAAATAGTACTGTGATAAATCTGACTAAATCAATATCACAACCACAAAAATACCCTTCACTAGTACTGTTCACAGCTTTGCGGCACAATTTTCTTAAAAAATATAATCCAAATATGCATTCTCTCTTTTTGGATTTTTTACATATAAACAATTTATGGATTCTGAGCCTGAAACACTCTTTAAATAATTGTATCTTAATTAATATTCAGGTAATTTAACTCCCAGTCACTTGCTGTCAAAGCTTTTCTGTATTTGTGAGAAATCTGCCTATATCCATTTCTAATTTGTGGTCGATAATATACTCCTGCCACATGATTTTACCTTTTTTTTTGTTCTTTATTTCTCTCTCCATGGTTTCTGCCTGCTCTGCTAAGTACTTCCAGTATGGTGTCTTATTAACTAATTCACTTATCTTCAGCTATACTCTGCAATACAATCTTCTACTCTGTAACTGACACACAATATTTTTTTGTTATGACAATGCATTTTGATATTGTTGTACTTAGATAGTGCATAATCATGGTACTTTGAAACTGTCACTTGGGGAATAAAAGGTCCTGTTTGGTTTTCCACTGGCATCTGGCTTTATTCAGACCCCTTCATGCTGTTGTTAAAGGTGCTTGAATTAAATCATAAGTTGAAATGCAATAATAACTTAGGATGTATTAGACTAAGCAAGCCTGCTGCTATCATTTTTGAATATGTTTAGGTTTATTATTGTCACGTGTTTTCTTGTTTTGGAAATCTTTGTTTTGCATGCTATTTAAACAGGTCAGATATATTATACATGAATACAATCAAGTCCGGCTCAAGTATAATAGAAAGCGCAAAGGGTAGGATACAGAGTGCAGAATATAATTCTCAGCATTGCAGCGCATCAGTTCTGTAGAAAAGGTCCAATGTCCACAATGACAATCAGACTTATAATTAACATTTTTTTTAACACATTGTCTATTTATCATGGCACTTTGAATTCTTGTTAGCTCACTAGTAAAATGAATAATTATTCAAATTGTTAGTTTAGGAATTTCATAAATGTATTAAAAAAAATGTTTTCATTGTTTCAAAGAGAAGTAAACTCTATTTTGCTGTGTCAATGAGACAAGGAAATAGGGATAATATTGTATAGTATTGTATAATATTGAGAAAATAGGGCTTTTTATATAGTTATGTATCTGACATTATAAAATCAACACACCACACATTTTTAACACGTAATAGATTGTTACCTTGAGGATTTTCAATTCTTGCTAATCTAAAAAACACAGTACCACAACTTCTCTGCCAGGTGGCTCCAATCATACATAACACTCATGCTCAGGGTTTGGTTTCATCCAGTCATTTATATTCATTGAAGACATTCAAACATTTCCCCAAATCCACTCCATGAAATTTGGCAGTAGTGTTGAAACCATTTTGATATTTACTGATTATTTGTTAACTTAATAAAATCCATGGATTTAATAAAATTAATGGATATGAAAGGTTTAGAGGCATAGAGACTGAACACCAGCAGCTGGGACTCGTGTAGAGTGAGCATCTTGGTTGGCATGGATAAGTTGGGCCAAAGGGTCTGTTTCCATACTGGGTGACTCTCTGACTCAATATCAATAGTCGCTGCTCTCATGACGTTGCAAAATTAGGAACTGTTCAGATTCAGATTAGTTTATTGTTATAGACACCAGGGTGCAATATTGCGGTGCAAAATCAAAGGAGTGTAAAAGAATATAAAAATACAATAAAATAATTGAATGAGGTAGAGTCAAGTGTAAGAGTACGTGGCAACATCTATAGGGAGGGTGAGTGAAAGAAGTGCTTGGTTTAGAAGTGTAATATGGCGATGGCAGCACACACAGTTGCAGCAGCTCGATCTTCTCTCGGTCAGTGCTTCATGTTTTTTTGTGTATGTGTGCTTACTGTGTATGTGTGCATGTTTTATGCCATGTGTACTTATTGTCGGGCGGACAGGATCTACGGCCGTCAGGATCTTCTTAGGATTGGAGCCGGTCACGAACGGTGGGGTTACCGCTGAGCTTGTCCGCTCATACACGATCCCGGCGGACATAGCGAGGAGCCCCGACCTGCGGGGAGGAGGCGAAGACGGCGCAGAGAGAGAAGGCAAAAGCGAGGCTGCAGGGCCGGCGCGTTGGCCAGGCTACGGAGGCAGCCACTGAAGCCACCGCTTCCCAGCCTGTTTCTCACAAACGCAAGATCCCTGGCTAACAAGATGGATGAACTGAGGCTACAGACTGCAGCTAACAACGCCGTGAAGGACAGCTGTATCCTGTTGATCACGGAGACCTGGCTTCATTCATCCATTCCGGACTCTGCTATCGAGCTAGCAGGCTACACAGCACAGCGTCATGTCGGGACAAGAGACTCTGGTAAGAGCAGAGGAGGAGGGCTCCGTGTGTACGTGAACAACACCTGGTGTACAAACACAGTGATTGTGGACAGCCACTGCTCCCCGGACCTGGAATATGTGACTGTTAAATGCAGGTCCATTTATCTCCCTAGAGAGTTTACTGTTGTCATGATAACTGCTGTGTACATACCACCGGATGCTAATGCTAACTCGGCTATCAGACATTTGTAGGTAGCAGTAGTAGTCAACAGAGCATATATCCGGACGGTATTCACATCATAGCAGGGGACTTTAATCACGCGGACTTGAAGAAAATGCTCCCCAAATTCTACCAGCATGTTAAATGTGCTACAAGAGGAGCTAACACACTGGACAAGGTCTACTCCAACATCAAGCTGGGCTACAGGGCTAGACCAATACCTCACCTGGGTCAGTCGGACCATATGTCCCTGCTTTTAATTCCTGCATATGCCCCCCTCAGCGAAACCGCTTCTCCCATCACAAAGACCGTCACAACCTGGTCTGATGGTGCATCTCAGCAGCTGCAGGACTGCCTCGACAGGCCCAACTGGGATGTGTTTGAACACCGGGGACCTGGAGTTGTTCACAGTGTACTGTGTTACATTAAAAGCTGCATGGACACTGTCACAGTGGACAAACGCATCAGGGTCTACCCCAACCAGGAGCCCTGGATGACCCGGGAGGTCCAGCAACTGTTAAAAGAGAGGAACACCGCTTTTAAGTCTGGCGATAGGACTTTATACAGCACGACCCGAGCTAACCTGAAGAGAGGCATCAGAGAGGCCAAGTCAGACTACAGGAGGAAGATAGAGGACCACCTGGACAGTAACAACAGCAGGCAGGTGTGGCAGGGGATCCAGTATCTCACCAACTATAAGACAAACCTTGGAGCTGCTGAAGGTGACGCCTCGTTGGCAGAGGAGCTGAACCTCTTCTTTGCTCGCTTTGAAGTGGAGCCACCCGAGACAGCCACATCACACCATATGGTCCACAGCAGCTTAACCCTCAAAATAGAGGAGCATGAGGTGAGGCGCACGCTGCGGGCCATCAATCCAAGGAAGGCCACTGGACCCGACGGCGTCTCTGGACGCGTGCTGAAGGACTGCACAGACCAGCTGGCTGGAGTCCTCACGAGGATTATTAACCAGTCTCTGGCCCAGTCCACTGTTCCACCCTGTCTGAAGTCCGCAACCATAGTCCCCTTGCCCAAAAAATCCCCACATTTCCAGCCTCAATGACTACCGGCCAGTCGCACTCACACCAGTGGTGATGAAGTGTTTTGAAAAACTGGTCCGGGGTCATATCACATCACTCCTGCCCCGAAGCTTTGACCCCCACCAGTTTGCGTACAGAGCGAATAGATCTACAGGGCACTGTAGCCACAGCTCTACATGCTGCACTGTCCCACCTGGAGCAGCGGGGGAGCTACGTGCGGATGCTCTTTGTGGACTATCCACTTTGTGAGGTTTCCCACTTTGGTGGCAAAAACAGGAAAGCAGACTATTATCTAAATGGTGGCCGGTTAGGAAAAGGGGAGATGCAGCGAGACCTATGTGTCATGGTACACCAGTCACTGAAAGTAGGCATGCAGGTGCAGCAGGCAGTGAAGAAAGCGAATGGTATGTTAGCTTTCATAGCAAAAGGATTTGAGTACAAGAGCAGGGAGGTTCTACTTCAGTTGTATAGGGTCTTGGTGACACCACACCTGGAGTATTGCGTACAGTTCTGGTCTCCAAATCTGAGGAAGGACGTTATTGCCATAGAGGGAGTGCAGAGAAGATTCACCAGACTGATTCCTGGGATGTCAGGACTGTCTTATGAAGAAAGACTGGATAGACTCGGTTTATACTCTCTAGAATATAGGAGATTGAGAGGGGATCTTATAGAAACTTACAAAATTCTTAAGTGGTTGGACAGCCTAGATGCAGGAAGATTGTTCCCGATGTTGGGGAAGTCCAGGACAAGGGGTCACAGCTTAAGGATAAGGAGGAAATCCTTTAAGACCGAGATGAGAAAGACTTTTTTCATACAGAGAGTGGTGAGTCTCTGGAACTCTCTGCCACAGAGGGTAGTTGAGGCCAGTTCATTGGCTATATTTAAGAAGGAGCTAGATGTGGCCCTTGTGGCTAAGGGGATCAAGGAGAGAAGGCAAGTACGGGATACTGAGTTGGATGATCAGCCATGATCATAGTGAATGGCGGTGCAGGCTTGAAGGGCCAAATGGCCTACTCCTGCACCTAATTTCTATGTTTCTATGACAACTGCTCTGCTTTCAATACTATCCTTCCTCACAAAACTGGTGGACAAACTGGGGGACTTGGGACTTCCACACTCCACCTGCATGTGGACAAATAGCTTCCTATCAGGTCGCCGCCAGAGAGTCAGAGTGGGCCATCACACATCCACGGCCCTCAGCCTCAGTACCGGCTCTCCACAGGGCTGCGTGCTGAGCCCCCTGCTCTACACCATCTACACACATGACTGCAACCCCACCCACCACAGCAACACCATTGTCAAATTTGCGGATGACACTACGGTGGTGGGACTCATCTCCGGGGGGGACGAGTACGCCTATCGGGATGAGGCGGAACAGCTGACAGTGTGGTGTGGAGAAAATAACCTGCTCCTCAACACCTTAAAGACCAAGGAGATAATAATAGACTTCAGGAAGAACAATACGGACATGGTACCACTGATCATCAGAGGGGACTGTGTGCAGAGGGTGGCGGATTTCCGCTTCCTGGAAATCCATATTGAGGAGGACCTGACGTGGAGCGTGAACACTTCTGAGCTGCTGAAAAAGGTCCAGCAGAGACTGCACTTCCTGAGGGTGCTCCAGAAGAATAACATCACTCAGAGACTGCTGCTGTCCTTTTATCGGTGCTCCATTGAGTATCCTAACATACTCTGTATGTGTGTGGTACAGCGGCTCAGAGGAAAGCGCTCCAGAGGGCCATTGACAACGCCCAGAGGATTGTCGGCTGCCCTCTCCCTACCTTGGAAGACTTACACAGTTCCCGCTGCATCAAAAAATCCCAGAATATTATAAAGGACATTTCCCACCCCGGACACTCCCTGTTTGAACTGTTGCCGTCAGGCAGACGGTACAGATCTACAAGGACAAGGATAAACAGACTTAAAAACAGTTTTTACCCCACTGCTATAAAGGCACTAAATGTAGCTGCCAAGGAACGCAGGGACTAGGGGACTGTGGTTGGTACACTGTGAAATCGACAGAAGGATGTAGGGTTGGGTGCTATTTTCATATTTATTTTAGTTGTTTATCTTTTTTAATATTTTACCTTGTATGTATCGTTAGCTTTTAGAAATGTTTGAATGGTGCACTGACTGGCTGACATTTTTTATATTTCGTTGTACATGGTTCATGTTACAACGACAATAAAGAAACTATATATACTATATAATAGCATAGGGAAGAAACGTTTCTTAAGTCTGGGTATCTGAGCTTCACGCTCTGGTATCTTCTTCCAGGAGCAAGAAGAGAGAAAATGGAATGACATGTGTCCTTGACAATACTTCCAGCCTTCCTGATCAATTGGATCATGAAAGTGGACTGGATGGAAATAAGTGATGAGGCTGTGATGGTCTGGGCTGTGTTCACCACTCTTTGCAGATTCAGGCGGTCAAGAACAGGGCATTTTCCATACATGGCTGAGAATACTTTCTGTAGCACATATACAGACGATTGAGAGAACCTGTGTGGACATACCAAATCTTCTCAGCTGCTTAAGAAAGTAAATACACTGATGCGTCTGCTTAATCACCACATCAACATGAATTTGGAACATGGATAAGAAAGGTTTAGAGGGATATGGACTAAAATCATAGAAACATAGACATTAGGTGCAGGAGTAGGCCATTCAGCCCTTCGAGCCTGCACCGCCATTCAATATGATCATGGCTGATCATCCAACTCAGTATCCCGTACCTGCCTTCTCTCCATACCCTCTGATCCCCTTAGCCACAAGGGCCACATCCAACTCACTCTTAAATATAGCCAATGAACTGGCCTCAACTACCCTCTGTGGCAGAGAGTTCCAGAGACTCACCACTCTCTGTGTGAAAAAAGTCTTTCTCATCTCGGTCTTAAAGGATTTTCCCCTTATCCTTAAGCTGTGACCCCTTGTCCTGGACTTCCCCAACATCGGGAACAATCTTCCTGCATCTAGCCTGTCCAACCCCTTAAGAATTTTGTAAGTTTCTATAAGATCCCCTCTCAATCTCCTAAATTCCAGAGAGTATAAACCGAGTCTATCCAGTCTTTCTTCATAAGACAGTCCTGACATCCCAGGAATCAGTCTGGTGAACCTTCTCTGCACTCCCTCTATGGCAATAATGTCCTTCCTCAGATTTGGAGACCAAAACTGTACGCAATACTCCAGGTGTGGTCTCACCAAGACCCTGTACAACTGAAGTAGAACCTCCCTGCTCCTGTACTCCCTGCTCCTCCCTGCTCCTGTACCTCGCTCAGCTATTTCATCTGGCATAGACATAAAAAGCTGGAGTAACTCAGAGAAGGTTCTCGACCCGAATTGTCACCTATTCCTTTTCTCCAAAGATGCTGTCCGACCCGCAGAGTTACTCCAGCTTTTTGTGTCTTTCTTTGGTTTAAATCAGCATCTGCAGTTCTTTCCTGCATCATCTGACAGCTAGTTCCATATACCCACAAACCTGAGTGGAAAAACTTGCCCCTCAAGTTCCAATTAAATCTTTCCCCTCTCATTTTAAACCTATGCCCTTTACTCCTTCATTACCCTACCCTGGGAAAAAGACATGTGCATTCACCCTATCTGTTCCCATCATGACTTTATACACATCTAAATGATCACCATTCAGCCTCCTGTTCTCCAAAGCGAAGAAGTCGTAGTGTGCCCAATCCCTCCCTATAGCTCAGGTCTAGAGTCCTGGCAGCATGCTCATTTATCTTCTCTGCATTCAATCCAACTTATTGGCATCTTTAGCAGGGTGTCCAAAAATGTACATAATAATCCAAGTGCAGCCTCACCTGTGTCTTGTACATGTGTAACATTACGTTCTAACTTCTTCATTCAATTTCCTGTGTGATACGGGCCAGCTAGCCAAAAGCTTTCTTTAACATCTTATCTAACTGAAAAAAACACTTTAAAGAAACGATAGAAACATAGAAACATAGAAATTAGGTGCAGGAGTAGGCCATTCAGCCCTTCGAGCCTGCACCGCCATTCAATATGATCATGGCTGATCATCCAACTCAGTATCCCGTACCTGCCTTCTCTCCATACCCTCTGATCCCCTTAGCCACAAGGGCCACATCCAACTCACTCTTAAATATAGCCAATGAACTGGCCTCAACTACCCTCTGTGGCAGAGAGTTCCAGAGACTCACCACTCTCTGTGTGAAGAAAGTCTTTCTCATCTCGGTCTTAAAGGATTTCCCCCTTATCCTTAAGCTGTGACCCCTTGTCCTGGACTTCCCCAACATCGGGAACAATCTTCCTGCATCTAGCCTGTCCAACCCCTTAAGAATTTTGTAAGTTTCTATAAGATCCCCTCTTAATCTCCTAAATTCCAGAGAGTATAAACCAAGTCTATCCAGTCTTTCTTCATAAGACAGTCCTGACATCCCAGGAATCAGTCTGGTGAACCTTCTCTGCACTCCCTCTATGGCAATAATGTCCTTCCTCAGATTTGGATGTACCTATACTCCTAGATTTCTCTCCTCTACACCACTTGCCGGTTCCCTACCACTGCGAAGGTCCTGCCCTGGTTTGATTCCCCAAAATGCAACACCTCACGCTTAACTGAATAAAACTACATTTGCCACTCCTTGGCCCATTTGCCGAGCTGATCCAAGATCCAACTGCAATTCCTGATAACCATCTTCGCTATCTATAATAGCACCTATTTTAGTATAATCTACAAGATTACTAATCACGCCTTGCAAATTCTCACCCAAATCATTGGTATAGTTATCAAAAATCAATGGGCCAAGCATTGTACATTGGACTAAATTAGATGTAGCATCATGGTCAACATGGATAAGTTCTGCTGAAGGGCCTGTTTCCATGCTGTGTGACTGTGATGCTATGAAGGAATCGGGTTAAGTTGCTGGTGATGTGCATCTCCAGGAACTTGAAGCTGTTGACCATCGCTATAGCTGCTCCATTGATGAGGACAGGGTTGTTTCATCACCTCACTTCCTTTGGTCAACAACCAATTATTTTGGCTTGTTGACAGTATGGAATAGGTTGTTGTCTTGACACGAACGTACAAGGTTCGTGATCTCTTTGCTGTACTTCATCTCATCTTTGACATTCATCCGGCAAGCAACAGTGGTATCATCAGCAAAGTACAACATTTAAACAATTCTATTAAATTTCTATCAAAGCAACCCAAAATGTTATATTCATAAGTTGTAGGAACAGAATTAGGATATTCGGCCCATCAAGTTCACTCTGCCATTCAAACATGACTGATCTATCTTTCCCTCTCAACCCCATTCTCATGCCTTCTCCCCATAACCCCTGACACCCTTACTATTCAAGCATCTGTCAACCTCCAACATAAAATATTCATTGATGGCCTCCATAGCTGTCTGTGGCAATGAATTCCATAGATTTACCACCCTTTGACAAAAATTTCTACTCTATGTAGACTTTAATCTACACATAGATTGGGCCAATATATAGGGGATGGTTTTTTTTAAATCAATATGTAGAAGAACTGAGTGGAGGGCAGGCCATCCTAGACTGGGTATTTTGTAATGAGGAAGGATTATCTAGCGATCTTGTTGTGCAGAGTCTCTTGGACAACAGTGACCATAATATGGTGGAATTCTACATTAGGATGGAGAGTGGCACAGTTAATTCAGAGACTAGGGTCCTGAACTTAAAGAAAGGAGACTTTGAAGGTATGAGATGGGAATTGGCTATGATAGACTGGCGAATCTATACATAATTAAAACTCTGATCTTGTGCTTTTCCGGTTTACGCGGTTTTTCTATTTGCACAAAGACGGTACGCGATAGCGCTACGCTACGATTTTTTGTCAGCTCACTCACTGTTCCCCTGTGCTGCAAATGCAACAAATTTAGTTCAGATTGGTAGTGTATTGTAAATGTTAGCGAGGTTTAAAAATCGTAAAAACCGCGCATGCGCAGATCGATCTACTCTCCTGCCAGTCAGTGTCGCGCGGATTGGTCTCTTCTCCTGTCACTCCCCGTGATGGTCCACTCCTTCCTGCGCCATCACGTCCTTACTGAGCTGAGGGATGCTGTCGTGGCCGGCAGAGGTCTCTAACTGGACACAATTTTCAGAGAGACCGGAAGTGACCCAGGCCGGTGTGGAGTCGGAGATATCGCCAAACGGAAAGCGGAGTGTCTGATCCCGATAGAGGAGAGTGTCCAGCGCAATGGCCCACAGCTCCAGGCCCTTCCCCTCTGGTCCCCCTCACTGGCTCCTGCCCCCCTCCCCCGCGATATCCCCCTCTCTCCCATGGCTCTTCCCCTGTCTTTTCTCCAATCTCCCCTCCCGCCAACACGACGGCATGGCCGTAGCTGCTGGTGCTTCCGAGCCGATCTGAGGCCTGGCTCTAAGGGCGCTGATGTTCCTCCGAGGCATGCAAGAAGGGAGAGGAGAGTGTGGGAGGAGAGGGGATAGAGGGAGAGTAGGGAAGGGAGAGGAGTTATGGAGGGAGGGAGTGACTGAGGGTAGGGAAAAGGAGGGATTGGGGATGGTAGAAGGAGAAGGGGGTTGAAGAGGAGGGGGAGAGAGTGCTAGAGGTGAAGGGTGCCTGTGCAGTTGGTGGCTATGGGTGAGTGGTTGTCAATTGCGTTGGGGGACCAAGCTTCCTGTGTGACAGGGACCCAATGGCTCCCACTAAGTTATACTTAAAGGGTTGACGGTGCAGATGCCATGGCAAAGATTTAAGGATAGTGTTGAATCCAAGGAGAAACTGACTCTAAAAGTTTCTTTAGGTATGTAAAAAGGATAAGATTAATGAAGATACAGTAAATGGAGGTCCTTTACAATCAGATACAGGTGAATTTATAGTAGGAAACAAAGAAATGGCAGAACAGTTAAACAAGTACATTGGATCTGTCTTCACTAAGGAAGACACAAACAATCTCCCAGAAATACTAGGTGACCGAGGATCTAGTGAGAGGGAAGATCTGAAGGGAATCCACATTAGTCAGGAAATGGTGTTAGGTAAACTGTTGGGACTGAAGACAGATACATTCCCAGGGCCGATGGTCTGCATCCCAGAGTACTGAAGGAGGTGGCCCTAGAAATCGTGGATGCATTGGTGATCATTTTCTAATGTTCTCTCAACTCTGGATCAGTTCCTCTGGATTGTACCAATGTAACTCCACTTTTTAAGAAAGGAGGGAGAGAGAAAACAGGAAATTATAGACCAGTTAGCCTTGCATCGGTAGTGGGGAAGATGCTTGAGTCGATTGTTAAAGATGTTATAGCAGCACATTTGGAAAGCAGTGACGGGATCAGTCAGTCAGCACGGATTTATGAAGGGGAAATCATGCTTGACTAATCTGGAATATTTTGAGGCTGTAACAAGTAGAATGGATAATGGTGAGCCAGTGGATGTGGAGTATTTGGACTTTGAAAAAAGCCTTTGACAAGGTCCCACACAAGAGATTAGTGTGCAAAATCAGAGCACATGGTATTGGGGGTAGGGCATTGGCATGGATAGATAACTGGTTGGCAGATAGGAAGCAGAGTAGGAATTAATGAGTCCTTTGCAGAATGGCAGGCAATGACTGTGGTGCTGCAAGGCTCGATGCTGGGACCCCAGTTATTTAAAATATATATTAACGATTTAGATGATGGAATTAAATGTGATATCTTCAAGTTTGCGGATTACACAAAGCTGGGTAGCAGTGTGAGCTGCGATGTGGATGTTATAAGGCTGCAGGGTGACTTGGATACGATGGGTGAGTGGCCAGATGCAGTATAATGTGGATAAATGTGAGGTTATCCTCTTTGGTGGCAAGAACAGGAAGGCAGATTATTATCTGAATAGTGTCTGATTAGGAAAGGTGGAGGTGCAACGAGACAAGGGTGTGCTTCTACATTAGTCACTGAAAGTGTAAATTGCTTGTTCTAAGCTTCCCCCCATGCTAGTTTCAGTCAAAAACCACTGAATCAAGCACTTGATCAACTAATCTTTATTTTAACAAAACACAATTACAGTTCAACTACTGTACCTATCCCACCGCGGGTTTGATCCTCATATCTGCCTGATCAAGCCCTGTAGGCCACGCTCAAACAGAGCCACTCCAGAAAGTCACTCAGTCACAACCACTCTCCCAGAAGATCAATGCGGGACCTCGTGGTAGCTGACTTTTATAGGTCCCCGGACTTTGAGGGGCCGAACCACATGGGGGTGGTCTCTTAACAATCCAATTACAGATATCGATCAACCCCATACATAACGGACATTTCCCTAACCCATTAATACAGCAGCTAATACATTGTATAAGAAAGAAAGCTCTAGAAGGAAGCAAACAAGAACAAACATTGAAACATGTGCCCTAAGATTCAAACAGTTTCTCCAAGGCTCAACAGTTCGACCAATCATCGAGTAACGGGATGACCGTCTTGCAACATTATTTGTACTATTTACAATGATTTTGCAGTGATCCAATAGAAATTATACATTTAAGGTTCATTTGCGAAACTGCTATACATGTTGTCAATTTAAGAGAAACAGGGAGAACACCTGGACCCCTCACCATCCTGCATACCAGTCTGAGCCTAAACTGGCTGGTGCCAATCAAAGCCTGTAAAGTTCAGCTGACGAGGGTTAAGTAATTCTGACAAGTGCAGGGATCCTCCATTTTATGGTGGCTTTAATTTGGCCAATATTAACATTCCCCCATTTTATCATTCATGATAACCCACATCATAAATGATAACCAAATCAGCTAACCAGATATACATTTGTGTGTCCATCACATTTCTCCTCTAACAACAACACAAGATTCTGATGTTTCTTCCCAGAAACTGTTCAAGCTTCCTGCATTTTCGTGGGCATAGGTTCACTATTTCTGTCTGGTGAGTCTTCACCTCCCGAGTGTTTGTGGGCGCGAACTCCCTCCATCCGTGTTGTTGCCCATTCTTCCATCCTTTTCCATAGTCGAACATAAAACCTAAAATTCCTGAAAAACTTGGGACAAAGCAAGCTACCATCATGCACCCATTTTACTCGACCTATTATTTCTCTATCATTGTATCCCTGTCCCTATTCTGTTACCTATTATACTCTTTACTATCCTAGGATCAACACTAATCAGCCCTCTTCATATTCACACAATGTTATAATATGTATATCTGATGATGAGTCCTCATATAAATTTCAGCTGGGTTCAGTCTAGACTTCCCTTCAGGCGTGACTCAAACCATGAAAAGTGTTCCAATTCAACCAAATTCATCCTCAGCCTTCAATTTACGATTTTAATTTCAGCGTCCTTCTCATCCTTCTTGGTGGCTGTACACCTTGGCAAAAAGTACTCCTTTTTGAGTACTGTTGGGGGAGACAGCCTACCTGGGTGTAGCAACAGCGGCCGGGCCTCAGGTAGAGCGACCAGCCCTGTTGTTCAGAAGGATAAGGAAAAGAAGAGGAGGACAGTAGTAATAGGGGGCTCTATAGTTAGGCGGTCAGATAGGCAATTCTGTGGACGCAGTCAGGAGACCCGGATGGTAGTTTGCCTCCCTGGTGCCAGGGTCTGGGATGTGTCTGAACGTGTCCAAGATATCCTGAAATGGGAGAGAGAGGAGCCAGAGGTCGTGGTACATATAAGTACCAATGACATAGGTACAAAAAGAGAACAGGTCCTGAAAGGAGAATTTAGGGAGTTATGAGGAGAGTTAAGGAGAAACAACCGCAAAGGTAACAATCTCAGGATTACTGCCCGTGCCACGCGACAGTGAGAGTAGGAATGTAGCCAGGTGGAGGATAAAAGCATGGCTGAAGGACTGGTGCTGAGGGCAGGGATTCAAGTTTCTGGATCATTGGGACCTCTTTTGGAGAAGGTGTGACCTGTACAAAATGGACGGGTTACACTTGAACCCGAGGGGAACCAATATCCTGGCGGGGAGATTTGCAAAGGCTACTGGGGAGACTTTAAATTAGATTGGTTGGGGGGAGGGACTCAAATAGAGAAAGCCAGTAGACAGTCTGTGAGGCAGGAGGCAGAGAAGGGAAGCACTCAGACCCAACATGTAGGGGGGAAAGAAGAAAAAATAATAAACAGAGAATAAGAGGTGGTGGGTTTCTTAAATGTGTGAGCAGAGAGACAGAGGGGTGGAAAATGAGGGTAGAAGCAATAGGTAGCAAGATGAAAAGTAAAAGTGGCAGGCAGTCAAATCCAGGGCAAAAATCAAAAAGGGCCACTGTTCAACATAATTGTATAAGGGGTAAGAGTGTTGTAAATACAAGCCTGAAGGCTTTGTGTCTCAATGCGAGAAGCATTCGTAATAAGGTGGATGCTTTGAATGTGCAGATAGCTATTAATGATTATGATATAGTTGGGATCAAGGAGACATGACTCCAGGGTGATCAAGGCTGGGAGCTGAACATCCAGGGATAGTCAATATTCAGGAGGGATAGACAGAGAGGAAAAAGTGATGGGGTAGCATTGTTGGTTAGAGAGGAGATTAACGCAATAGAAAGGAAGGACATTAGCTTGGAGGATGTGGAATCAATATGGGTAGAGCTGCGAAACACTAAGGGGCAGAAAACGCTAGTGGGTGTTGTGTACAGGCCACTTAACAGTAGCGGTGGAGTTGGGGATGGCATCAAACAGGAAATTAGAAATGCGTGCAATGAAGGTAAAACAGTTATAATGGGTGACTTCAATCAACATATAGATTGGGTGAATCAAATTGGCAGGGGTGCTGAGGAAGAGGATTTCTTGGAATGTATGCGGGATAGTTTTCTAAAACAACATGTAGAGGAACCAACGAGAGAGTAGGCTATCTGGACTGGGTATTGAGTAATGAGGAAGGGTTAGTTAGCAGCCTTGTTGTGCGTGGCCTCTTGGGCAAGAGTGACCATAATATGGTTGAGTTCTTCATTAGGATGGAGATGACATTGTTAATTCAGAAATACGGGCCCTGAACTTAAAGAGAGGTAACTTTGAGGGTATGAGACGTGAATTGGCCAAGATAGACTGGCAATTGATTCTTAAAGGGTTGACAGTGGATATGCAATGGAAGGCATTTAAAAACTGCTTGGATGAACTACAACAATTGTTCATCCCAGATTGGCAAAATGGGAAATCAGGGATAGTATTAAAACAAAAGATGAAGCGTACAATTTAGCTAGAGAAAGCTGCCTACCAGAGGACTGGGAGAAATTCAGAGCCAGCAGAGGAGGACAAAGGGCTTAATTCGCAAAGGGAAAATAGATTATGAAAGAAAACTGACAGGGAACATAAAAACTGAGCAAAAGATTTTATAGATATGTGAAGAGAAAAAGATTAGTTAAAACAAATGTAGGTCCCTTGCAGTCAGAAACAGGTGAATTGATCATGGGGAACAAGGACATGGCAGACCAATTGAATAACTACTTTGGTTCTGTCTTCACTAAGAAAGACATAAATAATCTGCCAGAAATAGCAGGGGATCGCAGATCAAATGAGATGGAGGAACTGAAATCCAGGTTAGCCGGGAAGTGGTGTTAGGTAAATTGAATGGACTAAAGGCCGATAAATCCCCAGGGCCAGATAGGCTGCATCCCAGAGCACTTAAGGAAGTAGCCCCAGAAATAGTGGATGCCTTAGTGATAATTTTTCAAAACTCTTTAGATTCTGGAGTAGTTCCTGAGGATTCGAGGGTAGCTAATGTAACCCCATTTTTTAAAAAGGGAGGGAGAGAGAAAACAGGGAATTACAGACCAGTTAGTCTAACATCGGTAGTGGGGAAACTGCTAGAGTCAGTTATTAAAGATGGGATAGCAGCACATTTGGAAAGTGGTGAAATCATTGGACAAAGTCAGCATGGATTTACGAAAGATAAATCATGTCTGACGAATCTTATAGAATTTTTTGAGCATGTAACTAGTAGAGTGGATAAGGGAGAACCAGAAGAGTGTTATATCTGGACTTTCAGAAGGCTTTCGACAAGGTTCCACATAAGAGATTAGTATATAAACTTAAAGCACACGGTATTGGGGGTTCAGTATTGATGTGGATAGAGAACTGGCTGGCAAACAGGAAGCAAAGAGTAGGAGTAAACGGGTCCTTTACAGAATGGCAGGCAGTGACTAGTGGGGTACTGCAAGGCTCAGTGCTGGGACCCAGCTATTTACAATATATATTAATGATTTGGACGAGGGAATTGAATGCAGCATTTCCAAGTTTGCGGATGACATGAAGCTGGGGGACAGTGTTAGCTGTGAGGAGGATGCTAGGAGGCTGCAAGGTGACTTGGATAGGCTGGGTGAGTGGGAAAATACATGGCAGATACATGTGGATAATACATGTGGATAAATGTGAGGTTATCCACTTTGGTGGCAAAAACCGGAAAGTAGACTGTTATCTGAATGGTGGCCGATTAGGTAAAGGGGAGATGCAATGAGACCTGGGTGTCATGGTACACCAGTCATTGAAAGTAGGCATGCAGGTGCAGCAGGCAGTGAAGAAAGTGAATGGTATGTTAGCATTCATAGCAAAAGGATTTGAGTATCGGAGCAGGGAGGTTCTACTGCAGTTGTACAGGGTCTTGGTGAGACCACACCTGGAGTATTGCGTACAGTTTTGGTCTCCAAATCTGAGGAAAGACATAGAAACATAGAAAATAGGTGCAGGAGGAGGCCATTCGGCCCTTTGAGCCAGCACCACCTTTCATTATGATCATGGCTGATCGTTCACTATCAATAACCCGTGCCTGCCTTCTCCCCATATCCCTTGACTCCACTAGCCCCGAGAGCTCTATCCAACTCTCTCTTAAATCCTCCAACTCTCTCTTAAATCCTGGGACAGTCTTGCCATAGAGCGAGTACAGAGAAGGTTCACCAGACGGATTCCTGGGATGTCAGGACTTCCATATGAAGAAAGACTGGACAGACTTGGCTTGTACTCACTAGAATTTAGAAGACTGAGGGGGGATCTTGTAGAAACTTACAAAACTTTTAAGGGGTTGGACAGCCTGGATGCAGGAAGATTGTTCCCAATGTTGGGGAAGTCCAGGACAAGGGGTCACAGATTAAGGACAAGGGGGAAATCTTTTAGGACCGAGATGAGAAAAACATTTTTTACACAGAGAGTGGTGAATCGCTGGAATTCTCTGCCACAGAAGGTAGTTGAGGCCGGTTCATTGGCTATGTTTAAGAGGGTTAGATGTGGTCCTTGTGGCAAAAGGGATCAGAGGGTATGGAGCGAAGGTATACTGAGTTGGATGATCAGCCATGATCATATTGAATGGCGGTGCAGGCTCGAAGGGCCGAATGGCCTACTCCTGCACCTATCTTCTATGTTTCTATGTTTTTTATTCCACAGCATTGTGGCCGATATCACAATTCCATTCCAATTCATGTGGAATTCCCAGCTGTTCAAATTTAAACAATCAATTTCCATATACTGTCAATTTCATTATAAATTCAATTAAGAATGCTGAATTCAGGGACAATTTCTTTCTACCTTGATAACAGAAGCCGCTTTACCATCAAGGGTTAAACAATTTAGATCCATCGGTTAAATATGCATCGGCTCTGCTATTCCTACACCCATTCAATTTTCGCCCTCTAATTCACTAAGTCTCTCCTCCAGTACTTCTCCTTACTATGTTGACTCTTTACTATGTTGACTTTTTACTATATTGTCTCCATTCTCAGTCCAGGGGTTCTCGCTTATACTAGTTCTTAACTCTAAGTAATTCTTCTGGATGGTTATTATTGACTTTCCGAGGGGCACTCATTATCTACATTTTCAGTCTACCTTATAACTTTATGTACCATCTTACATTTCCATGATACTTTCTTAGCTACTAAATTGGCATTACGATTTCCAATGTCTACTGGGGTCTGTCCTTTAGTATGGGCACTATATTTTATTATAGAGATTTGTCTGGGTAGCATTAAGGCCTTTAATACATTTGTTACCAATTGTTTGTGTAATATTTGGGTTCCTGCAAAAGTTAGGAATCGCCTATTTTTCCATAATTGTCCAAAATCATGCACCACCCCAAATGCATATCGAGAATCAGTGTAAATATTTACTTTTAGATCTTCCCCAATAATACAAGCCTGAATTAAAGTGAATAATTCAGTTTGTGTTGAATATGGTGATTCAAAAGCAGCTGCTTCTACAATCTCCATCTTTTGATTAATAATTGCATAACCAGACAATCTCTCACCCCGTCCACATATAATGTGATGTCAGGGTCCTCCATGGGTACATCCCTCAAGTCCTCTCTCACTGATATTTCTTCTATAACAAATAGACAGTTGTGTCCAGCTTCTGCTAGCTCTTCTGAGGATGAAATAAGAAAAGAGGCTGGGTTAATCAATGTTCAGTGTTTGAATTGCAATTTTGCATTGTTCAACAGATAGATCTCATACTTATTTTGGCAGGCCATTGTCAGGTGCTGGGTTTGAAGCTTCCCCAACAATGCTGATACCAAATGTGAATTGTGCACTACAATTACCTGCTGGAGTGTCAAATTAGCAGCCGATTGTAAACTATTGAAAATTGCAGTTAAGATTTGAGTGCAAAGAGGATGTCCCCGAGCTACTGGATCAAATTTGGAGGAGTAATATGCAACTGGTATAGTCTATCCCCATGCATTTGCGATAGTACTGAATTGGCACAGTCAGATAGAATTGTACAATACAGTTGGAAAGGACGATAGTATAATGGTCTTCCCAATGCCGGGGCTTGCATCAATGATCTTTTTAAGTTCTCAAATGCTTCCTGTGCCTCCTTTGTTCATTTAAATTTGCCCTCCTTGCTGGTATAAGGTGTTAGCTCCTTTGTTTCTAGAGATATATTTGGAATCCAGGGTCCACAATATTTAACCATACCCTGTCTCATTTGTTTGGCTTCTTTTGGGAATGGAAATTTGCAGATAGGTTCGAGTCTGCTCTTCTCAAGACTTCTTTCAGTGGCCGAAATTATAATCCCTAGAAATTTTACTTTCTCCTGAGCTACCAGTACTTTTATTCTAGATATATCCCACATATCCTAGATCAGCTAGGTGATTTAGTAGTTGTGCAGTGTCTTTCCGATATTGGATTTGTTTTTACGAGCCACTAATAAGTCATCGAGAGGCCCACAGGAGCCGTTGGAGGAAGTGAAGGAGGGGGAGGAGCGACACCCGACCGGTAAGGTTAAAAATCGAGCGCGGGGCTTGCTTTTCCAGAGGCCCACAGGAGCCGTTGGAGGAAGTGAAGGAGGGGGAGGAGCGACACCCGACCGGTAAGGTTAAAAATCGAGCGCGGGGCTTGCTTTTCCAGAGGCCCACAGGAGCCGTTGGAGGAAGTGAAGGAGGGGGAGGAGCGACACCCGACCGGTAAGGTTAAAAATCGAGCGTGGGGCTTGTTTTTCAGAGGCTTACCGAAATCCATAACGTTCCATTTGGAGAAGTGGTTTTTTTTTTGAGGAAGCCGCTGATTGGTGGAAGAGGACCCGAGGAAGCAGCTGATTGGGTGCAACCCCGGGGTTTTACTATTTTACATTTCTGCCTTCTGGGAGTGAGGGATTCTGGGAGTTAGGGATTCAGTATTTAGTAGTAAAGTTTAAAGGATAAGTTTTTGTGTTTTTTTTAGTAATTGGGAGTAAGGTATGGCAGTAGAGATTGGCCCCGTGGTTTGTTCAGCCTGCAACATGTGGGAGATCAGGGAGATGGTCGGTGTCCCTGGTGACTACGTTTGCAGGAAGTGTGTCCAGCTGCAGCTCCTGGCAGACCGCATTGAACGATTGGAACTGCGGCTGGATTCATACTGGAGCATCCACGATGCGGAGAAAGTCGTGGATAGCACGTACAGTAAGTTGGTCACACCGCAGGCAAAAGGTAGGAGGACAAGAAGGGAACGGGTGGCCAATAGCCAGCAAAGCAGTAGGCAGGTAGTGCAGGAGTCCCCTGCGGTCATCTCCCTCCTAAACAGGTATACCATTTTGGATACTGTTGAGGGAGATGGCTCATCAGGGGAATGCAGCAGCAGCCAGGTTCATGGCACCATGGGTGGCTCTGCAGCACATGAGGGGGGAAAAAAGAGGGGAAGGGCAATAGTAATAGGGGATTCAATAGTCAGGGGAATAGATAGGCGTTTCTGCGGCCGCAAACGAGACTCCAGGATGGTATGTTGCCTCCCTGGTGCAAAGGTCAGGGATGTCACTGAACGGCTGCAGAACATTCTGGAGGGGGAGGGTGAACAGCCAGTTGTCGTGGTGCATGTTGGCACCAACGATATAGGTAAAAAAAGGGATGAGGTCCTACAAGGTGAATTTAGGGAGCTAGGAGATAAACTTAAAAGTAGGACCTCAAAGGTAGTAATCTCCGGATTACTACCAGTACCACGGGCCAGTCAGAGTAGAAATAGGAGGATAATGCAAATGAATACGTGGCTTGAAAAGTGGTGCAAGGGGAGGGATTCAAATTTTTAGGGCACTGGGACCAGTTCTGGGGGAGGTGGGACCGGTACAAACAGGACGGTTTTGCACCTGGAATGGAATGGAACCAATGTTCTTGGGGGAGTGTTTTGCTAGTGCTGTCGGGGAGGATTTAAACTAATGTGGCAGGGGGATGGGTACAAGAGCAGAGAGGCAGGAGGTGTAAAATGAGGGTAGAAGCATTAGGTAGCAAGGTGAAAGGTAAAAGTGGCAGGCAGACAAAACCAGGGCAAAAATCAAAAAGGGCCACTTTTCAGCAAAATTGTATAAGGGGTAAATGCGTTGTAAAGACAAGCCTGAAGGCTTTGTGTCTCAATGCAAGGAGTATTCGTAATAAGGTGGACGAGTTGAACGTGCAGATAGATATTAATGATTATGATATAGTTGGGATCACGGAGACATGGCTCCAGGGTGACGTAGGCTGGGAGCTGAACATCCAGGGATATTCAATATTCAGGAGGGATAGAGAGAAAGGAAAAGGAGGTGGGGTAGCGTTGCTGGTTAGAGAGGAGATTAAAGCAATGGAAAGGAAGGACATTAGCTTGGAGGATGTGGAATCGGTATGGGTAGAGCTACAAAAACACTAAGGGGCAGAAAACGCTGGTGGGTGTTGTGTACAGGCCACCTAACAGTAGCAGAGAAGTTGGGGATGGTATCAAACGGGAAATTAGAAATGCGTGCGACAAAGGCAAAACAGTTATAATGGGTGACTTCAATCTACATATAGATTGGGTTAATCAAATTGGCAGGGGTGCTGAGGAAGAGGATTTTTTGGAATGTATGCGGGATAGTTATCTAAATCAACATGTAGAGGAACCAACGAGAGAGCAGGCTATTTTTAGACTGGGTTTTGAGTAATGAGGAAGGGGTAATTAGCCGTCTTGTTGTACGTGCCCCCTTGGGCAAGAGTGACCATAATATGGTTGAGTTCTTCATTAGGATGGAGAGTGACATTGTTAATTCAGAAACAATGGTTCTGAACTTAAAGAAAGGTAACTTTGAGGGTATGAGACGTGAATTGGCCAAGATTGACTGGCAATTAATTCTAAAAGGGTTGTCGGTGGATATACAATGGAAGACATTTAAAGACTGCATGGATGAACTACAAAAATTGTTCATCCCAGTTTGGCAAAAGAATAAATCGGGGAAGGTAGTGCATCCGTGGATAACAAGGGAAATCAGGGATAGTATCAAAGCAAAGGATGATGCGTACAAAGTAGCCAGAAAAAGCAGCATACCAGAGGACTGGGAGAAATTCAGAGACCAGCAGAGGAGGCAAAGGGCTTAATTAGGAAAGGAAAAATAGATTATGAAAGAAAACTGGCAGGGAACATAAAAACTGACTGCAAAAGTTTTTATAGATATGTGAAGAGAAAGAGGTTAGTTAAAAACAAATGTAGGTCCCTTGCAGTCAGAAACAGGTGAGTTGATCATGGGGAACAAGGATATGGCGGACCAATTGAATAACTACTTTGGTTCCGTCTTCACTAAGGAAGACATAAATAATCTGCCTGAAATAGCAGGGGACTGTGGGTCAAAGGAGGAATTGAGTGAAATCCAGGTCAGTCGGGAAGTGGTGTTGGGTAAATTGAATAGATTAAAGGCCGATAAATCCCCAGGGCCAGATAGGCTGCATCCCAGAGTACTTAAGGAAGTAGCTCAGGAAATAGTGGATGCATTAGTGATAATCTTTCAAAACTCTTTAGATTCTGGAGTAGTTCCTGAGGATTGGCGGGTAGCAAATGTAACCCCTCTTTTTAAGAAGGGAGGGAGAGAGAAAACGGGGAATTACAGACCAGTTAGTCTAACATCGGTAGTGGGGAAACTGCTAGAGTCAGTTATTAAAGATGGGATAGCAGCACATTTGGAAAGTGGTGAAATCATTGGACAAAGTCAGCATGGATTTACAAAAGGTAAATCATGTCTGACGAATCTTGTGGAATTTTTCGAGGATGTAACTAGTAGCGTGGATAAGGGAGAACCAGTGGATGTGGTATATCTGGACTTCCAGAAGGCTTTCGACAAGGTCCCACATAAGAATTAGTATACAAACTTAAAGCATACGGTATTAGGGGTTCAGTATTGATGTGGATAGAGAACTGGCTGGCAAACAGGAAGCAAAGAGTAGGAGTAAACGGGTCCTTTTCACAATGGCAGGCAGTAACTAGTGGGGTAACCGCAGGGCTCAGTGCTGGACCCCAGCTATTTACAATATATATTAATGATCTGGATGAGGGAATTGAAGGCAATATCTCCAAGTTTGCGGATGACACTAAGCTGGGGGGCAGTGTTCGCTGTGAGGAGGATGCTAGGAGACTGCAGGGTGACTTGGATAGGCTGAGTGAGTGGGCAAATGTTTGGCAGATGCAGTATAATGTGGATAAATGTGAGGTTATCCACTTTGGTGGCAAAAACAGGAAAGCGGACTATTATTTAAATGGTGGCCGATTGGGAAAAGGGGAGATGCAGCGAGACCTGGGTGTCATGGTACACCAGTCATTGAAAGTAGGCATGCAGGTGCAGCAGGCAGTGAAAAAAGCTAATGGTATGTTAGCTTTCATAGCAAAAGGATTTGAGTACAGGAGCAGGGAGGTTCTACTTCAGTTGTACAGGGTCTTGGTGAGACCACACCTGGAGTATTGCGTGCAGTTTTGGTCTCCAAATCTGAGGAAGGACATTATTGCCATAGAGGGAGTGCAGAGAAGGTTCACCAGACTGATTCCTGGGATGTCAGGACTGTCTTATGAAGAAAGACTGGATAGACTCGGTTTATACTCTCTGGAATTTAGGAGATTAAGAGGGGATCTTATAGAAACTTACAAAATTCTTAAGGGGTTGGACAGGCTAGATGCAGGAAGATTGTTCCCGATGTTGGGGAAGTCCAGGACAAGGGGTCACAGCTTAAGGATAAGGGGGAAATCCTTTAAGACCGAGATGAGAAAGACTTTCTTCACACAGAGAGTGGTGAGTCTCTGGAACTCTCTGCCACAGAGGGTAGTTGAGGCCAGTTCATTGGCTATATTTAAGAGTGAGTTGGATGTGGCCCTTGTGGCTAAGGGGATCAGAGGGTATGGAGAGAAGGCAGGTACGGGATAATGAGTTGGATGATCAGCCATGATCATATTGAATGGCGGTGCAGGCTCGAAGGGCTGAATGGCCTACTCCTGCACCTAATTTCTATGTTTCTATGTTTCTATCAACATACTGTACTAATGTTGAATTCATTTAAAACTTCAAAGTACTTAGCTGATCCTGCAGACACCTGGTAGGCGAATTGACAAATCCTTGAGGTAACCTGGTCCAAGTATATTGTTGACTCCTATATGTGAAGGCAAACAAATATTGTCTGTCTTCATGAATAGGAAGAGAAAAGAATGCCAGTTGCAAGTCGACTATTGAAAATACTTTGGCTTCAGCCGGTATTTGGGCTAGGATATAAGCAGGGTTTGGCACGAGGGCATGAAGTGGTTCGACAACAAAATTGATTTCCCTCAAGTCTTGTACAAGTCTATATTGGCCCTCCTTTCCCGGTTTTGGAACGGCAAGAATGGGGGTGTTACAGATTGATTGGCACTTCACCAATATTCCTTGTTCTAGCAAACCCTGAATTTAATTTATCAATGCTACATTACCTTTGCTGTCTTCTGCCTGTTCTCAAGGGGTCTGCATATTCTTTACCTCACTCCCCAGATGATGACGTAAGTGGGTAACAGCTTTTCTTGGGGCCTGGTAAAATTCAACAGCATATTGGTTAGACAAATTCTGCTTTCGATAATTATTCGGGTCTGCCAAGGTAATTGCCTTTCTTACCATCGTTCCTAGGTCTTTAGCTCTAGCCAGGAAATTCACCTTTCCTATCGTAAGCCAGTGACAATAGACAATAGGTGCAGAAGTAGGCCATTCGGCCCTTCGAGCCAGCACCGCCATTCAATGTGATCATGGCTTATCATCCCCAATCTTTACGCCGTTCTCTGCCTCTGGTAACCTGAGGCAGAGAATTCCAGAGACTCACAACTCTCTGTGAGAAAAAATGTTTCCTCGTCTCCGTTCTAAATGGCTTACTCCTTATTCTTAAATTGTGGCACCTGGTTCTGGACTCCCCCAACATCGGGAACATGTTTCCTGCCTCTAGCATGTCCAAACCCTTAACAATCTTATATGTTTCAATGAGAGACTCTCTCATCCTTCTAAACTCCAGTGTGTACAAGCCCAGCCGCTCCATTCTCTCAGCATATGACAGTCCCGCCATCCCGGGAATTAACATTATAAACCTACGCTGCGCTCCCTCAATAGCAAGAATGTCCTTCCTCATATTTGGGGATCTAAACTGCACACAATACTGTGTACATATATAATTCAGAGAATCGCTCTAAAAACTCATCCACTCCTTCTGACCAAATCGATTGGTTTTTGAAAGGTGTTTGCAATAGTTGTTAGAACAGCTTCTTCCCTTGCCCCATTGTCCGCTGTTATATTTGCAAGAGCTTCATGTGATGGCTGCCCTAAATTCATTAGGAATCTGGTATGCTCACTTGGGGTAATTATTTGCTGGATCACCGCCCATAAATCTCGGAAATCGGCGTGATAAACGCACATTGTTGTTCTTATGTGATCCACAAAAGAAGCTGGTGATTTTCTACGATCGGGTATTTGACTTAAAATAGCCATCATCTCATTAGGCTTCCAGGGGGAATAGACTCTAATTGTACGGGGATTATTTGCACTCACTGCATTGGTTGGATCAAAAGAAGGTTTAGGTGTTTCCCTTACAGGAAACTTTCTAAGGGTTGTTTGTTTAACTTCAGGACCTACCTCAGCCTCTTCAATTATTATCTCACACCCAGATGTATCTTTCCTTTCACCAGGAGGTTCACGGTACTGTCTAAATTATTTATTTCCTTCCTTAACTGCTCGTTCAATTTGTCTAGAGGTATGCTCTTCTTTCTCCTTAACTGATTTAGTTTTTTTTCTAGACTGGCTCTGGTACCGTGAATTCTAGGACTGTCTGTAATGGGTGGAGCGGTCGGGTTTAAGGAAGTTTGTGCCCTGGAATTTGATTGTCTATTCCCATTACAAGCTCCGCGATGTGCATCTGAGGTACTGGGAACATAAGATGTATAAGGTGGTGGATGTAAATTCCTAATTTTATCCCTCTCCCAGTCTTCTATATAATCATCGTCATCCCCCTTGTAACTAGTGCCAACCATCAGATCCTCGTACTTAAATGGCTGACAGTCTTTCTGTGAAAGATTTCCTTCTCCCATTATCTTTAATACCCTCAGGCTCTTCTCTTAGGCTACTGGAGGTTCAATTGCTTCAGTATCTTCTAATTTATCCCCCAGTTTAGAGTTGCTTCCTTCCAACTTGCCATTCTTTCCTCTGCTAGATTCTTTCCTCTGCTAGAGAAGACCACAGGAGCCGTTGGAAGAGAAGGAGGGGGAGGAGCGACACCCGACCGGTAAGCTTTAAAATCAAGCGCGGGGCTTGTTTTTTCAGAGGCCCACAGGAGCCGTTGGAAGAGAAGGAGGGGGAGGAGTGACACCCGACCGGTAAGCTTTAAAATTAAGCGTGGGGCTTGTTTTTTCAGAGGCCCACAGGAGCCGTTGGAAGAGAAGGAGGGGGAGGAGCGACACCCGACCGGTAAGCTTTAAAATCAAGCGTGGGGCTTGTTTTTTCAGAGGCCCACAGGAGCCGTTGGAAGAGAAGGAGGGGGAGGAGCGACACCCGACCGGTAAGCTTTAAAATCAAGCGTGGGGCTTGTTTTTACCTAAATCCATAACGTTCCATTTGGAGAAGTGGGTTTTTTTGAGGAAGCCGCTGATTGGTGGGAAGTGGACTAGGGTAAGCAGCTGATTGGTGGGAAGTGGACCAGGGTAAACAGCTGATTTACAGTCAGATTTCTGCAGTTTGTAGTGATTTTATATTGTGTTGATATTGTATCCTGTGTAAGGGGGGCAGTATGTAGGACAGGGCAGTGTACTGTTCTGGATGTCAGATGTGGGAGGTTAGGGAATCTGATAGCCCTCCAGACATCCACATCTGCGCCAGGTGTGTCGAGATGGGGCCCCTAAAGGACTGTGTTAGGAATCTGGAGCAGCAGCTCGATGACCTCCATCTGGTCAGGGAGGGTGAGGAGGTCATAGAGAGGAGCTACAGGGAGGTAGTCACTCCCAGACCACAGGAGACAGACAAGTGGGTCACAGTTAGGAAGGGCAAGGGGCAGAGGCAGGGGCTAGAGAGTAGCCCTGTGACCGTGCACCTGGAAAATAGGTACTCGGGTTTGAGTACGATTGGAGGGGACAGCCTAGCTGAGGGCAGCAACAGCGGCCGGGCCTCCGGCACAGAGACCGGACCTGATGTTCAGAAGGGTAGCAAAAAGAGGAGGGCAATTGTAATAGGGGACTCTCACCTATCACACCTCGCTTCAGGTGTGATAGAATTGGAGGGACCAGAGGGGGAGGTGTTGCATTGCTTGTCAGAGAAGATATTACAGCAGTGCTTTGGCAGGATAGATTATAGGGCTCGTCTAGGGAGGCTATTTGGGTGGAACTGAGAAGTGGGAATGGTGTAGCAACACTTTTAGGGGTGTACTATAGACCGCCAACTGGGGAGCGAGAATTGGAAGAGCAAATATGTAAGGAGATAGCAGATATTAGTAGTAAGCACAAGGTAGTGATTGTGGGAGATTTCAATCTTCCAAAAATAGACTGGGAAACACATTCTGTAAATGGGCTGGATGGTTTGGAGTTTGTAAAATGTGTGCCGGATAGTTTTTTGCAGCAGTACATAGAGGTATCGACCAGAGAAGGGGCAGTGCTGGACCTCCTGTTAGGAAATGAGGCAGGTCAGGTGGCGGAGGTATGCGTTGGTGAGCACTTCGGGACCAGTGATCACAATACCATTAGTTTCAATATAATTATGGAGAGAGTCAGAACTGGACCTAGGGTGGAGATTTTTGATTGTAGAAAGGCTAACTTTGAGGGAATGCGTAAGGATTTTAAAGGAGTGAATTGGGGCACATTGTTTCATGGGAAGGATGTAGAAGAGAAATGGAGGACATTTAAAGGGGAAATTGTAAGAGTACAGAATCTTTATGTCCCTGTTAGGTTGAAAGGAAATAGGGCTTTTCAAGGGAAATTGGACACTTGTTTCGAAAAAAGAGAGATATCTACAATAATTATAGGAGATATGGAGTAAATGAGGTGCTAGAGGAGTATAAAGAATGTAAAAAGAATCTTAAGAAAGAAATTAGGAAGCCAAAAGAAGATATGATTTTTTTTTTTTAAAGAAGGAACTGCAGATGCTGGAGAATCGAGGGTACACAAAAAGCTGGAGAAACTCAGCGGGTGCAGCAGCATCTAAGGAGCGAAGGAGATAGGCGACGTTTCGGGCCGAGACCCTTCTTCAGACTGGTCAGGGATCAGGGAAACGAGAGATATAGACGGTGATGTGGAGAGATAAGGAACAATGAGTGAAAGATATGCAAAAAAGTATCGGTGATAAAGGGAACAAGCCATTGTAAGCTGTTTGTGGTGTGAAAATGAGAAGCTAGTGCGACTGGGGTGGGGGAGAGATAGAGATAGAGGGAATGCCAGGGCCCCAGGGCTGAGGGAGAGGTGGGAAGGGGAGGAGACAGCAAGGGTTAACAGAATTGAGAAAATTCAATATTCAAGCCCAAAGGATGCAGACTCCCCAAGCGGAATATGAGGTGCTGTTCCTCCTGGACTACTCTTCCTCCCACCCTGCTTCCTGTAAGGACTCCATCCCCTATTCCCAATTCCTCCGTCTACGCCGCATCTGCTCCCAGGATGAGGTGTTCCACACCAGGTCATCACAAATGGCCTCATTCTTCAGAGAACGGGGATTCCCCTCCCCCACTATTGATGAGGCTCGCACCAGGGTCTCCTCCATACTCCGCAACACTGCCCTCGCTCCCCATTCCCCCACTCGCAAACAGGGCAGAGTCCCCCTGGTCCTCACCTTTCACCCCACCAGCCGGCAAATACAACATATAGTCCTCCGCCAGTTTTGCCACCTCCAACGTGACCCCTCCACCCGCCACATCTTCCCATCTCCCCCCCTGTCTGCCTTCCACAAAGACCGCTCCCTCCGCAACTCCCTTGTCCATTCTTCCCTCCCCTCCCACTCTACCCCTTCCCCGGGCACTTTCCCTTGCAACCGCAAGAAATGCAACACTTGTCCCTTCACCTCCCCCCTCCGCTCCTTTCAGGGACCCAAGCAGTCCTTCCAGGTCCGACAGAGGTTCACCTGCACCTCCTCCAACCTCATCTACTGCATCCGCTGCTCCAGATGCCAGATGATCTATATCGGTGAGACCAAGCGGAGGCTTGGCGATCGCTTCGCCGAACACCTCCGCTCGGTCCGCAATAACCAACCCGACCTCCCAGTGGCTTAGCACTTCAACTCCCCCTCCCATTCCACATCCGACCTCTCGGTCCTGGGCCTCCTCCACGGCCAGAGTGAGCAACACCGCAAGCTGGAGGAACAGCACCTCATATTCCGCTTGGGGAGTCTGCATCCTTTGGGCTTGAATATTGAATTTTCTCAATTCTGTTAACCCTTGCTGTCTCCTCCCCTTCCCACCTCTCCCTCAGCCCTGGGGCCCTGGCATTCCCTCTATCTCTATCTCTCCCCCACCCCAGTCGCACTAGCTTCTCATTTTCACACCACAAACAGCTTACAATGGCTTGTTCCCTTTATCACCGATACTTTTTTGCATATCTTTCACTCATTGTTCCTTATCTCTCCACATCACCGTCTATATCTCTCGTTTCCCTGATCCCTGACCAGTCTGAAGAAGGGTCTCGGCCCGAAACGTCGCCTATCTCCTTCGCTCCTTAGATGCTGCTGCACCCGCTGAGTTTCTCCAGCTTTTTGTGTACCCCAAAAGAAGATATGAGGTTGCTTTGGCAAGAAAGGTGAAAGTAAATCCAAAGGGTTTCTACAGCTATATTAATAGCAAAAGGATAACGAGGGATAAAATTGGACCATTAGAGAACCAGAATGGACAGCTATCTGCAGAGCCAAAAAGAGATGGGGGAGATATTGAACAATTTCTTTTCTTCGGTATTCACCAAGGAGAAGGATATTGAAATCTGTGAGGTAAGGGAAAAAGTAGAGTAGCTATGGAAACTATGAGATTCAAAGAGGAGGAAGTACTGACACTTTTGAAAAATATAAAAGTGGATAAGTCTCCAGGTCCTGACAGGATATTCCCAAGGACATTGAGAGAAGTTAGTGTAGAAATAGCAGGAGCTATGACATAAATATTTCAAATGTCATTAGAAATAGGAATAGTGCCGGAGGATTGGCGTACTGCGCATGTTGTTCCATTGTTTAGAAAGGGTCCCAAGAATAAACCTAGCAATTATAGATCTATTAGTTTGACGTCAGTGGTGGGCAAATTAATGGAAAGGATACTTAGAGATAATATATATATATATATAAGCATCTGGATAAACAGGGTCTGATCAGGAACAGTCAACATGGATTTGTGCCTGGAAGGTCATGTTTGACAAAACTTCTTCAATTTTTTGAAGCGGTAACTAGGGAAATTGATGAGGGTAAAGCAGTGGATGTTGTCTATATGGATTTCAGTAAGGCCTTTGACAAGGTTCCCCATGGAAGGTTGGTTAAGAAGGTTCAATCTTTGGGTGTTAATGGCGGAGTAGCAAGATGGATTCAACAGTGGCTGAATGGGAGATGTCAGAGAGTAATGGTGGATGGCTGTTTGTCAGGTTGGGGTGCCTCAGGGATCTGTGTTGGGTCCACTGTTGTTTGTCACGTACATCAATGATCTGGATGATGGGGTGGAAAAATTGGATAAGTAAGTATGCAGATGATACTAAGATAGGTGGTGTTGTGGATAATGAAGTTGATTTTCAAAGTCTACAGAGAGATTTGGGCCATTTGGAAAAGTGGGCTGAAAGATGGCAGATGGAGTTTAATGCTGTTATGTGTGAAGTGCTACATCTTGGCAGGACACATCAAAATAGGACGTACATGGTAAATGGTAGGGAATTGAGGAATGCTATGGAACAGAGGGATCTAGGAATAACTGTGCATAGTTCCCTGAAGGTGGAATCGCATGTAGATAGGGTGGTAAAGAAAGCCTTTGGTGTGCTGGCCTTTATAAATCAGAGCATTGAATATAGGAGTAGGGAAATAATGTTAAAATTGTACAAGGCATTGGTAAGACCAATTCTGGAGTATGGTGTACAATTTTGGTCGCCTAGTTATAGGAAGGATGTCAACAAAATAGAGAGAGTACAGAGGAGATTTACGAGAATGTTGCCAGGGTTCCAGCAACTATGTTACAGAGAAAGGTTGGACAAGTTAGGTCTTTATTCTTTGGAGTGCAGAAGGTTAAGGGGGGACTTGATTGAGGTCTTTAAAATGATGAAAGGGATAGACAGAGTTGACATGGGTAACCTTTTCCCATTGCGGGTAGGGAAGATTCAAACAAGAGGGCATGACATGAGAATTAAGGGACAGAAGTTTCGGGGTAACGTGAGGGGGAACTTCTTTACTCAGAGGGTGGTGGCTGTGTGGAATCAGCTTCCAGCAGAAGTGGTGGAGGCAGGATCGATTTTACCATTTAAAAGTAAAGTGGATAGGTATATGGACGTGAAGGGAATGGAGGGGTATGGTCTGAGTGCAGGTAGATGGGACTAGGGGAAAACAAATGGTCGGCACGGACTGGAAGGGCCGAGAGGGCCTGTTTCCGTGCTGTAATTGTTATATGATTATATGGTTATATGCTCTACTCGCTTTCTGTTCCTCGTAATAATTTCTCCACAATTCAATTAATTTTTGCCTCTATTATCGCTGCATTGCCATGTAATCTGCTCATTGTATTTTAATCCCTTTACTGTATCTATGCCCCCTCGGGGCAATAATTCACTCCCTAATTGTCTGTTTACCGATCCAGAATGAATTCTCAGTCGATCAGCTTTTTGTGGAAATTCACTGCATATTTCTAGTAAAGGACTTTCCGAGTCAGTGGTCATGTTTTTTTTGCGTGGTTCCCCATTCTGTTGGATATGGAAGCAACTTTAAAACTACTTGCACCTCTCAACAATTTCCCGTTCTTATTTCAAAATTACCAAAGTCGTTTTAAACAATATTCAAATCAAAATACTCAAGGAAATAACCAGTCGCACTCACACATATTCTCGCAGCCCATTTCCTATCCCCGACCTTAATCTAAACACATGCAAATGAACTCCAAATACGTAAACAAAATTGAACACAAAAATAAATTAGTCCACTTATTAGAAGTATACCTAACCACACTCCTCCATAAATCACAAACATCCACTTATTATGTTGGGTCCACTGTTGTTTGTCACGTACATCAATGATCTGGATGATGGGGTGGAAAATTGGATAAGTAAGTATGCAGATGATACTAAGATAGGTGGTGTTGTGGATAATGAAGTTGATCTTGAAAGTCTACAGAGAGATTTGGGCCATTTGGAAAAGTGGGCTGAAAGATGGCAGATGGAGTTTAATGCTGTTATGTGTGAAGTGCTACATCTTGGCAGGACAAATCAAAATAGGACGTACATGGTAAATGGTAGGGAATTGAGGAATGCTATGGAACAGAGGGATCTAGGAATAACTGTGCATAGTTCCCTGAAGGTGGAATCGCATGTAGATAGGGTGGTAAAGAAAGCCTTTGGTGTGCTGGCCTTTATAAATCAGAGCATTGAATATAGGAGTAGGGAAATAATGTTAAAATTGTACAAGGCATTGGTAAGACCAATTCTGGAGTATGGTGTACAATTTTGGTCGCCTAGTTATAGGAAGGATGTCAACAAAATAGAGAGAGTACAGAGGAGATTTACGAGAATGTTGCCAGGGTTCCAGCAACTATGTTACAGAGAAAGGTTGGACAAGTTAGGTCTTTATTCTTTGGAGTGCAGAAGGTTAAGGGGGGACTTGATTGAGGTCTTTAAAATGATGAAAGGGATAGACAGAGTTGACATGGGTAACCTTTTCCCATTGCGGGTAGGGAAGATTCAAACAAGAGGGCATGACATGAGAATTAAGGGACAGAAGTTTCGGGGTAACGTGAGGGGGAACTTCTTTACTCAGAGGTGTGTGGCTGTGTGGAATCAGCTTCCAGCAGAAGTGGTGGAGGCAGGATCGATTTTACCATTTAAAAGTAAAGTGGATAGGTATATGGACGTGAAGGGAATGGAGGGGTATGGTCTGAGTGCAGGTAGATGGGACTAGGGGAAAACAAAATGGTCGGCACGGACTGGAAGGGCCGAGAGGGCCTGTTTCCGTGCTGTAATTGTTATATGATTATATGGTTATATGCTCTACTCGCTTTCTGTTCCTCGTAATAATTTCTCCACAATTCAATTAATTTTTGCCTCTATTATCGCTGCATTGCCATGTAATCTGCTCATTGTATTTTAATCCCTTTACTGTATCTATGCCCCCTCGGGGCAATAATTCACTCCCTAATTGTCTGTTTACCGATCCAGAATGAATTCTCAGTCGATCAGCTTTTTGTGGAAATTCACTGCATATTTCTAGTAAAGGACTTTCCGAGTCAGTGGTCATGGTTTTTTTTGCGTGGTTCCCCATTCTGTTGGATATGGAAGCAACTTTAAAACTACTTGCACCTCTCAACAATTTCCCGTTCTTATTTCAAAATTACCAAAGTCGTTTTAAACAATATTCAAATCAAAATACTCAAGGAAATAACCAGTCGCACTCACACATATTCTCGCAGCCCATTTCCTATCCCCGACCTTAATCTAAACACATGCAAATGAACTCCAAATACGTAAACAAAATTGAACACAAAAATAAATTAGTCCACTTATTAGAAGTATACCTAACCACACTCCTCCATAAATCACAAACATCCACTTATTATGACTGTAAATCACACTCTATTAAATTCTCCTCATGGCACAATTGGTCAGCGGAATGACTCCACCCCCGACACAGCAATCGAACCACCACGACTCAGATTCTTGTTTTGTAATCCAGATTTTGAAATTCGGTGAAAAAAGAAACTATTAAAATCTCCACTTTCAGCGAGACAGTGGAGGTGTCACTGTTAAGCGCTTGTTAAATGTTTCTATTAACATCGTATTAACACGATGTGTCACCAATTGTGTTTTGACCTTCAAGTATTACCGACAGAGAATATCTTAAAGCTGTCTGATACGGGTACAGTTACCATTTGAGCTAATTGGATGTATTGGTGAATGGGAAAGATTCAAATGGGTATCAGATTTAAATGGGTCAGGTCATTAAGGGCTCTGGTCGAACGGGTTTCCTGGCTGGCTTGCAGGTAAGTCCCTCATTCACGGTCACTCACGTTATTTAGGGGTTTTTTTTCCCCATGTCTCTCTCTCTCCATCTCTCTCTCTCTTTTCCCCCCCTCCCTCCAAGGTTGGTTCTTCTGTTTGCCTTTATTTGCTTCAGTTTTATTTGTTTGTGTTATTTATCACATATTTTATATATCTATATATATACTGCAGCTTCAGAAAGTTCACGATACGTCCCATCTCCATTTCTATTTCCTACATTCAAAATCAGGCCAGCAAAGGCCTTTCAATTCATCTGGAATTCCCCATTCTACTGCAGCATAGCGAGGCATACCACCAAATGATCTCAAAGCCACAAATTAATATTCTGGAAGAGACAAAAATGCAAAAAGAAATAAATGAAGACGCCTTTGAAAGTATTCAGAGAAATGTCTTTATACTGTATGTCCCTAAACATCTAAATAAATTCCAGAGGCTAAAAATTACAAATATCATATCCCTGACTATCCTGCAATTTCCCCAGTGCTTTAGAAACCTCCTTTGTTTTGGAGATCCATTTTAACTTTTTAAGTACATTATATACAAGGACTTTAGCAAGGCTTTTGGACAAAATCACACATAATAGATCTAATAGACAATGGGTGCAGGAGTAGGCCATTTGGGCCTTTGAGCCAGCACTGCCATTCAATGCGATCATGGCTGATCATCCACAATCAGTACCCCATTCCTGCCTTCTCCCAATATCCCTTGACTCCGCTATCTTTAAGAGCTCTATCTAACTCTTACTTGAAAGCATCCAGAGAACCATCCTCCACTGCCCTCTGAGACCGAATTCCACAGACTCGCAACCCTCTGCCTGAAAAAGTATTTCCTCATCTCCATTATAAATGGCTTACCCTCATTTTTAAAATGTGTCCCCTGGTTCTGGGCTTCCCCCGAACATGTTTCCTGCCTCCAGCTTGTCCAAACCCTTAATAATCTTATATGTTTCAATAAGATCCTCTCTCATCCTTCTAAATTCCAGAATATACAAGCCCAGCCACTCCATTCTATCAACATATGACAGTCCCATCATCCTGGGAATTAACCTGGTGAACCTACGTTGCACTCCCTCAATAGCAATAATGTCCTTCCTCAAATTTGGAGACCAAAACTGTATACAATACTCCAGATGTGGTCTCACTAGAGCCCTGTACAACTGCAGAAGGACCATTAGCTTTCTTCACTGCCTGCTGTACCTGCATGCTTACTGTCAGTGACCTATGAACAAGCACCCCCAGATCCCGTTGTACTTGGTTGGTCCAAGCCAAATTGCTGTTGATATTCATTCCTATGAATTTGAAGCTTTCGGACATCTCTAATTTGGTGTAATCAATATATATTGAGGTGTATGGAAACCACGGCAGGACTTACACAATAAATAGTAGAGTCCTGGAGATTGATGCAGAATAGAGCGATATGGGAGTGTGGGCCATGGTTCCATGAAGGTTGCGAGTCTGGTGAACAGTGTGATGACTAAGGCCCTGATGCTCAGAAGGGTAGCAAAAAGAGGAGGGCAATTGTAATAGGGGACTCTATAGTTAGGGGGTCGGATGGGCAATTCTGTGGATGCAGTCGGGAGACCCGGATGGTAGTTTGCCTCCCTGATGCCAGGGTCCCACATGTGTCGGAACGTGTCCAAAAGATTCTGAAAAGGGAGGGAGAGGAGCCTGATGTTGTGGTACACATAGATACCAATGACATAGGCAGAAAAAGAGATGAGGTCCTGAAGGGAGAATTTAGGGAGTTGGGGGGAAAGTTAAGGAGAAGGACCAAAATGGTAACGATTTCAGGATTACTGCCTGTGCCGCGTGACAGTGAGAGTAGGAATGGAATGAGGTGGAGGATAAATGCGTGGCTGAGGGACTGGTGCAGTGGGCAGGGATTCAAGTTTCTTGATCACTGGGACCTCTTTTGGGGAAGGCATGATCTGTACAAAAAGGACAGGTTGCACTTGAACCCGAGGGGGACCAATATCCTGGCAGGGAGATTTGCAAAGGCTACTGGGGAGACTTTAAACTAGAAAGGCTGGGGGGGAGGGACTCGGGTAGAGGGGGCTAGGGGACAGGGTGTGAGGCAAGAGGCAGAGAAGGGAGGCACTGGGACCCAAAATGTAGGCAAGAAAGAGGAAAAAGATAATAGACAGAGAATAAGGGATGGTGGGTTTCTAAAATGTGTATATTTTAATGCTAGGAGCATTGTAAGTAAGGTGGATGAACTTAGAGCCTGGATTGACACCTGGAAATATGATGTTGTGGCAATCAGTGAAACATGGTTGCAGGACGGCTGTGATTGGAAACTAAATATTCCAGGATTTCGTTGCTTCAGGTGTGATAGAATTGGAGGGACCAGAGGTGGAGGTGTTGCATTGCTTGTCAGAGAGGATATTACAGCAGTGCTTTGGCAGGATAGATTGGAGGGCTCGTCTAGGGAGGCTATTTGGGTGAAACTGAGAAGTGGGAATGGTGTAGCAACACTTTTAGGGGTGTATTATAGACCGCCAAATGGGGAGCGAGAATTGGAAGAGCAAATATGTAAGGAGATAGCTGATATTGTAGTAAGCACAAGGTAGTGACTGTGGGAGCATTCTGTAAATGGGCTGGATGGTTTGGAGTTTGTAAAATGTGTGCCGGGTAGTTTTTTGCAGCAGTACATAGAGGTATCGACCAGAGAAGGGGCAGTGCTGGACCTCCTGTTAGGAAATGAGGCAGGTCAGGTGACGGAGATATGTGTTGGTGAGCACTTCGGGACCAGTGATCACAATACCATTAGTTTCAATATAATTATGGAGAGAGTCAGAACTGGACCTAGGGTGGAGATTTTTGATTGGAGAAAGGCTAACTTTGAGGAAATGCGTAAGGATTTAAATGGAGTGAATTGGGACACTCTGTTTTATGGGAAGGATGTAGAAGAGACATGGAGGTCATTTAAAGGGGAAATTGTAAGAGTACAGAATCTTTATGTCCCTGTTAGGGTGAAAGGAAATAGTAAAAATTGGAAAGAGTCATTGTTTTCAAGGGAAATTGGACACTTGTTTCGAAAAAAGAGAGATATCTACAATAATTATAGGAGGCATGGAGTAAATGAGGTGCTAGAGGAGTATAAAGAATGTAAAAAGAATCTTAAGAAAGAAATTAGGAAAGCTAAAAAAATTAAATGAGGTTGCTTTGGCAAGAAAGGTGAAAGTAAATCCAAAGGGTTTCTACAGCTATATTAATAGCAAAAGGATAACGAGGGATAAAATTGGACCATTAGAGAGACAGAATTGACAGCTATCTGCAGAGCCAAAAGAGATGGGGGAGATATTGAACAATTTATTTTCTTCGGTATTCACCAAGGAGAAGGATATTGAACTCTGTGAGGTAAGGGAAAAAAGTAGAGTAGCTATGGAAACTATGAGATTCAAAGAGGAGGAAGTACTGACACTTTTGAAAAATATAAAAGTGGATAAGTCTCCAGGTCCTGACAGGATATTCCCTAGGACATTGAGGGAAGTTAGTGTAGAAAAAACATGAGCTATGACAGAAATATTTCAAATGTCATTAGAAACGGGAATAGTGCCGGAGGATTGGCGTACTGCGCATGTTGTTCCATTGTTTAAAAATGGTTCAAAGAATAAACCTAGCAATTATAGACCTGTTAGTTTGATGTCAGTGGTGGGTAAATTAATGGAAAGGATACTTAGAGATAATATATATAAGCATCTGGATAAACAGGGTCTGATCAGGGACAGTCAACATGGATTTGTGCCTGGAAGGTCATGTTTGACTAACCTTCTTGAATTTTTTGAAGCAGTTACTAGGGAAATTGATGAGGGTAAAGCAGTGGATGTTGTCTATATGGATTTCAGTAAGGCCTTTGACAAGGTTCCCCATGGAAGGTTAGTTAAGGTTCAATCTTTGGGTGTTAATGGCGGAGTAGCAAGATGGATTCAACAGTGGCTGAATGGGAGATGTCAGAGAGTAATGGTTGATGGCTGTTTGTCAGATTGGAAGCTGGTGACCAGTGGGGTGCCTCAGGGATCTGTGTTGGGTCCACTGTTGTTTGTCATGTACATAAATTATCTGGATGATGGGGTGGAAAATTGGATAAGTATGCAGATGATACTAAGATAGGTGGTGTTGTGGATAATGAAGTAGATTTTCAAAGTCTACAGAGAGATTTGGGCCATATGGAAAAGTGGGCTGAAAGATGGCAGATGGAGTTTAATGCTGACAAGTGTGAAGTGCTACATCTTGGCAGGACAAATCAAAATAGGACGTACATGGTAAATGGTAGGGAATTGAGGAATGCTGTGGAACAGAGAGATCTAGGAATAACTGTGCATAGTTCCCTGAAGGTGGAATCATATGTGGTAAGGAAAGCCTTTGGTGTGCTGGCCTTTATAAATCAGAGCATTGAATATAAGTGTAGGGAAATAATGTTAAAATTGTACAAGGCATTGGTAAGACCAATTCTGGAGTATGGTGTACAATTTTGGTCGCCTAATTATAGGAAGGATGTCAACAAAATAGAGAGAGTACAGAGGAGATTTACTAGAATGTTGCCTGGGTTCCAGCAACTATGTTACAGAGAAAGGTTGAACAAGTTAGGTCTTTATTCTTTGGAGCGCAGAAGGTTAAGGGGGGACTTGATAGAGGTCGTTAAAATGATGAAAGGGATAGACAGAGTTGATGTGGATAAACTTTTCCCATTGAGGGTAGGGAATATTCAAACAAGAGGGCATAACATGCGAATTAAGGGACAGAAGTTTAGGGGTAACGTGAGGGGGGACTTCTTTACTCGGAGGGTGGTGGCTGTGTGGAATGAGCTTCCAGCAGAAGTGGTGGAGGCAGGATCGATTTTAACATTTAAAAGTAAAATGGATAGGTATATGGACGGGAAGGGAATGGAGGGGTATGGTCTGAGTGCAGGTAGATGGGACTAGGGGAAAACAAATGATCGGCAAGGACTGGAAGGGCTGAGAGGGCCTGTTTCCGTGCTGTAATTGTTATATGGTTATATGGTTAAGGCATTTGGCAAGCTTGCCTTCGTTGGGAAAGAACTCCTGCAGGATTTTCAAAAAATGAAGGTCCTTTTAATAACTATAAGCTTTATCTTGTTACTGCAAGTTAAATGTCGCATGGTTTTGTCGAGTAATATTGCACAGGTATCGTGTTCACAAGTTTCAGTGCTGTCTGATAATTGTGGGGAGGCTGCATGGAAATATTTTTTCAAGACATCTCTTTTTCTGCTTGCCAAAGTAGCTGTCTCGAATTATATTAACATAGAAACATAGAAAATAGTTGCAGGAGTAGGCCTTTCAGCCCTTCGAGCCAGCAACGCCATTCAATATATCAAGTTCAAGTTCGAGTTCGAGTTCATGTTCGCGTTATTGTCACATGCACCAATTAAGGTACAGTGAAATTTGAGTTACCAAAGTGCCATACTGTCATGAAAAGCAACAATACACACAGCTACATAAATTAAAATTCAACATAAAACATCCACCGCAGTGGACTCCACATTCCTCACTGTGATGGAAGGCAGTAAGGTTCAGTCATTTTCCTCCTTTGTTCACCCATGGTCGGGGCCTTGAACCCTCTGCACTTGCTGTTGCCAACAGTCCGATGTCCAAGCCCTCGTGTCGGGATGATCAAAACTCCGGCGTTGAGACGGATCGGAACACTCTGTGGCATCGAGTTCCCGACACGTGTTGAGTTGGCCTCTTCTTACAGGAGACCGTGGTTTCACAGTGTTAAAGTCCACAAGCCCTATGGTCGGAGCCCTTTCACTGGCATTCCTCGGCAGTGAATCGCCATAATAAAAAAGAAATCAATCCTTACTGAGTAACACACCAAACATAATAAGCAGAATAACCTAAGATAAACACAAAAAGCTGGAGTGACTCAGTGGATGATACAGCATCCCTGGAGAAAAGGAATAGGTGACATTTCGGGTTGAGATCCTTCTTCAGACTGGCCTATTCTAGCCCATGTAGCAAATTCTTGCTTTTACTCCTTATGTTGTATTATGTTGTGTTTTATGTTTTCCTTTGGCTTGGACAATGCACATGGTTTTAATAGGTGAACTTTTACTGTGAGTTTAATTCTATATTTCAACTTTAAGTTATAGCAACAGGTGATGAACCCAAATCTTCTGGAGATTTCAATAGGAATCCGAGGGGTCACTTTTTCACACAGAGGGTGGTGGGTGTATGGAACAAGCTGCCAGAGGAGGTAGTTGAGGCTAGGACTATCCCATTGTTTAAAAAACAGTTGGAAACGTACATGGTTAGGACAGGTTTGGAGGGATAGGATGGGACTAGGGTAGCTGGGACATGTTGGCTAGTGTGGGCGAGTTGAGCTGAAGGGCCTGTTTCCACACTGTAGTCACTCTATGACTATTGCAATTAAAACATCAAATTCTGGAGATATTTAGCAGAAAGTGGAGTTGAAATGTTAATTCAGTTCCTCTCACCACAAATAATGAGTTTCTGTCTTCACAGCCCTGAATTTCATTACTTTTTTTTGCCGAAGGATCATCGCATAAACTAAAAAATAGCATATTGGGCAAACAGAAATGGAAAGATTGACATGGTTCTTGTGTAAATGACAAGACTTTATCGGCTGAAATCGAATGTGCAGTTACAGACCATCTATATAATTAAAAGTCTCATCTTGACCACTTCCTGTCTGCGATGTATATTGATTTTAGAAAAGAAAGCTACCATTTATTGCTATGATTGTTGGCCATCCTACTCACAGTCCTCCTCCGCTGAGCAGGCCCCGAGGATTTTTCCCATCAATGAAAAATAAAAAAGTTATGAGTGTTAAAAAAAAAGTGAGATCCTCTCACCTGTCAATCAGAGCGATGAAGGTAACGCTCCGGGGGGGGGGGGGCAGGCGGGGGGGGGGGGGGGCAGGACTATAAAACCCCAGATGCCTGAACATGACTCAGTCACTCTGCAAGATTGCGAGGGAGAGGCCACAACTCTCATTCTTGGCTGTGAATCAAATGAATTGTGAGTCTGCAATGTACTTGCAATAAATGATTTGTTAGTCCTTAATGAAAATGACATTAGTTGTTTGGCCTTCCCTATGCTTGAAACTGCAATGGAAATGAAATGAAAATGCAATGAGCTGTTTGGCTTAGCCTGCCCTGTGCTTGAAACTGCAATGGCAATGGCAATGGAAAGGAAGTGAAAATGCAATGAGCTGTTTGGCTTGGCCTGCCCTGTGCTTGAAACTGCAATGGCAATGGGAATGAAGTGAACATGCAATGAGCTGTTTGGCTTGGCCTGCCCTGTGCTTGAAACTGCAATGGAAATGAAGTGAAAATGCAATGAGCCGTTTGGCTTGACCTGCCCTGCTTGAAACTGCAATAGAAATGAAGTGAAAATGCAATGAGCTGTTTGGCTTGGCCTGCCCTGTGCTTGAAACTGCAATGGAAATGAAATGAAAATGCAATGAGCTGTTTGGCTTAGCCTGCCCTGTGCTTGAAACTGCAATGGCAATGGCAATGGAAAGGAAGTGAAAATGCAATGAGCTGTTTGGCTTGGCCTGCCCTGTGCTTGAAACTGCAATGGCAATGGGAATGAAGTGAACATGCAATCAGCTGTTTGGCTTGACCTGCCCTGTGCTTGAAACTGCAATGGCAATGGAAATGAAGTGAAAATGCAATGAGCTGTTCAGCATACCCTGTGCTTGAAACTGCAATGGAAGTGAAATGAAAATGCAATGAGCCGTTCGGCCTGCCCTGTGCTTGAAACTGCAATGGCAATGGAAGTGAAATGAAAATGCAACGTGCTGTTTGGCCTGCCTTGACCTTGAAATGAAATGGAAATGAAATGAACGAGTTGCTTGGCCTGCCGGAAACCACTAATTTCTTTTTTCTTAAAACTACGGATGAAAAGGAGCGCTTATGATTTCTGGTGAAGTACACAAGCGGAAGTGTGAAGGTACTTGTAGAAAGTTATCAGAATGAGCCTGACAGCCATGGCTATAAAGAGGCAAGAAGGTTACTTAAATAACATTATGGTAATGAACAGAGAATTGCTAATGCATACACGGAGAAGGCCCATGCTTGGAAAGATATTAAGCCAGAAGATGGGAAGGCATTGAGTAATTATGCAATATTTCTTAGAGATTGTTGCAGCTCGATGAAAAATCTCGGCCACGTGGAGGAAATGAATCTTGCAAGTAATACTAGAGTCATCATTAGTAAGCTGCCCAGAAGACTGAGAGAAAAGTGGAGAGATAAAGCAGGCAGAATATTGGATAAGAAGAAGCAAGTAGCCAGGCTACCAGTCCTGGTGAAATTCTTGGACAAGGAAATACGATGATGTAAGAGCCACACCACGGAACTATTGAAGATCATAAACCCATTGCAACTAACAAAGGTTTTACCTTCACCAAAACTGAAGAAATATCAGAACCTGTGAGAAGTAGTTTTACTACCACTATTAATAATGTGGAAATGACAGATGGAATGAAAGTAAATGTATCTGCTAGCAAGCAAATTGGATTTTGTTTGTTATATGATAAGATGGTGCCGAAGATTCAAGATGAAAAGATGAAGAAAGGGTGGATTTCTTGAAAGAGAAGGGAATCTGTTTTGGATGTTTGAAAAAAAAAGGACATATGGTGAGAGATTGTAGGAGTCCTATAATTTGTTATAAGTGCAGGCAATATCATCCTGAGGCACTTCACACTGTAAAGAAGCCACCAGAGCATTGGGAAGAGGAAAAACCGGAACAAATAGAAGACGAAATATCAGAGCAAATGGAAGAGGATGAACCGGAGCAAACAGAACAGAAGAAGAAGCAAGCTACTAGTGATGCTGTCACCTCGCCTCAAATAACTGCTCACATTGGGGCCGGGGTTGAAGCCTGTATCGTTTCTATCTTATCAGTACAGGTAAGGAATGTCAAGATGATGTCAAGATGAATACAGTGTTGCAAACATATGCTTTTTTGGATCATGGAAGTTCGACTACCTTGTGCATAGAAAACCTGACGAGAAGACTGAACATCACAGGAGAAGAGACTAAGATTCGATTGCGTACCATGAATAAAGATAAAGAGAGCATGAGTCATTACATTACAAGTATAGAGATATCCAGTCTGGATGAAGATAATCTTATACCAATATCTGAAGTGTTTGCTCATGGAACCATGCCTGTTGGTCATCAAAATATACCCAGACATGAAAACTTGAAACAATGGCCTTACCTGAAGGTTGTCAAAATATCTGAAATAAATTCTAGTGTTGACCTACATATCGGAAAAAAATATTTTGAAGGCATTGGAACCTATACAGATTGTAAAGAGCCAAGGTGATGGACCGTATGCTGCGAAAACTTGACTTGGATGGGTTATCCATGGCTGCTTGAAACAATGAAAACGGGAATCAGAACTATCCCACCTTTGCTGTTAATCAAATATCTACTGATAAATTAGAAAAGCTGGTGATGAAGCAATAAAATCATGACTTCAATGAAAGTACTAATAAGGAACCTGAAGAAATGTCTATTGAAGAGTTTAAGTTCATGGATATTATGAACTACTCTGTAAAGATTGACGGACACTAATGTCTGGACTTACCTTTTAAACATGATCTTTGTGAGGCAGAGCAACGCAACCAGAATTTGAAACGTAAATTGGTGAGAATACTAAATTTCATGAAGTAATAATCTCTTTGAAGAATAATTTCTACATGGATGATTGCTTAAAATCCATGTCTACTGAGCAGGAAGCAATTCAACCTGTAAAACATCTGACTTCCCTTTGCAAATAAGGGAGGATTCACACTTTCTAAGTGGATAAGCAACAATTGTGAAAGCATTCCACCAGATGATGGAGCCAAAGAAACCAGAGAGCTGGATATGGCTAGAGGCAATTTGCCAATGGAAAGAGTATTGGGAGCTACTAATAGAAACATGGAAAATAGGTGCAGGAGGGGGCCATTCAGCCCTTCGAGCCTGCACCGCCATTCATTGTGATCATTGCTGATCGTCCCTAATCAATAACCCATGCCTGCCTTCTCCCCATATCCCTTGATTCCACTAGCCCCTAGAGCTCTATCAAACTCTCTTAAATCTATCCAGTGATTTGGCCTCCACTGCCCTCTGTGACAGGGAATTCCACAAATTCACAACTCTCTGGGTGAAAAGGTTTTTTCTCACCTCAGTCTTAAATGGCCTCCCCTTTATTCTAAGTCTGTGGCCCCTGGTTCTGGACTTGCCCAATATTGGGAACATTTTTCCTGCATCTAGCTTGTCCAGTCCTTTTATAATTTTATATGTTTCTATAAGATTCACCCTCGTGCTTCTAAACTCCAATGAATACAAGCCTAGTCCTTTCAATCTTTCTTCATATGACAGTCCCGCCATTCCAGGGATCAATCTCGTGAACCTACGCTGCACTGCCTCAATCACAAGGATGTCCTTCCTCAAATTAGGAGACCAAAACTGTACACAATATTCCAGATGTGCTCTTACCAGAGCCCTATACAACTACAGAAGAACCTCTTTACTCCAATACTGAAATCCACTTGTTATGAAGGCCAACATTCCATCAGCGAAGGCCAACATTCCATTAGCAATTTTTCACAAATAAAATATGTTAACACAAAAGAAAATCCTGCGGATACAGTTTCTAGAGGACTGACAGCGAACAGCTTCTTAAGTGATAAGAAATGGATCAAGGAACTAGAGTTTCTCTGTAAGCCAGACAGAGATTGGCCAAAGCTTGAGCTGGGATTTGAAATCTCTGCTAATGTTCCAGAAATTAAATCAAACCTAATGGTAAATGTTATTGCTAAAAATCCTGTTATTCTCTCGAAGGATTTTCACACTTCAACATTGTTGTTACAACACACCCATGAGTTGATCGTACATGGAGGAAGACGTTTCATGCTCTCAAAGTTTGGACTTTTATGTTTTGGACTATATACTGGGTATCATGCCTGATTTTAAGGGTTTGGTGCACACGGTACGACTTTAAACTAAAAACAATCTTTTAATAAGATCAATAATCAAGTTATGCTTGCTTCTAGAAGATGAAAGTGAAGATGGAAGTCGATGAAGAATTCTGATTGCGGATATAGAGTGCCTGCTATTTTTCTCGTTAGTATAGTGGCTAGTATCCCCGCCTGTCACATGGGGCACCGGGGTTCAATTCCCCGGCGGGTAGCGACCGGGGTTCAATTCCCCGACTTTTTGCTTTTGATATATGTTAAGCCTTCATGGCTACTTTTTTTGATGTTCATTAATGATTGCCTCGTTATATACTTGGAACAATTAGGGGCCAGTATGTAGTGGCCATTTGGCTAGTTTTGTGTGTCATTAATTTTAGACAGCCCATTATATTGTGGGTGGGATTTATGACGTATTCTAGGGGATGTTTGCAGCTAGATTTCTTGCGCAGAAGTTTCGTTTTTAGTTTTAGTTTTGGAGTTATATGGGGAAGGCATACCATATGACCATGTGACGTTTAACTTCATTGTTTTTTTTCAACAATAAAGAAACTATTAATCGAAAGACTGTGTTATGAAGATTTATCTGTAAAGAAGCTCTGAAGGTCTCACGGAGAACTCACATGCATATTACGACATTCTCCTTCAACCATGTAATCTCCTTTGTGGCTAGAGGGAGTAATCTCTTGAACGATGTAAAAATCTGCCGCTACAGGTATATATATTCATAGTCTGAAAACAAAAATCATGTCTGTCCCTGTTAATTATATAGTTAGCCTGTATTATATTAATACCGTTGATAGGATTAAAACGTTCTTTGTTTTACATCTGCATTCACTTTGATAATAATTTCCATTACATGTAATTTTGATTTTTCCTTTTAGAGACATAGAGCACAGTACCAGGCCCTTCAGCCTGAATCATCCATGCTCACCAAAATAGCCTTTCTAATTTGGACATGTTTCCCTGTGTTTGGTCCATATCCCTCAAAATGCCTTTTAGATGTTGATATTGTACATACCCCAATTATTTCCTCTGACAGTTCATTCCATATACCCACTACTCTCTGTGTGAAAACCTTGTCCCTCAGGTGCCTATTAAAACATTTCCCTCTTATAGTAAATCTATGCTCTCTAGTTATGATTCCCATACTCTGGGGAAAAAAACATTCACCCGATCTATTTTACTCATGACTTTTTCCATCACTTTTATTTATTTGATTGCAACGAAATCGGTAAAAATGAATTTAGAAATGGGTGTTTAGCCAGAAATCTATCAGCTAAAGGTTATTTGTCAATAATCTGCTAACTGAAATGCGCTAGCAAATTACTATCTGTGCCATGGATGTGTGGCAGAGGAATGAGCAAGGTTGTGAGTTTTATGAGGATGATGGGTTTAGGGGAGGACAAGAAGAGCACAGACCTCTAAATAATCATCTGTAAAGAAACTTTTACATGGATAGGAAAGGTTTAGAGGAGATATGGGCATGGTGCGAGCAAATGTGACCAACTTACATTGGGCAGCTTGGTCAGCATGGACGTGTTGGGCTGAACGTCCTTTTTCCATGCTATATGACTCAATTATTCTAAATATATGATTAAGCATAAGTGCACATTCATTTTTCCCCACAATGGTAAGGGTACACTTGCAGGATGTTCCAACAACCAACAAATTTTAATTAAATATACCTAGCTCTGGTATGGTCCCTCTCAAAAGACTCAATGCATTCTACCCTCACTTTGAGCAGAAGGTCAGTGGAGGAATGCCTCCCATGCTGCCAGTCTTGGGTGCACCTGTACCAATGGTTAGTCATTGAGTCATAAAGTGTGGAAACAAGCCCTGCCACCCACATCATCCAACATGCCACATCTGCACTAATCAAGAAGACCACTATCATGTCAGTGTCAAAGAAAACTAAGTGACATGGTGTCAGGACAATAACCTCTTGCTCAATATTAGCAGGACAAAGGAGCTGGTTATTGACTTTAGGAAAAGTGGGAGAATACATGCCCCAATCAGCGTCAATAGTGCCAAAGGGGAAATGATTGATAGCTTCAGTTTCCTTGGCATTAATATTACTGATAATCTGTTGTGGACCACATTGATGCTCCAGGAAATAAGGCCAACCAACACCTATACTTCTTGAGGAGACTGTCGACATTTGGCATGTCTCCTATGACTCTTGTAATCTTCCACAGAAGCATCATTGAAAAGGTTGTATCAAAATGTAGAGAATTGTAGATGTAGCCCAGTTCGTCACACAGACCAGACTTCCCACCATTGACTCCATCTACATATCATGCTGCCCGGGAAAGCAACCAACATCATGAAAGATTTGTCCCACCCCGGTTATTCCTTCTTCTTCCTGCTCCCGTCCAGCTGAAGATGCTTAAGCTTGAAAGCATCACCATCAAACTCAGGACAGCTTCTTCCTCCCTGTTATTTAGGCTTTCGAATGGTCCTTGCATAAGCTAGGATACTGTCTCATTTACCTCTACCAATTCTGGACATTGGACTTTCTCTATGAAACTGATGCGCTATATTGCTGAGAACTATATTCTATATATTTCCCTTAGCTCTCTCTATTTTACTGAATTTGATGTGATTGTATTTATGTGTAGTATTATTTGATCTGTTTGGATCGCATTAAAAACAAAGCATTTCACTCTCATGTGAATAATAAATCTAATCCTAACATCTTTTTGGGATGTTATTCTCTTGTTATTCCGTTAAAATACTTTCTATTGGATTAAATGGTTAGATAAATCTTATAAACATATCTATGGGGTATCAGAATTGGCACAGTGATATCCCATATTTACACAAATGACACCGGGACTATGAACCCAAACATACAAACATGCACAATCATCTAAAAAATATGAGAATTTGCTTTTAGTTCGTGTGTTCCTCTCACCCCTAGAGGGCAGTCAGGATGTTTGCAAAAAAGTACTTTTGACTTCATGCACCACTGTAGCACCTTCCTCGGGGTGAAGAGTACACAGGACTTTATTGTTGACAAAGTGACTCATAAAACTGGAATATTTCTTACACTTATGTAAATTCAATGGCATACAAAGAGGCACTCAAACTCCAATTTAGTTTGTTGTGATAATATCCCTCAGAGGTGTCAGGAATTTTGATTCCCCCCCCCTTTGTTTTTTTTGCTTCTTTACTACTTGACGTTAAAGTGTTTTGCAATAATATAATTCAAAAACATTAAGGATTACACAAGGTAGTCTTAATGGTCTCACAAAATAAAATATACAAAAGTGAATAAGTGCTAAAGACTGTTTAAAACATTGGGAGTTTGACAGCCCTGACAGTGGCTATGTACAAATACTATAGATTAAAAACAGCCTGAATCCAACATCAGGGCCTGACCACACACTAGAAGTATATTGAATGACATTCCTTAAGGGAAACCTTTCACATAGCTTCCCCTCAGAGTCAATCTGTGTCTTGGCAACTGGTTTACATTCCATGTGGCATTGATATGATGACACCAAACTTCTACGGTCTGAATGCACTCCAGAGGATATAAATGTGGTATCAGTTAGAAATGAATTCTGCCTTGCACTTACATTAAGTAGTGCAAATTCAGAGATGGGGATCTCACACAGAATGGGGAATGAAAATGATCAGCTGTTGAAAATCAGCATGTGCATATCATTCTGCAAAAATGACGCACTGATCCCTTCAGGCAATTAACAGTAGGCCTGAATACCATAATAACTTTTCAGTAACTTTTAATCCAGTTACCTACATGATGGAATATCTGTCCCGCAAATAAATATAAATTGTGTTGTTAAACTGATAATTGAATATTTCGGAGTCCATAGATCACTTTTCACCTTAATTTAAATTAATGCAAGATCCTCAGAAAATGTAGACACCGCTACTATTATTAAAACATACTATCAATTAATACTTACCCTTGGTGTGATACATTGTAACCTGAACTGGAGCTCAGTTATTTAGAATCTCCAATTACATTAATATTCCTCATTGTGTAAATATTATATAGATTCAGGAAAAATATAGCTATGATGGTTTCTCTAGATTCTTCTTAGTACAGGAATGTTACAGACATAGAAAGCTTATTTGATCCATGAAGTGAACTTCCCTACCCAATCAAAATGTGATCTTCTGGTTTCTGCTCTATTCTTTAATATTCCTCTGGTACAAACAACGATCTCATTCCATTTTAAAGAGAATAGTGTTTCAGGAACAATTGATGGACTCTGTTTCAGGTGTGATTCATGAAGAACATCTTTGCATATTTACTAAATGTTATTTTTAAATCGCTTTGTGATCATCTGATAACCATCTGGATATTTATTGATTTAAAATCTCAGTCTTTGATCATATCTTATCTAATTGCCTAAAACCTTTGGTTCCAATGAAAAAAACTGTTTTTTTAAAGTTCTTCTTTGAACCTGCAACATTCTAGTAACTCGGACAAAAGTCATGAACAAGTTCAGCATCATCCCTTGCTCTCTATGGCTCGCCATACACCAAACTCCCAAAGTTTTAAATAGCCATTCTTAATTTTTGTAAATCTTATTCCGTGAGACCAAGAAATCCATTTGCCATTTTTAAAATTAAGCCATGAGCTACTAGGTCTATTATTTTATTGACTTCTGCATCTACATGAAACCCAGGTCCTCATTGCCCTTCTCCAATTCTTAACTAGATTTGAAATTTTAATGCCTGGGAAACAGAACAGGAGTAGAAAAAACTAGAAAGACTCATGATTTATTTTTATTGGATTTTAGGATATGAACCGGCAATACAGTATTTACGGCCTCTTTGCAAGGGCATTAAGAGTCAATCACATCAGGCAATGAAAATTATGTTCGCTCACTAATGACCAGATTTATGGAATTCAACCTCACAACTTGCCACGGTGGGATCTGAACTCGCAACCTCTGGGTTGCTAGGCTACGGTGCCCAATTATAGCTACTTTGCCCATTGCTCACACTGTAAACAAACTAAAAAAAACATTAATCAGAAATTCCTGGAAGTGCATATTAAAGTCCGTGACTAGCTTATAAAGGTTATCAATCAAATGGAAATTATGCAGCTTTGTTCCAAGGATCTAGAGAAATGAGCTCATTCTGTAAAAAAATCAATTATGGGAGTGAATCTCAAGGTTAAGAGACTGTGCAAAAACAAAGCATTTATAGGAGATTGAAAACCCTCTTGTCTTTAACTATGGTTCAGATGGTGTCATTTTCAGGTTAGTTTTAGTTTCGAGATATGGCATAGAAACAGGCCCTTTAGCCCACTCAGTCTGCACCTGCCAGCGATCATCGAATATTAACACTATCCTACACACACTAGGGATAATTTACACTTATACCATGCCAATTAACCTACAAATCTGTACGTCTTTGGCGTGTGGGAGGATACCGAAGATCTTGGAAAAAACCTACACGGTCACAGGGAGAATGTACAAACTCCATACAGACAGCACCCGTAGTCAGGATTGAACCTGGGTCTCCAGCGCTGCAAAAAACTACCACTGCGCCACCTCAATTCAAGCTTCACTCTTGAGGCCCATGTATTTACTGCTCCAAATAATAGCTTAGATATTTCTGCTCAAGTATCTGGAGTAGAACGTGTTACACAAATATAGAACAAGGCAGTCTGAAAAAGGCTCGATCCAAAACGTCACCCATTCCTTCTCTCCAGAGATGCTGCCTGTCTCGCTGAGTAACTCCAGCTTTTTGTGTCTATCTTCGGTTTAAACTAGCACCTGCAGTTCCTTCCTACACAGCTGATGTTCTAATGTTGTGCTGAATTTGTTCTGCACTGAGAAGAAAGCTTTGATTATGGAGGTGAACTTGTGCTGGCAGCTCAATTAAGGCCAGAGTTGAGTCAAGTTGCAATACAAGTTTGGTTGTGGAGCACTAGATTTAACATACATATAAGAACACCACTGCTGGCAAAACAAGACTCCAAAAATACTCAAAGTACTGAAATATTGGAAACCTGAACTGAAAATGGAGAATACAGGAAATATAGATGAAGCTGCTTCTATGAAGAAGGAAAGGATTTGAAGTTGAGAATCAGCAATTCCAATGAAAGGCTAATTGAGATATTCAACAAGTTTCTTTCACACCAAGTGCTGCCGAGACCTACTGAATATTTCCGTTATTTTATTTTCATCTCTGAAATTTTATTGGGCGATTACAATACTTCATAATTCTCACCTGGATGGACAAACATCTGAGTACTCTGCATTTGGAAGGAGGACAACCAAATCTTTTCATTGATCTGCCAGTCCACACCGAGCTTCAATTTGTCATCCGTATTGATCAAAGCTTGTAGCTTTAGTTACAAGTGAAAAATATATTGAGAAAAACGGATTCATTATTTAAAAAAATATTACTTCAAGGTAATTTTGTATTTACAGTTTTATAATTTTATCAGAAGCGCATGGTCCAATGGTGTCACTATTTAAGCACATTTAGTATAGTGCAGTGATTACCTGTTCTATAAAACTGCTGCATGGAACAAAGCAACATGTTCTGAATTGTCAGTGCACAGTGGTGACAAGGTTGTGTCCCTGGTCTAATAATCCAGAGATTTGACATCACGATCACGGTCGTGATATCATGATCTGGAGGACATAAATCCAAAACCCATCTTGGCTGTCAATTAAATAATTTAAGAGTAAAAACTGGGTTAAAATTATTTTTTTATTTTAATAATCCTTAAAGAAGGAAGCCTTCCATTATTCCACCATACCACTCCTGATCCACTGTAAGGCTGTTAAGTGGAAACTTAAATGGTCCAGCAAGCCTCTATGTTGTATCAAATTGACAATGCATTGTGAGAGTACCTTCACCATATGGACTGCAGGACCTAGAGAAGATATCTCACCAGTCATTTCTGAAATGAACATCTAATATCTGACTCAGCGATGATGCCCAAATCCAATAAATTAATTTTAAATTTAATGCAACTAGTCCTAAACATACCTTAGGGTTTTTAGTTTTTATTGGTTCTGATCATAGGTCATTGATTTGAAAATTCCTGTCCATTTCTCCCTGTTGCTATCTGACCTGGTGAATAGCGTTTTTTTTTTAAACTCACACAGATGAGTCTGAAAACTGTAATGTGCAGGTTCAGGAGCAGCTTCTTCCCTACAACCGTCAGGCTAATAAACACTATAACCTCCAAATAAGCTCAGAACTACATTGACCTGCGGCAATATTTACTATCTAAATATATATATGTATATTATATACATATACAATATATATATATATATATATATATATATATATATATATATATATATATATATTTAGCTTTTTTTTGGTTTATGGTCTTTACAGAGTACTGTTTACGTATCTGTACTGCTGCTGCTAAGAACTCTTCATTGTGTCCTTTTTGGGACACAATGAGTGTTTGTCTTCTTTCATCAAACACCCCATCGATCGACCCTTCGGTTAACCAAATTGGGGGTTCACATCGAGAGTGGATTTCCCTCTCTCCATTCCTTCCCGCCATCAACAACCTTGAAGAAAGTATGACAGAACACACACAAAAACACCTTCTATATGTCTTCTGCTGTTGAGAAAAAAAACACAGAAAGTATCTGTCTCAACAATCAGCTATAGAAGGGAATTAAAAAGTCTCCCAATGTGTGTGCATAAGATCATCTATTTATTTTTAAGGGGCTGTCCCACTGTACGAGCTAATTCAAGAGCTTTCCAGAGTTTAAAAAAAATCAAACTCGTGGTAAGCACGTAGAATGTACATTGCGGGTATGTTGGAGCTTGGGACGTCTCTTAGTGGCTCGTAACGCTAAAGGCAGGTAACGCGGTAAGCTCGTGAAGACTGGTGAAGATTTTTCAACGTTGAAAAATGTCCACGAGAGCCCTGAGTACCTACGAGCAGCTATTATCATAATTCTCCGAGTTTGAATCAGGGGAAACTCGGGAGAACTCTTGAATTAGCTCGCGATAAACCTACTTTTGCTCTTCTAGAACAATATGCATTTTAATTTAGAGTATCGAACGTGTTTCGAGGTAATAAACACCTGCATCGGACTTCTGTTCATAAACTACAGGTTTGCTTTCAACACTATTATTCCATCCAAGCTCATCGCAAACTCATGGAACTTGGAGTCAACATTTACCTTTGCAACTGGATCCTCGACTTCCTGACAAATAGACCACTATGAGAGGATTGGTGACAAATCATTCTTTACAATAATCCTCAACACTTGTGCCTCACAAAAATCTGCTCTCAGCTCCTTCTATACTCCTTATACACTCATGACTGTGCAGCCAAATACAAATCCAACTCAATTTACAAATTTACAGACAACACCATTGTCTTGGGCCAGATATCAAATAATGATGAGACAGAGTACAGGAAGGGGATTGAGAACCTCGTAACCTTGTGCCAAGACAACAACAACTTCAATGTCAGCAAGACAAACGAGATTGTGATCTGCTTCGAGAAGCGAAGTGATACATATAACCAGGCATACATTGTCGGCGCTGTAGTGGAAATGGTTGAAAACTTCACCAAACTGAGGAGTTCTGAGGAGAAAATATAACCAGCAACTTTCCTGGTCCAGCAACGGCCAAGAAAGCTCTACTTCCTTGGAAGTTCAGCAATTTCTTCACAGCTGCTATCAGGCAACTGAACCATCCTCTCACCAACTAGAGCGGTCCTGACCTACCATCTACCTCATTGGAGAGCTTAGAGCATCTCATCGGACTTTACCCTGCACTAAATGTTATTTCCTTTACCCTATGACTGTAAACTGTGGATGGCCTGATTGTAATCAGCCTTTTTGCTGACTGGATAACACGCTTCAAAAAATATTTTCCCAGTACCTCGGTACATGTGACGATAATAAACGAAAGTAATCCTGAACGAATTAGGACTAATTTGTCTGATGGAGGGAATTATTTTTTAAAGCTGGTACTTTGCTTCGCTAATAAAATGTTAGTCCCTTTCACGGTTCTGTGGCGATATATGAGCGCTTTCCTGCATCGGACACAGACATTTAGGCAACGCATGTTTAGAGTATCAGTCGTTTATAACTTCCGTAAAATTGGTTAAGAATGCGTTTCATCTTTGCGTGCTTTAAGGTCAGCGGCCTTTTAAAGGAAAACTACGCGCAAAGTCGGAACCTGAAGAGCAGCAAATGCAAGATCCAGGCTGGTGGAGGAACAGATCCCATCTGTGGGATTTGCAACAGGGAAGCAGAGGTCGCCCGAGGGAAGCCGTGCGGAGTTGCGGTGACTGCAAGCCAGTGCCACACGCATCGACAGATGGCAGTGTTGTGGATTCACCCTCGCTCTGCTTGACTCTAAGAACCGGATTTTTTTTTTGCACAAACGGGAACTCTAGTCACCCCGATTAGTGTCGCAAGATTTTCTGCATTCTTCTCACTTTACGGAAGAAGTTTGCACTAATGAATCCTTTACTTCTCTCTGTCTGCCTGCCTGCCTCTGGAACAATAAATGAGGATGTTTTTAAAAAAAAATTGCGACGAAGGACTTAAACGTTTCGCTGTCCAGCACAGCCCTCGGAAGTTCAAGGCAAAATACTTTATTTCTTTCAGCTGTGAGAATAGATGTTGCAGTGTAAAAAAAAAGCGTTTGAACAGAAAGATGATTCCGGACTGACGCAGGGAACCAATTGGAAGATCAAGCCCTCCTCCCCGTGGCTCCCTGTGGTACAGTCTTGGCTAACCCGCTATTTAAACGGTGGCTTTGCAACACTCAACACAAAAAGCAACCAGTTTTTCCACGGTGTACGATCGCGTTCAAGAGAGCAGACCACAATCCATCTTCTCTCAACTATTGCAAAGTTTTTTTTTCTCCCTTCGACTTTCTGGGTTGCTCTTCACACCCCCTGCTCTCTCTGTCTCTCCCCATCCCATACACTGAGCAAAGCACTGAGCTGCTCCCAAAGATGAGATCTGTTTCAACCGGTCGAGCTATCTTATACGCGGCGTGGGTTTCCCTCGTCCTTGGCAGCACGGTGGATGTGAGCGTCCTGGTGCTCCTACCGGTGGAGAACTCCTACCTCTTCTCCATGAACAGAATCAAACCTGCCATCGACTACGCTATCCAGAACCTGGCTCAGCCCAAGATCAACTTCAACGTGCGCTACTTGGACTCGGAATGTGGCAACAAGGCTCTCTTTCAGCTGGTCGACATGAGCTTGCTGCAGAAACCCGATGTCATCATGGGTCCCGTGTGCGACTACGCGGCGGCGCCGGTCGCAAGGCTGGCTTCCCACTGGAACATCCCGATGGTCTCAGCCGGACCCCTGGCATCTGGCTTCGCCCACAAAGTCCCCGAATACTCGCACCTCACGCGGGTCTCCCCGTCCTACTCCAAGATGGGCGAGATGTTCCTGGCCATGTTCCAGAGCTACAGGTGGAAGCGGGTGTCCCTGGTGTACGCGGAAGATTTCGAGGCGAGAACCTGCTTCTTCACAGTGGAAGGGGTCCACGTCGCCTTCGTCGACGCAGATTATCACATGCACTCCATCAGTGTCTTTGACGAGGACGATCAGTTTGACCACACCTTGCAGGAAATCCGGGACCATGCCAGGAGTGAGTGCACTTTTAAGTAACAACTTTACAAAATGCACCCGTGCCTGTATTGCCATGCTTATAACGCCTGACCCCCTAATGGGAGAAAGATTACTTCGGGAATGCGTTCAATAAGTTAGATTCCAGTGTTATAGTCTCATTTAAATAGTGCATTGTGTGCATACAGGTGAGTTTGGAGAGAGTAAAGATGATCGATCGGTTTGTTGCACGGTTACGGACGCGGGTCTTGGTCAAATAAACTAGAAGTCTACTTTCTGACAAATTTGTTTAGTTTAGTTTATTGTCACGTGTACCGAGGTACAGGGTAAAGCTTTTGTTGTACGCTAACCAGTCAGTAGAAGGACAATAGACGATTACAATCGAGCCATCCACAAGATAAAGGGAACACGAAGGAAGCACATGTGTGTGGATTCCATAAGTAGGTGGGCGGGCTACTTGAATACACGGACCGTGTCGTGATCAGCCGTGTCGCCTTACCGTGGGGACAGGGGGTAAGGGTCCATATCAGATAACAGAGTGAAAGAGAGAGACACATATACGCACGCACACACACACACACACACACGAGAAACTGTAGATGTTGGAATCTTGAACAAAGTGCTGGAGGAACTCAGAGGGTCAAGCAGCAACTATGGAGGAAACGGGCAATCGAGGTTTGGGGTCGGGACTCTTCAGACTGGTGGAGTAGCGGGGAGAAAGCTGGGAAAGAGAAGGGGGTGGGGCAAAATCTGCAAGTAATATGATCCTAACCTCCCCTCCTTTTCTCCTGCGGTCAGTTTAGTTTATTGTCACGTGTACTGAGGTACAGTGAAAAGCTTTTTGTTTTTTTTGTTGCATGCTAACCAGTCAGCAGAAAGACAATAAAGGATTACAATCGATCCATTTACAGTGTATAGATACATGATAAGGGAATACCATTTAGTGCAAGGTAAAGCCAGCAAAGTCCGATCAAGGATAGTCCGAGGGTCACCAATGAGGTCGATAGTAATGCAGCACTGCTCTCTGGTTGTGGTAAGATAATTCAGTTGCCTGATAACACCTGGGAAGAAACTGTCACTGAATCTGGTGGTGTGTGTTTTCACACTGGATTCTCTCCACCCTAGTGTGAACCCATCTCTCCTGTCCATCCCAGTCCCACTGCTCCTCCCATCCCTCAGGTTATTTTGACTTTTTATAGCATCCCAACTACCATTATTTCCAACCATCCCTCCCCCCTGCCTTTACATTTCACTCATCTTCTCTTCTTACCTAACATCCCTTTATCTCATTTCCACCTTTAACCTTGTCATTCTATCCATCTGCTGACAAATTACCCCCCTGATTACCTGTATCTGCCTATAACTTGCCAGACTTTGTCCTGCTATATCTTTTTTTTTAACAAGACATTAACATTTGTCAATGATGGGTCATTTTCATATCTTGGGGTCCAATTTATTTCACAGCATCTAGTGTTAATATTTATCAAACAATTACACAATTTTTTAAGTTTGAAATTAATAATTAAAATAACATTCTTCACCAAAAAGTGTTTGGAGTTTTTTAAAGGATTCCACTCCAGGCTGTGGTATGTTGCAGCACTGGTACTGCAAAACATTTAAGGTAACACCGAACACCACTGTCACATAATATATCAAAACTATCAATATATTAAACTGACCAATATACAGCAACAATATAATCATAGAAATTCACTAATAATTAAGTAATTCAGTTGCTGAACATTAAACCCTCGATCTGGCCAAAAATATTTGCCAAAACAAATGGGAGCAAAATGAAGAGACAGGAAGGGTCTTGAAATGTCTCACCTATTCCTTTTCTCCAGAGGTGCTGCCTCGTTACTCCAGCTTTTTGTGTCTGTTAAGGAATTGCCGATGCTGGTTTATGAAAAAAAAAACACGCACACAAAGTGCTGGAGTGCACAACGGGTCTGGTAACATCTCTGGAGAACATGGATAGGTGACATTTCGGATCTGGTCCATTCTTCAGATTGATTGTGGTGGAGGAGGTGGGAGGGAGAAATTGGAAGAAAGGAGGGGCAGGCCAAAGTCTGATAAGCAATAGGTAGTTACAGGTGAATAAAGACCAGAGATGAAAAGACAAAAAGTGTGAGATAAGGATAGGAGAAGCGCAAATGTGAAGCCAGAGGAAGGAATATTAATGGAAAGGAAGGGAAATGGGTGTGCAAGTTTGATGAGGGTGTACTCGTTAGGCAAAAAAAATCATCTTTTAATTTTAATGGCACAAGCTAAATATAGGTAATTTCCACAAAGTGTCTTGTCAATTTTAATTGTTTCTTCATTTTTACAGAAGAGATAAAGATCAGAATAACTTCTATATTGAATATTTAAGGGACTGCAACTCTGCACCGTGACCAAATTAAATTCTTCTCGAAAATGTTCTTTGTAAATAATGCATGACTTTAACTCTTTCCCAATGCTTCACAGTGAGATCCCTTCCTGTGCTAACTGGTTTTGCCCAGTTATATAACATGTAACCAACATTGGGAACTTGTGTTATATAACACCCAGTCATTTTGTTTTGAATATTTGCATTCTCCCAAATTGAGATAAACTAAGACAAAAAACAAAATGATGATTTTGAAATTGTTAAACGTTTTAAAATATTTTAGCCATATGTTGTTAATCAATGCAGGAGTAGGCCATTCAGCCCTTCGAGCCACATAGCCTTGTGCTCATCCATAACTCTGCTGCCTTCATGCTAAATCAGAGCAAGCCCTGTTAACCCAGTTCCAGGCCAATTTTAAAATATTCATCCTGCCATCATGGTAATCTGCCCATCCCTATGATGTTCTGAAATTCTCCCTTCCTCCAATTCTGCATCCGTACATTTTTCTATTTTCATTAATCATGTCACAGTAATCATGACAAATGTTGCCCTAATCCATCTAATAACCTGATATCACCTGATGGGGCTTATTATCGCATTTTCTTTGATAATGTTTCCATGACATGCTGAATGAATGTAAGTTGTTCTTGCAGTATTACTGTCTCTGCCAACTTTACTAAGTGAACACAAGCTGTTGGATTCTTCTAAAAGTCAACAAATTCTTTGATTTTTTTTATGGAGGGAATCCTGCTGCCATTGCGTCAACTGGATAATTTGTGACTCCACTCCCCAAAACATTAGTTAATACGGTACGCTCTTTGATGTAGCCTAGCAAACCATTCAGTTGCTGGAAGATGGTTAATTGCAGGCAATGAACTCCAGTTTTGCTAGTGGGAATAAATATTAAGGAAATTATAAAGTTTCATTGTAATATTCAAAGCTGCACATCAGATCCTGCTCCAAGTATTACAGATTGTTTTATTCATTGGCCTTATTGCAATGCTATTTCCAGCGATGCTTGGCTTAATTAGTAGCATCTTTTTTCTGAGCTAAATGGTTTGAAGCTAAATGTTAACTTAAATTCCCACTCCAGCATTCACATACATATTTCAGCAATAATGGGAGTGCTGCAAAACATTGAAGGGCATACCTTTAAGTCAAATATTAAAAAAGGATTTCATCTGTCTATCAAATGAATATTTTAGGTCTACTGCAGCCGCTTACATAATAACTGCGACTGCAGTTCATGTTATTAATCACATTTTTAAAATGTTGAAACTGGATGTGTTCTCCGTATATTAAGTCCTTTTGATCCTACTTACTTTCTTGCATTAAAATAACCTTCTATTTCTTCTTACATTTCAATCTGCCTTAAAAATGTATCTTAATTATTGATTTTCATGGTCAGTTGTCTATTATCAGCAGATTGTGGTTCCTTTCTCTTCCAATGATAACAGATTGGTTCTATTTGTTGTGATGACCAACAGTCAGTCTTACATAAGTTATGGTTTAAGATACAACAAAGTTTATTTTAGTCATTCATACCAGACTTGCATTATAATTTGAAGGATTTTGTGACTTGACCATGGGCCATACATTACATGATTTGAATGGTGCCAGATGTGACATTTTTGTTTATCAACTGTATTTAGTAATAAATAACCTCTTAAAAAAATTACAGTGAAGATCAAATTTTAATGTAAGGCATCAATACTATGACATTATTGCCATTTTGCATGTTTTAACTATGATTCTTGTGATACTTTAGCCTATCTGCTTTCCATTTTGAGCCACAAATAATAATTAGATTCTGCCTGTTGAAAGAGATCTAAATGTATTACTACACTGAAAGTTGAGGAGGTTGTTAAATAACCCAAGCTCTTGAAGAGAGCGGTGAAGATTCTGCTCACAATGAATGGGGCACTCTTTAAATTGACTTCACAAAATCTTTGGCTTTCTTTTGCCCTACTTGACAATTTGTGATGTTGCTGGTTGTGAGAATGAATTAAGGGAGCACAAAGAACAGAAGCTATGCTGCATGTTCAATGCCTAAGCAGGTACAGGAATGACCATCATAATATATATGTATTTGAGATTATCACACCCATTTGAAGTCAACGAGCGGAAAGCATAGTTAATTTGCAATTGCTATTGATTATGAGTTAATCTTCTATGACTTCAATAAACTATACCATTCTTAGTTACTTCAAAATATATAGGTCACCTACCATCACAGATGTTTATGGCAATCACATATGGTGATACAGGCCTTGTATCAGCTTGGACCATATGTAATGGCAGAAAGATGTCTTTACCGTTGTCGTCAAATCCCCTCGTATTCAAAGCCTTCTCCTTTTTATTTGCATGCTGTAGCAAAATTACCCTTGCTGGTGTGAATTATGAACATCAGGGGGATCCACTTTGGGGAAAAGAGCAACAACTTATTCTATGTTTACTTTAGCCTGATCCCTCATCAGAAACTGTTGCCAGTAATAGATACAAGATACTGGAGTAACTCAGCGGGCCAAGCAGCATCTCTGGAGAAAAGGAATAGGTGACCCTTCTTCAGACTGAGAGTCAGGGGAGAGGGAAGCTAGAGGTATGAGTCAAGGGAGAGGGAAACTAGAGGAAGGAGTCAGGGGGGGAGGGAAACTAGACTATGAGTCAGTGGAGAGGGAAACCTCTCCCAGTAATAATAATCTGCCAGTAATAATTCAGTATTAAAAATTGCAACTGTCTTGCATGGGATTTGTGAAGACATTGGTTCCTCTTTTTGATCCTTAACCTCGGTCTATTAGGTAGTAGAGCAAAATGAGCAGTAGAGGAATGCTGTCTTTGTCACGCATGACTGGATTTTAATGGAAAAGAAAATTAGGCTGACAAGCTGCCGAATCACTGACATAATCTTTGATTGTTGCCACAGCTTCCAATTACCATTATTGTACTCAAGTCAAAATCTAGCATTGACTCTTGAAGATTAAATACTTGCAGCTGTCAAATATATTGTCCAGCTGCTCTTGTTCTTTCGAGTCTGGCTTTCATTTGGTCCACATTAGGCTGTGCTTACATTTATAGATAACATCTACTAACTCGGAGGCAGAAATTTAAGACAATTGATTGGATAATGGACGGTGAAGCTGAGAAGAAAATTATTTCAGTGGATGAGTGGTGGAAGTCTGGAGCTTACTGCAGGAAAAGGCAGTTGAGCTAGAAACCGTCACCACATTTAAAAAGTGCCTGAATTTGCGGCGACCATATTTAGGCCGCCACTAGTTCCCAGAATGCGGGAACTCCTCGCGACCATGAGGGATACTCACCAGAGACCACCAGCAAACATGTGGGGACCATGTGGCGATCATTAGGTGGGCGCAGAGTCTCCTGCACTCGCCTAAAAAGTCGCCTAAGTGGAACATGCCCTTAACATAAGCATTATACTTGAAAAATTGTCAACATCAAAACACTTTCGGATACTTTAGGCAATTTAATCTTCAAAACATCTGGCGATGATTGTCGTGCCTTTTAATCTGTAACATAAATTGTATTTTCCTACTTACATTTCTGGTTGCCAGATTACAAAATAAGGATCTTCTTCTTCTTTTCATGTCCATCTTGTTACAAATGTTGACCTCGCTGTCATCGTCCATCCTGAAAAGGTTCCAAGCTTCCAGCGACAATCAGTGGAACAGCATCAGTGAGGAAGAGTAGAAGATTTACAATGATGATGCCAGACATATTTAGCAAAGACGCACACATTGGGACACTTCTCTCAAGGAAAAAAAATACTGAAAAGTAATAGATAGAGAGATACATCAGTGGGCCTTTTTGGCCCACTGAATCCATGCTGTCCTGTACTAATCTAATCTAACTTTATTCTCAACATATCTCATCAAATCACCCCAGATTCTACCACTACCTGCACACAATGGGCAATTTACAGAAAACAACAAAATCCTGGAGTAACCAGCTAGCTGGATAGGATGGTGGGTGTATGGTACAAGCTGCCAGAGGAGGTAGTTGAGGCTGGGACTATACCAACGTTTAAGAAACAGACAGGTACATGGGTAGGGCAGGTTTGAAGGTATATGGACTAAACCTGGGCAGGTGGGACAGGTGTAGCTGGGACATGTTGACAGGTGTGGGGAGGTTGGGCCGAAGGGCCTGTTTTCACGCAATATCACTCTATGACTATAACTTAGCAGGTCAGGCAGCATCTGTGGAAAACATGGAAAGGTGACAATTTGGGTTGGGTTGGGACGGACAATGTATCTACCAACCTAGTCAAGGAAACCCACATGGTCACAGGGAGAACATGCAAGCTTCATACAGACAGCATCTGAAGTCAGTATCAAACTTACATGTTGCTTGTTGCGAGACAGCACCACGTGTTCCCTGTAATCTATTCGCGGTCTCTAAAACCATGAAGGTTTTGATAGAGTGGGGCGATATTCAAAGGGATTTCCCTGTAAGGTCATTGGAACAAATGTTGTGAAATTTTAGAATGCAAGACCATTTAATCTGTTCATGTTTGATGTATCTAAAATTGAATAGGATCTATTTAGATTGCTCGCATGCATTTATCATATAACGGAACAAATCAATGGCTGATATTTAATGTTATCATTCAATACAATAAATCTGGTGTATTTCAATAATAGAGACATTTCATTTTCTTGGTACTTGCCAAATTTCATTGAGTCCCCCATTTCTATGATCTAATGGTACAATGGCGCAGCTGGTAGAGCTGCTGCCTCACAGTGCCAGAGACTTGGGTTTGATCCTGACCTGGGGTGCTATCTATGAGTAATTTGCACAACTTCTCTATGACTACATGGGTTTCGTCTGGATGCTCTAGTGGTTTCCTCCAATATCCCAGTGGAGGGTAAGACCTCCTGGTGGAATAAAACTGGGTGAAAAAAAGGTCTTACCTTCCACTACCTGCAACCTCCGGCAACCACCTTCAACTAGCATCGCTTCGACTAAAAAATTACCTATTTTTAAAACTGCAACCTATTTTTAGTCGCGGCCGGTTTTGAATTTTTTGAAATAATTCACCGGAACATAGAAGAAACGGAAACCACTTTCGACCATTAGGGAGACTGACAAAAACCTCAGGGAACGGCACGGAAACCTTGGGTGGGGCGCAGTCTCCAGAGGTTTCCGTTCAGGTTTCCTAAGTGGGACAGGGGCATTACTCCTGCATTTTGTTTTATAGCACAAATATGATGGGATAGACTTAAAATTATTTTTCATTTTCTGGACCATTTACCTGAGATTGTGAGTTTGTGATTTCTACTCTAACCTGAGCTGGGCTGATAAATCCTCAATTATGAGCATTAGACATCTTACTTTAAACTTTAGAGATACAGCGCAGTAATGCTAATTAAGTGTTTTTTCTTGTCTTTGTTTCCACAGTTGTGATTATGTGTGCAAGTAGCCACACCATCCGGAAAATCATGCTGGCAGCACACCGCCAGGGAATGACCAATGGAGACTATGTATTCTTCAACATTGAACTCTTCAACAGCAGCCTATACGGTATTTTCCTCAAAAATATTTTGTTTATCCACAGTGAACAATGTACAGTGGTAATTAAATTTCCATTCTCCGTTATGCATTGTAAAACAAAACAAATAAGATCAATGAATGTGAAATAAATATAATGCACTTTTTCCTTACTGCCCCTTCACTTTTTACATGCATGTACAGTGCAAAAAATAAGCCATGTGTCCCATCTACTCCATGCCAGTGTTTCTGCTTCATCTCATCCTCTTCCACCCTTTTCCTTTAAATTATTATTTTCCCTGGATCTGTGTATTTATACTCCCCTGAAGTGTATTTATACAATTTGCGTAAATTACTTTTTGTGGTAGCGAGTTCACGATTGTCATCGCTCAAAGGGCAAAGGCATTCCTTCAGAATCCCCTGTATGATATCTTCATGACTTTCTTATATAAACAGCTTCTAGTTATGGTCTTCTCCATAAAATAAATCATTCTCTCTGAACAGTTACTCATGAGCTGGGTCCAAGTGGTGGAATAAAGTTCAATAATGGCATTGGGAGAAAATTGCATCAATTTTTCAGGGAACAAAGTGATAGGAAGAAGCAAGGAAGGGGACAGTAATCTTCTCTCTCAGTGTCGTGGTGAGCTCAATAGGATGAACTGCCTTCTTCCAAGCATTAATAATTCTGAGCAGCTTGATTTAGGATCACTCCTCAATTTATTTTTCTTCCCTTCTTCTTCTTCTTCTCGTGAATGAAACATAAACCAAAGGAATAGTCAGATCTCATGCCTCACAAAAGAGACCAGGATGTCACATCCTTTAATTTCTGTTTTCCATTCTTGGTATTGGTTTACCACTGTCAAGTGTACCATGATATTGTAAAAATCATTTAAAATATTCCCATTTAATTCTATTCTGTACCCTCTCCTGTGCTCCTATTTTGTTTGGGATTACATACAGGTCCAAGTATAACCAGTGTTCTATATGGATTCAGACATTGCTTTGCAATTCCCACTACGTAAAAATAAATTGATCTGCTTGCCTATTTTCCAGAGCTTTATTATTATGTCGGCTAGTTTTGGTAATTTACACTTAAGATTTCTTTGTTTTTCTAAATTGTCAGTAGGGGAATTGTTAGTAGGGGAATCAAGAGCCAGAGGTATATAGGTGTAATGTTTGAGACTACGTAAGGCCCTGTTGTGACTAGCACAAAGACAACACGTCCGACATCTTGTAAGTAAGATTTAATCTGAACAACCCACGGAAACTTCTCTAAGGTCACCTGACCTCAATCACGAGGCACAGGCATTTATATTAAAGGGGCACTGGCATTTATATTACATATACATCACAATAGGTTTAAGGAGAAGAGGGAAAGATTTAATAGGAATCTGAGAGGTATCTTTTTCACACAATAGGTAGATGGTGTATGGAACAAGCTGCCACAGGAGGTAGTTGAGGCAGGGATTATCGCAATGTTTAAGAAACGATTAGACAGGTACATGAATAGGGACCATTTTAGAGGATATGGCCAAATGCAGGCAGGTGGGACAACAATAATTTAGATGGGACATGTTGATCGGTGTGAGCAAGTTAGGCCGAAGGGTCTGTTTCCATGCTGTATAACTCTATGACTCTATGTCACAAATGGCTCACTGTACTTAACATTTTTTCAGTTATGGTAACGTATTGATAATAATTTAAATGCTTTTATTAGTTGATGGAGAAATAAAACAAATAGATGTCACTAAATATGTTGTTGGAATATCTAAAGTAGAAATAAAATATAATAAGCATTTCTAGAGTGAAGCACTCAGCAATTGATTTTTTAATTCACACAGCAGTTTCCCTTCTTATGCGTTTCTTGTAAATGGCATAAGGCGATGTTCTGTCTTCTTTCCCTGTCACCATATCCAAATAGTAACAGTAATTCCTTTTCAGCCCCATCTTGTGGAGAAAGCTATCATTCCCCCTAGTTCCCATGGCATATTCTAATTTATGATCAGAATTTAGGAAGGCAAAGCAGAACATATACAACTACAGCACAGGAACAAGTGATTTGGCCCATGATGTCTGTGCCCAACATGATGTGAAGATAAACGGAACTCATTTGCCTGCTCATGACCCCCATCATTGCATAACTATGTTCCCATCTGAAAGCCTCATAAACGCCACTATCGTATCTGCCTCCGCTATTAAACCTGGCGGTGCATTCTAGGCACACACTACCCTCTGTTTACCCAGGTCTTTCTCCTTTAAACTTAAGTTTTGGTTTGTCTATAGATTCAAATGCTTTATTTATTGCATTATTAAATGATTAATATAAAATGGTTAATTAAATTAAATGGTTAATATAAATTATTCCAGCTATAAGCTTTTGGGATTCCACCTTCCACCCAAGGCTACTGTTTATAACCCTTCTTTACTTTTGACCCGAAATGTCGCCTATCTCCTTCGCTCCTTAGATGCTGCTGCACCGGCTGAGTTTCTCCAGCTTTTTGTGTACCCTTTACTTTTGGATTCTTTGCTTTGGTACTATTTTGTTACTTGTCTCTTTTTGCTCTGTTATTCCTAAATTTCTAAAACGTATGGAACATGTTTATGTATCGGAGAATCCATTAAGTATGAATTTAGATTTTGTCTGGATGCTCTTGGGAAATATCATCCATTTATGGGTGAGAAACAGACTATTTGAGAATACCCCTTCAAAGGCATTGTAAAAAGTCTTCATCTGATCTCTCCAACCAAAAGCATTATCTCTTTTAATGTTCACTGGAAGCCCAGTCCGTCGTTCCATATACCACTGCCCACTGAGTGAACATGTTGCCCTTCTTTAATCTTGCCCCTCAAACCTTAAACCTATGTCCTCGTTCATGCAACAGATATCCAGCAAAGAATAACTAACCTTTCAATTCAGTTTCACTAATTTAGCTTCAGCTCATAGATGCATAGATTAATAGAATCATACAGCAAGGAACCAAGCTCTTCAGGCCAACTCGTCCTTGCTGACAAAGATGCATTATCTACGACTGTGTTTAGCCCTTATCCTTCTAAAGCATTCCCTATCCATGTACTTGTCCAGGTGTCCTTTAAATGTTGTTGCTGTACCTGCCTCAACTATCTCCTCTGGCATTACTTCATTCATTTCACCACCAACTTCCATCCGGCACTCAAATACACTTGGACCATTTACGACATTTCCCTACCATTCCTTGACCTCACCATCTCTATTGCAGGTGATACACTCCTGACCGACATCCATTACAAACCAACTGACTCCCACAGCTACCTGGACTACTCTTCCTCCCACCTTGCTTCCTGTAAGGACTACATCCCCTATTCCCAATTCCTCCGTCTACGCCGCATCTGCTCCTAGGATGAGGTGTTCCACACCAGGTCATCACAAATGGCCTCATTCTTCAGAGAACGGGGATTCCAGGTCGCACCAGGGTCTCCTCCATACCCCGCAACACTGCCCTCTCTCCCCATTCCCCCACTCGCAAACAGGGCAGAGTCCCCCTGGTCCTCACCTTTCACCCCACCAGCCGGCAAATACAACACATAGTCCTCCGCCAGTTTCACACCTCCAACGTGACCCCTCCACTCGCCACATCTTCCCATCTCCCCCCCTGTCTGCCTTCCGCAAAGACCGCTCCCTCCGCAACTCCCTTGTCAATTCTTCCCTTCCCTCCCGCTCTACCCCTTCCCCGGGCACGTTCCCTTGCAACCGCAAGAAATACTACACTTGTCCCTTCACCTCCCCCCTCCACTCCTTTCAGGGACCCAAGCAGTCCTTCCAGGTCCGACAGATTCCAGGTCCCTTCACCTGCACCTCCTCCAACCTCATCTACTGCATCCGCTGCTCTAGATGCCAGATGATCTATATTGGTGAGACCAAGTGGAGGCTTGGCGATCGTTTCGCCGAACACTTCCGCTCGGTCCGCAAAAACCAACCCGACCTCCCAGTGGCTCAACACTTCAACTCCCCCTCCCATTCCATATCCGACCTCTCGGTCCTGGGCCTCCTCCACGGCCAGAGTGAGCAACACCGCAAGTTGGAGGAACAGCACCTCATATTCCGCTTGGGGAGTCTGCATTCTCTGGGCTTGAACATTGAATTTTCTCAATTCTGTTAACCCTTGCTGTCTCCTCCCCTTCCCACCTCTCCCTCAGCCCTCAGGCCCTGGCATTCCCTCTATCGCTATCGCTATCTCCCTCCCCCACCCTAGTCGCACTAGCTTCTCATTTTCACACCACAAACAGCTTACAATGGCTTGTTCCCTTTATCATCGATACTTTTTTGCATATCTTTCATTCATTGTTCTTTATCTCTCCACATCACCATCTATATCTCTCATTTCCCTGATCCCTGACCAGTCTGAAGAAGGGTCTCGACCCGAAACGTCGCCTATCTCCTTCGCTCCTTAGATGCTGCTGCACCCGCTGAGTTTCTCCATCCTTTTGTGTAACCCTCGATTCTCCAGCATCTGCAGTTCCTTCTTTAACACTATCTCCTCTGGCAGCTCGTTTCATATACCCACCACCCTCTGAGTGATGAAGTTGCCCTACAACTTCCTATTAAATCTTTCTCCTCTCTCTTAAACCCTATATCTTAGGTTCTTGATGCCATTACCCAGGGTAAAAATCTCTGTGCATTCACGCTATCAATTCCCCTCATAATTGCAAACACTTGTGTAGTGTGGATGATGTTCCAGTTAAGGTGTGGCTGAAGTAGAAATTATATTTTGTTTCAGTAAGGAATCTCAGTTAAACGTTTTGCTTTAAATTGGAGGCATGGATGTTTTAATGGAAGAGCCAGAATTTTAATGGTATTTGTGAGGATCTAACAAGGCCAAGTATTAAGCTGTGAATCAGTCTTCACAGAAAGCATCTCTTCTGTACCTGCTCATATTAATACAGTTGCATATTAATTATTTCACTAGGCTCATAATCTCATGACCAGACGTGAAGATGTAAATTCATGGAGATTTTTTCATTGAATTAAATCTGGAATTAAAAAAATTGGACCTGTAATAAAAAACCCCATCTGGTTTGTTGGTCTTTTAAGAAAGAATACCTCATATTATTACTGCGTCTGGTTTATTTCTATCTCCTGATTTGCAGCAGTGATTGATTCTTAACTTCTCTCCACAGTTTAAAGACAACTTCAGATAAAATAAAAACTGTGCTTTTCACCGTCACTCTCCATTCCAGATCTACAATATATGAAGATAATGATGCCTCCAGCAATGGAGTGTTACCATGCAATGAGTATCTCAGTAGCTAAAGGCTGTAAAACACATTGCCTGTTAATCTTTGTGCACACACTGGACTGTGTTTGAGCAGTCAGTGGCAAAGTTGCCCCAGTCAAGTCTCCTGATGTCAGCAAATAACAAGAACATCAACAAAATGAGAGAAGAAAATAAAATTATGAGGATCATAGATAGGGTAGATCGTCAGAACCTTTCTCGGAGGGTGGAAATATCAAAAACTAGAGGGTATGGCTTTAAAGATGGAGGACATTTAAAGGGGATGTGCAGGGCAAATTGCTTTTTTACACACAGAGTGCTGGATATCTGGAATGTTTTGCCTGGGGTGGTGGTGGAAGCAAATGTCATAGTGACATTTAAGAGGCATTTAGATAGGGTAATGGAATTGCATAGAACTGAAAAATATGGATCAAATGTAGGCAGAGGACATAAGTTAACTTGGTATCATGTTCAGCACAGACTTTGGGCTTCATAGGGCCTGTTCTTGTGCTGTTCTTGGTAAATTATGCTACACTCCGTGGGCGGTTGTTGCTGGAGCGCAAGTCTGAGCCAGATCAACACCGGCTGGGTCACCTGGGCGAGGGTGTCTGATGTTGTGAGACCCGAAACACCCGATGATCCCAGGTCACATCACTGAGGATGCGTCCCAGCACATCTAGAAGATGTATCTTTCACACTCACATAGTGCTCAATTAAGACTTTACGGTATTAGCTCATGAGGTGCATACATGATATGAAAGCATTTGGTGCACTAATGCAAACAATGCTAGGAAGTAGCTGATGCAGCTTCTCAGTGAGTTCCATTTCACCTGGAAGTGATGTCCAGCTAACATTAACTATTCTGGATTAATTTCATTTTTTGAACAATATACACATAAAATAGATACTCCAATCAATTTATCTTTGGGGTCACATTGACAATCGGAGAAACAGGGTGGTAGTTTGAAGCTCATTAATATAATAATATTTGCAAAATCAATATTTTGTATCAATTCTATCCCATTAATTGGTGACCCAGGTGAAGTGAGCATATTAGTACTAAATGTAAAAATTCTAATTATTGTAAATTTATTGCTCGCAGTAAGTACGTTAAAAATCACATTTTGGCAGGCTGATCAATCTCTTACATTTCTCCAGCAGTCAGTGTAGTATTGACTTCAATATTATAGCTAATTAAGTCATTAATATGTATATTCGTTAATTATTTTAAATAAATTATTTGGCAAACTATGCTCAAACAATAGAATAAGATGGTATTATTGTACGATACTAGCCAAATAAAATCCTTCATTTTATTCTTAGGTAATGGCTCGTGGAAGCAAGGAGATAAATTTGATCTTGAAGCCAAACAAGCCTACCAGTCACTGCAGACTGTGACTCTATTGAGGACGGCAAAGCCCGAGTTTCACAAGTTTGCTGCTGATATGAAAAATAGATCACGCCACCAGTATGAGTTGATATCCGAAGATGATAATGTACGTAAGTCTGACATAATTTTAAGAAATGTAAAAATAGATCAATTATTCTAACAGGCACTTGACTCTGGAAGGTAGACATCAGGTGAAGGTTAAAATCAGTGAAGTGTGGCTCATGAATGTGTAGGAGGATACAGCAGCAAAATAGATGGACAATCTACATTTGAACAGTTGGAAGAGAGGTACTATGTCACTACGTAACAGGGTTGAATAACCTACTTAGTAAAATTAAATGTAAGGCAGTGTGCATGATGAATGCAGAAGCAACACAGATTGATATTATAGCTTTATTCTTTGAAAAGAAACAGGGGAAGACAGTATCGATGGAGGAAATAGACAAATAACGTTTTGGGTCAGGATTCTTCTTCAGGCTGACATCTGTTGAAAGATCACAACCCATAGTACTGCTTGTCCATTCCCTCCACAAATGCTGCCTGGCATGCTGAGTTCTTCCAGCATGTTGTGTTTTGCAAGATTCCAGTGTCTACAGTTCCTTGTGTCTTAATCCTTTGAAAAATATTATCTGAGTAACCTTGCAAATTGTTGTTGCTGATAAGAAAGCTAACCTGTCCATGATTTCCACATTTACAATATGTATATTCAGGCAAACCAGAATAGAAAGTCCAAAATTCACTTGACTGTACAATGAACAATGAGGAGAGGGGAGACTGCCATGAAGGATGGGGGGGGGGGGGGGGGGGAGAACAAAGGGAGACCTGGTGTGGGTGGATTATAACTGTAACTTTATGGGTGACTATTTGCATAATTGGATATGCAGGCAAAGAATTTTGCTGTGCCTTGTCACACATGATAATAAAGTATTCATTCGTAAATTTGCCTGTTTATATATTATAGCTGACGGTATTGTCTCCATTGTTGCATACATTGTTACAGTTTGCTTTCTCCAAGAGTTATTCAGTTAGCCATTTTGTCAATCATCTCCAGATGATTGACAAAAGTTTCAAACAATATGATACAGGTCTACCACTGATTTTTCAGCCATCCTTGTTTCCAGAGCTTTGCCGGAATATCCGTTTTGCTGGACTAACAGAGGTCACGGCCTTGGTGGCTGAGATATCGGCCCACAAAGTCAGCCGCAGAAGTCGGCTCTGGGAACAGATCTGCTGGCTATGGTTAGACTGGAGTTCCAGAGCCCCGGCTGCAGGGGGCAAATTTGACCCACAGAAGTCCCGATGAGGTTGAGATCAGCTGCCTCACCCGGCCTTGGTGCCACATTTTCGGAAGGATTAATAAAAATTATGGAGAATGTAGCTGATGAGAGTCTTGGAAAACATATTGGGAAATGTGGGAAGATGAACCAGTAAGATTGCTCACAAAGTTTGGAGTACTCCTTCAAGGTGCCAGCATTAAGTTTGACAATTTCTGCTATTCCATAACACTTTTTGCAGCTGTGTTTTGCACACACGTCTTGAAGTGTCCTATATGGAACACCTATTGTGGCCCCAAGCCAATCCATTCCATTTTAATTTCCCTTAAAATCAATTACTTTTTTCACATCATTTGGATGCAGTCAACATCTTTCTGGACCCTAGCAAAAACCATTGATAGTGAAAGTTGTTATATAGTCATTGATTATTGATACATCTATGGCACCGATCAGCCTCGTTTTCTCTATTGCAACTTGTCTGCCGTCATTCAAGCTACAGGTTTAGTAGCCATTATCAATTTAGTTTTCATCAGTTGTTTAGTCTCTTAATTTTTCCGAAATTATAGTCAGTTTTTGTCTGTGATCAGTGTCTTAGCAACAAATATAAGCAATATTACTCTGGTATCTTGGACTCGACTCATACTCTCCACCAGATCAAGCTCTACAAGCCTTATAACTACTTTATCAGAATATGTTTGCTGCACATGTAGTCTGATTTTTAAAAGGGAGTACATGTCCCTCATAAGATTGGGTCCCAACAAGTGCCATGCTGGTATCTGCAGCATAAAAAAGGGAGAGCTCAGCAGGATAGGCAGCATCTGGAGTGAATTGAACAATCTCCCCTTCTTCTGCCCATCACTACTGCCACTTTAACCCATTCCCTTCCAACTGCTCACCTGTCCTTTCCCTTTGTTGCTCCCTTATTCAGTTCCACTCTTCACCTTCCTTCTCCATCAGATGCCAGAACCTGCCGCCTTTTGTTCTCCACATCACCTTCCAGCTTCTGTCTTCCTGACTGTTATCCACAATTAATCTCACCTTAACTGTGTCCACTTATTAATAGCAAACTCTTGCTCCAATGCTTCAACTGCCCCCCAGCACCTAACACCTCTTTACACTTGCTTATTTCTTCTACTATCCAAGAGAGTTTCCCAAAACAGTATGTGATCGGTCCAACTGGAGGAGGGACCATACTGGACCTTGTACTTGGATACAAGCCTGGCCAGGTGACCGGTATTTCAGTGGAAGAGCATTATAGGGACAGTAATCACAACATAGGTTTTAAGGTAGTAATGAGTGAGGACCTTGTGGAATGTACTAAATTGGCATAAAGCAAGTCACAGCACTATGGAGAGTAAATTGGGAGCAGTTGTTATTGGGTAAATCTACATCTGATATGTCGGAGTCATTTAAAAGCCAGTTGATCAGTTCCATACTAACATGTTCCAGTAAGGAGATGGGATATGGATGGCAAGGTGAAACGGCCTTGAATGACCAAAGAGGTTGTAAATCTGGTCAAAAGGAAAATGGAAGTTTATGTAAAGTTTAGAAAGATGAAATCAAAAAAGGCCTTTGAGGAATATAACGCAGGCAGGAAAGAACTTGAGAGCAAATGGAGGGGCCAAAAGGGGCCATGACTTGTTATTGGTGAGTCAGATTAAAGAAAATCCAAGGTTTTCTGTACATACATTAGCAACAAGAGTGTCATCAGGGAGAAGATAGGACTGCTCAAGGAGAGGGGAGGGAATTTATTTCAGAGGAAGGAGGTGAGGTATTAAACGAGTACTCCGATTTCTGTATTCACCAAGGGGGAGAAAATGGAGTACGGTGAAAACAGTATGAGGAATAGTAATATGATAGGGCAGTTTGAGATCAAGAAGATGTTGGGGATCTTGAAGAGATTTAAAGTGGATGAATCCACAGGGCATGGTGAGATTATTAAGGTTATTAAGAAAATCAACAGCGGAGATGGCAGAGGGCTTGACAATGATCTTTGTATCTTCTCTAGCCACAAAACCCAGAGAATAGATGAGTAGCTAACATAGTTCCAATTTTAAGAATATACATAGAGAGCCTCAAGCTGGTGGCTGAGAAGCTATTAGAGAGAATACTTTGGGATAGGATTTACTTGCATTTGGAAGTAAATAGGCTACATAGGGGCAGTCTACGTGGCTTTGTTCATGGCAGGTCATGTCTTACAATCTTGGTTGAGTTTTTTGAGAAGGTGACAGGTGATTAGGGCAGTGGATGTTATCTACATGGATTTTAGTGAGGCATTTGATGAAGTTCCTCATGGTAAGCTGACCATGAAGATGAAGATGAATGGGATGCATGGTGATTTTGACATTTGGCTTACTGGCATAACTAACAGAACTTTTATACTCATAAAGGACAGAGGGTTGTGGAAGAAGGGTGGAATTCAGTCGGTGACCATAGAGTCCCTGCAAGGATCTGTCCAGGAACTTTGATAGATAAATGCTGGAGTAACTCAGCAGGACAGGCAGCATCTCTGGAGAGAAAGAATGGGTAACATTTCGGGTTGAGACCCTTATTCAGTCCTCTGCTGTTTGTGATATATCTAATTGACTTGGACATAAATGTTGGTGGGTTCATTCATAAGTCTGCAGATTACCCCAAAAATGGTTAATTTGCGAACAGTGAGGAAGTATGTCAAAGTATATGGCAGGATATAGATCAACTACAGAAATAGGTGTTGAAATGGCAGATGGAATTTTATCCGGGCAAGTGCGTGGTAATGCACATTTGGAGGTGAATGAAAGGGGAAAGTATACAATTAATGACAAGGCCCTAAACACCACTGATGTACAGAGGGATCTGGGGTACAAGTCCAAAGTTCCCTGAATGTGGCAACACAAAAGTAGATGGTGCAGTGGTAAGGAAGATGCCAGGGCATTGAGCATAAAGGGCCTGTCCCACCAGCATGTGATTGCATGCGTCTAGCGTGATCAAACGTGGTCGCTTGAGGCGCACGGCCTCGCGGAGCTGGTTCCACTTCGAACCGCGGAGACGTATGGAGTTGTGCGGGGCTGGACCCGACATCATACTCACCAATCAGCTGGGCAGGATGCGGGCCGACTGAATTTGGATGTCGCATGGCATCCGGCGGTGACGTCATCATGCAACGGCACGCTGGACGGTGACGTCATCGCGCAACGCCACGCGCTAGGCGCACGCCGCCAGAACGCTGCGTACGACGTCAAGATGCTGCGTATGACATCAAGATGCTGCGTACGCCCGTCGAGACGCTGCATACGTCCTCAATGCGGCTGCGGGCCGACAGGCCGTTGGCGCGCGGGATTTTTGGACAGTGTCCGTTTTTCAGTGCCCCGCGCGACGTCGGGACCAGCCCCGCACAACTCCATACACCTCCGACGATTGAAGTGGGACCGGCCCCGCGAGGCTGTACGGCTCAAACGACCACGTTAGGTCGCGCTAGCCGCATGCAGTCGTATGCTGGTGGGGCAGGCTCTTTAGAGTCAGGAAGTCATTTGCAGCTTCATAAGACTTTGGTTTGGCTGTCTTGGATATTGTATGCTGTCCGGGTTGCTCCATTAGAAGAAAGATGTCAAGGCTTTGGAGAGGGTGCAGAAGTGGTTTACCAGAATGCTGCCTGGATTAGAAGGTATTAGCTATGAGGATAAATTTGGATTACTTCTCTGTAAAGTCAGAAATTGAGGGGAGACCTGATAGATGTATAGAAAATTAAGAGAGGCATAGATAGGGTAGACAGTCAGAACAATTTCCCTGAGTGGAAATATCAATGAATAGAGTGCATAGCTTTAAGGTGAGATGGACAAAGTTTGAAAGAAATGTGAGGCTCAGTTGTTTACATAGAGTATGGTGGGTGCCTGGAATGTACTATCAGTGTTGGTGGTGGAGGCAGATATGATAGTGGCAGTTCAGTTAAGAGGCTTTTAGACAGCCACATTTAAGTGCAAGGGGTAAAGGAATATGGATCATGTACCGGTGGGGAGATTAGTTTAATTTGACATCATGTTCGGCATGGATATCTCAAAGTTTGCTAGTTGAATATATATATATATATATATGAAAAGGCACTGCAGGGTTTCAGCTCGTGCTCAACAAGACAGGAAGTGGTTTAGAGGCATGGTATTGCACAAACCAATCTTAAGAAAATTAGTGGCGACACAAGGAACTGCAGATGCTGGTTTACAAAAAAAAAGGCACAAAGTGCTGGAGTACTCAGCGTGTCAGCCACATCTCCGGAGAATATGGATAGGTGACGTTTTCAGTCGGGACCCTTCTTCAGACTGATCAAAAATACTGGCATGTGCTACTTGATTGTGACTAGCATAGTGCTTTGTCCATTCATGTACATTGATAGACAGTCAATGGAAGGCACTGGAAGTATGCAGTTTCATGATTTTCTGTTCCATATGTTCACATGGAAGAGATTAGAAATGATTTCATCATATAGAAGGTAGTGGTGAATGGAACATTTTGTCATGGGAAGTAATGGAGTCATGAATCATTGCTCATTTTAAATAAAATAAAAAGAATGTCTGACATTCAGCACTGGGAATTTATTTAATTCTCCTTTTTTTAACCATCAAAGTTAGAATTAGAACATTTACATCTGGGCCTGTTTTTGCCATGTGGAATCCACTGTGTGTATTGATCAAGATTACTTATCTGGGTATGACAACCATTAAAGAAGATTACATTTATAGTGTAAACATTGTTCTTTGGAGTTTGGCATATTCAGCAAGAGTTAATTTTTGAAATTGTGAGGTAGTTGGGAAAATATCCATTGATCAATGAGGAGAGTTTTAATGTTCTTCACTTAATCCGTCATCTGGATGGAATCGGTGCAAACATCGAGCTTAGAATATAGATCAGTACAGCACAAGAACAGGCCCTTCGGCCCACAATATCTGTGCCAACAATGATGCCAAGATCATCACTTATCTAGCTGCACATATGACATATTCCATCATTTCCCGCTATGAGGAATGAAGGAATTTCCAAAAGCCTATCCAAAAGTCTTTTAAATGCCACTGCTTCAACCACCACCCAGACAGTGTGTTCCAGGCACTCACCACCCTCTGTATAAAATAAACTTGCCATACATCTCCTTTAACAGTTATCCATCTCATCTTAAAGTTATGAACTCCAGTATTTGATTTTTCTATCTTGAGAAAAAATTCGGACTTTCCACCCTATCCATGCCTCTGATAATTTTATATCCTTCCATCAAGTCTCTCTGCAACCTCTGTCATTCCAGAGATAATAATCCAGGTTAGTTCAACCTTTCCCTGTAGCTAAAGGGCCTATTCCACTATGTCGACCTAATTTGGGAGATTAGAAGAGTTTGTGCTCACCACAAACTCACAGCATGGTCGACACGTCGTCCTAGGAGGTCATAGAAAATAGGTGCAGGAGTAGGCCATTCGGCCCTTCGAGGCCCTCGGAAGTCATGCTCGAGGGAAGTCCCCGCATACTCCCCCGCATACCCGCTGCCTCAGTTTGGTCAAGAAAAAATGTTCAACATGCTGAAACATTTTCCACGAGTATAAATTGGTGGGCATGGTTCTTTTGAACTCGTAGTGCAGTGGAGTGGGGTCGCTTGTACAGTAGCTTGCAAAAGTATTCATACCCCTTGAACTTTTCCACATTTTGTCACGTTACAACCACAAATGGTTAGGTTATAAAAAAAATCTCGAGGTTTGAACATCTCAAGGAGCACTGTTCAATCCATCAAATAAAAAACTGAAAGTGTGGCGTGCAAAGATTATGGCACAACTTTGCAAACCTACCAAAACAAGTCTTTTGGGGTATGTCCGTCCACTTTGCGCATAAACTGACATTTTTGCCGGGCAAGGAGAGCATTGATCAGAGAAGCCGCCAAGAGGCCCATGGTAACTCTGGATGAGCAATGCCAGAGATCCACAGGATTCAGGTGGGAGAATTGACTGTCCACAGGACAACTATTAGTCGTGCACTCCACAAATTCGGGCCTTTATGGAAGAGTGTTGGCAAGAAGAACCCAGTCCATCTGTTGAAACAAAGCCATTAAGAAGTTCCGTTTGTAATTTGCCCACAAGCCATGTGGGGGACACAGCAAACATGTGGAGGAAGGTGCTCTGGTTCAGGGTGATGAGACCAAAATTGAAGTTTTTGGCCTAAATGCCAAACGCTATGTGTGGCGGAAAACTAACACTGCACATCACCCTGAGCACACCATCCCCACATGTTTGCTGTGAAACATGGCTGGTGGCAGCATCATGCTGTGGGATGCTTTGTTTCAGCAGGGACAGGGAAGCTAGTTAGAGTTGCCACTGGGAAAGGCCCGATGGATGGAGCACGAAATACAGGGCAATCTTGGAAGAAAACCTGTTAGAGATCTGCAAAAGACTTGAGACCATGGGCCTCTGGCGGCTTCACCTTCCAGCAGGACAATTACCCTAAACATACAGCCCGAACTACAATGGACGGCCATGGTTTAGATCAAAGCATATTCATGTGTTAGTATGGCCCACTCAATGTCCAGACCTAAATCCAATTGAGAATCTCTGATGATTTGAAATTGCTGTTCACAGAACGCTCTTCCATCCAATCTGACTGAGTTCTTGAGCTATTTTGCAAAGAAGAATGGGCAAAAATGTCAGTCTCTAGATGTGCAAAGCTGGTAGAGACATACCCAAAAGACTTGCAAGCTGTAATTGCAGCTGGATTTTAAGGTGGTATCACAAAGTAAAGGGGGGCTGAATACTTTTGCACGCCACACTTTTCAGTTTTTTATTTGTAAAAAAATTTGGAAACCATGTATCATTTTCCTTCCACTTCACAATTATGCACCATTTTGTGTTGGTCTATCACATAAAATTCCAATAAAAAACATTTACATTTGTGGTTGTAACGTGACAAAATGTGGAAAAGTTCAAGGGGTATGAATACTTTAGCAAGCCACTGTAGTTACAGGCAGTCGAGGTAGCCGTAGGCAATCTTCTTTGCTGACCGGGTATTTTAATTGGCTCATTGGAATTTTTTGAACCAAGGAAAACCGACCGGTAATGTTAAACGCCCGCTAAACAAAAGTTGTCTGGCTTCTTAAAAGTGTCTCCACTCCTTCTCCCCCCTTCTCTCCCCTTCTCCCCCCCCCCCCCCCCCCCCCCCTACTCTCTAAAGGATTTACCGTACACTGTGCCAGCCGTCTTTTACCTTCCTGTTCATCGCGGGTGTGAATTTCAGACAGCGCTCGCCCGCTTTCCTTGGCCCCAGCCTTTGCGATGTGTTTATGTGTGTGTGTGTGTGTGTGTGTGTGTGTCTGACGGTCGATCCAGCTCGCGGGTTCATCGCGAGTGCCCTTGAACTTGAAGGTCGAAGACAGTCGCTGAAAGGTTGCGTTAGTGGGACAGGCCCTTAATACTGCCTAATCCAGACATCATTGTGGTAAACCTTCTCCCTTTCCAAAACCTGTAACAGAACTATGCACAATCCTCCAAATGCTGCTAAATCAAAGTCCTTTTGAGCTGCACCATAACTTCAAAGCAGCATCATGGTACCTGAAAAGTTCATGGAAGTGGATCATACAGTAAAGTAACTTTCAAAGGAAGTTGGATATATATTTCAAATGGAGAAATTTGTAGCTCTACTGGGCAAGAACAAGGGGTCCTTTGGATATTGCTTTCAAAGAGCTGCAGACACAATGATTAAGTACACTCCACAGTTGTGTGCATGAAACTTTATAATTACTCATACAGATATTTAAATCAAGCTATTTAAAATACTTAACGTAACAGTTCCATTTGAAAGTGCATGCCACTCTCCCTATATTGTGATGAAATTCATAGAAACATAGAAGAATAGGTGCAGGAGTAGGCTATTTGCCCCTTCGAGCCAGCACTGCCATTCAATATGATCATGGCTGATCATCCAAACTCAGTACCCCGTTCCTGCTTTTTCCCCATATCCGTTGATTCCTTTAGCCCTAAGAGCTAAATCGAACTCTCTCTTGAAAACATCAAGTGAATTGGCCTCCACTGCCTTCTGTGGCAGAGAATTCCACAGATTCATAACTATCTGGGTGAATAAATGTTGCCTCATCTCAGTCCTAAATGGCCTACCCCTTATTCTTAAACTGTGACCCCTGGTTCTGGATTCCCCCAAGATCGGGAACATTTTTCCTGCATCCAGCCTGTCCAATACATTAAGAATGTTATTTGTTTCTATAAGATCCCTTCTCATCCTTCTAAATTCCAGTGAATACAAGCCCAGTCGACCCATTCTTTCATCATATGTCAGTCCAGCCATCCTGGGAGTTAACCTGGTGAACCTACTCTGCACTCCCTCAATAGCAAGAATGTCCTTCCTCAAATTAGGAGACCAAAATTGCACACAATGCTCCAGGTGCAGTCTCACCAGTGCCCTGCAGTAGGACCTCCTTGCTCCTAAACTCAAATCCTCTCGCAATGAAGGCCAACATGCCATTAGCTTTCTTCGGTGCCTGCTTGTACCTGCATGTTTCCTTTCAATGACTGATGAGGAAGCATACCCATGTCTCTTTGCACCTCCCCTTTTCTTAATCTGATACAATTCAGATAATAATCTGCCTTCCTGTTCTCGCCACCAAAGTGGATAACCTTACAATTATCCACATTATACTGCATCTGCCATGCATCTGCCCACTCACCGAACCTATCCAATTCACCCTGCAGCCTCATAGCATCCTCATCGCAACTCACACTGCCACCCAGCTTTGTGTCATCCGCAAGCTTGGAGATGTCACATTTAATTCCCTCGTCTAAATCATTAATATATATTGTAAATAACTGGGACATCCGGAATCAATGGCTTAGCAACGCATGCGTATGTGTATTTGCGTGGTTGAGAGTTTAACCATCTATAACTGTTCACTTTATCAGCAAAGAGCGTTGTTACATCTCACAGTGTTTATCTAGCTAGGATCATGCCACCCATTACTGTATTGGTTTATGAGGTAATCCGTGCAGCTGCTCACAGGTATATCCCTCTAACTCTGAACAGTGAGTCATCCAGGCTGGCTAATCATTAATATTATGCTGAAGTGTTGCCGAAATGCTTTGCTTTATGCCAGAGAAGATTGATAGACGTATTAGATAGAATTACACAATATTTGCACCCAGGGAACAAACCATTCAGCCCAACTGGCCAATATTCTCCTAAACCTACTTCATCTTTCCCTATTGTTAGTTACAAAAGGAAATATAGTAGATAGAGAAACCAGGAACTGCAGATTCATGTTTACGACTAACTCAGTGGGTCAGGCAGCATCGCTGGAGAATATGGATAGTAATGTTTCAGGGCCGGACCCATCTTCACTCTGAAGAAGTTCAGTTCAGACTGAAGAGGTGTCCTGACCCGAAATGTCACTGGTCCATGTTCTCCAGAGATGCTGCCTGGCCCGCTTAGTTACTCAAACACTTTTTGTCTTTAAAAAATATATATACCAGATACCGGAAATCTGAAGTAAAATTAGGAACTGCTGGAAATGCTTAGGGCAGCGCAGTGGCACAGCGGTAGAGTTGCTGCCTTACAGCACCAGAATTCCAGGTTCGATTCTAACTAGGGGGCTGTCTGTACACAGCTTGTACCTTCTCCCTGTGACAGCGTGGGTTTTTCTACGGCTACTCCAATGTTCTCCCACACTCCAAAGACATACAGGTTTGTTGGTTAATTGACTTCTGTTAATTGTAAATTGTCCCCAATGTGAAGGACAGTGCTAGTGTACTCTGGGTGATCGCTGGTCAGCGCAGACCAGCGCAGAGAGGAGCAAAATTACTGTTTCAGATTGATGAACTTTCATCAGAAATTTAAAAAAGATCGCTCTCTTGTAAAAACAGACTATGCTGAAAACACTCAGTAGGGCAGGCAGCAACTGTGGGGCCAAAAACAGGAGTGAACGATTTGGGTCAAGAAACCAGAAAAGCGACACACAAGATTTTATTTTAGGTTGTAGAAAGGCAGAGCATATAGAGAATAAAGGGAATATCTGTGATTTACTGTGAACTATCGTCTCTCAGAGCATGAAATGGGATAACCAATGGAGAGTTTCATGGAGCACAGTTCACTTTTAATATTAATGGAGCAGCTATAATGAGAGGGAGAAGGGAGCTTACTTGTCCTTTCAAGAAAGCTTCACTATGCAATTCTACAGGTTTGACAGTAGAACAGGCTGTTACATTCCATATACATTGCACGAGTTTTAATCGGCAGGTCAGGATGGGAATGTCTCTTTTATATATATATATATAAAAATAATTTGCACATGTTCTGACTCACATAGCTCATAAAAAAACTGTTCGGCTAAGCCATTAGACTGGCATCCTGCAGAGAAAATAGGTAGAAAATTACCTGAAAGATTATTCAAGCCTTTAAACCATGCTTCAGTGCAGTTTTCTTTTGTCTGTGCTGCAATTGGTTTTATGTTGTATCCTATAGTTATTTTGTTCATTCAAATATTGGAATAATAAGGGATAAGAATTGGCTAAGATGACAATGATAAACTACCTCTTTTTTGCTAAAAGATTATTATGACATGGTTTACACCTATCTGAGCACACAGACACATAAGTCAATGCACATCCTATATATAGCTCTTCAACAATGCAGAACAGGTGTGCCAGCCTGGATTACAATTTTCAAGCAATGCACTTGAATTGAATTGAATTGAATAAGTTTATTGGCCAAGTATTCACATACAAGGAATTTGCCTTGGTAGAATCATAGAAAATAGGTGCAGGAGTAGGCCATTCGGCCCATCGAGCATGCACCGCCATTCAATATGATCATGGCTGATCATCCAACTCAGTATCCTGTACCTGCCTTCTCTCCATACCCCCTGATCCCTTTAGCCACAAGGGCCACATCTAACTCCCTCTTAAATATAGCCAATGAACTGGCCTCAACTACTTTCTGTGGCAGAGAATTCCACAGACTCACCACTATCTGTGTGAAAAAAGATCTTCTCATCTCGGTCCTAAAAGACTTCCCCCTTATCCTTAAACTCTGACCCCTTGTTCTGGAGTTCCCCAACATCGGGAACAATCTTCCTGCATCTAGCCTGTCCAACCCCTTAAGAATTTTGTAAGCCTCTATAAGATCCCCACTCAATCTCCTAAATTCCAGCGAGTACAAGCCGAGTCTATCCAGTCTTTCTTCATATGGAAGTCCTGCCATCCCAGGAATCAGTCTGGTGAACCTTCTCTGCACTCCCTCTATGGCAAGAATGTCTTTCCTCAGATTAGGAGACCAAAACTGTACGCAATACTCCAGCTGTGGCCTCACCACTGTACAACTGCAGTAGAACATCCCTGCTCTTGTACTCAAATCGTTTTGATATGAATGTCAACATACCATCCGCTTTCTTCACAGCCTGCTGTACCTGCATGCCTACTTTCAATGACTGGTGTACCATGACACCCAGGTCTCGTTGCATCTCCCCTTTTCCTAATCGGCCACCATTCAGATAATAATCTACCCTCCTGTTTTTGCCGTCAAAGTGGATAACCTCACATTTATCCATATTATACTGCATCTGCCTTGCATTTGCCCACTCACCCACCTATTCAAGTCACCTTGCAGCCTCCTAGCATCCTCCTCACAGCTAACACTGCCCCCCAGCTTCGTGTCATCTGAAAACTTGGAGATGTTGCCTTCAATTCCTTCATCCAGATCATTAATATATATTGTAAATAGCTGGGGTCCCAGCACTGAGCCTTGCGGTACCCCACTAGTCACTGCCTGTCATTCTGAAAATGACCCGTTTACTCCTACTCTTTGCTTCCTGTCTGCCAGCCAGTTCTCTATCTACATCAATACTGAACCCCCAATACCGTGTGCCTTAAGTTTGTATGCTAATCTCTTATGTGGGACCTTGTCGAAAGCCTTCTGAAAGTCCAGATTTAACATATCCACAGGTTCTCCCTTATCCACTCTTCTAGTTACATCCTCAAAAAATTCTATAAGATTCGTCAGACATGATTTACCTTTCATAAATCCATGCTGACTTTGTCCAATGATTTCACCGCTTTCCAAATGTGCTGCTATCCCATCTTTAATAACTGACTCTAGCATTTTCCCCACTACCGATGTTAGACTAATTGGTCTGTAATTCCCCGTTTTCTCTCTTCCTCCCTTTTTAAAAAGTGGGGTTACATTAGCTACCCTCCAATCCTCAGGAACTACTCCAGAATCTAAAGAGTTTTCAAAAATTATCACTAATGCATCCACTATTTCTGGGGCGACTTCCATAAATACTCTGGGATGCAGCCTATCTGGCCCTGGGGATTTATTGTCCTTTAATCCATTCAATTTACCTAACACCACTTCCCGGCTAACCTGGATTTCACTCAGTTCCTCCATCTCATTTGACCCCTGGTCCCCTGCTATTTCCGGCAGATTATTTATGTCTTCCTTTGTGAAGACAGAACCAAAGTAGTTATTCAATTGGTCTGCCATGTCCTTGTCCCCCATGATCAATTCACCAGTTTCTGACTGCAAGGGACCTACATTTGTTTTAACTAACCTTTTTCTCTTCACATATCTATAAAAACGTTTGCAGTCCATTTTTATGTTCCGTGCCAGTTTTCTTTCATGATCTATTTTCCCTTTTCTAATTAAGCACTTTGTCCTCCTCTGCTGGACTCTGAATTTCTCCCAGTCCTCTGGTAGGCTGGTAGGCCCGCAAGTGACAACATGACATACAGTGACAGTTAAGAAGGATACATAAAACATTAATAATAAAACATTATTGATTAAATATGTGAATTAAATAAAATAGCAGAGCAAAAGGAGGCTACAGGTTTTTAGTTATTGAGTAGAGCTACTACTCGTGCAAAAAAGCTGTTTTTTTGTTTGGCTGTGGCAGCTTTGACAGTCCGGAGTCGCCTTCCAGAGGGAAGTGATTCAAAGAGTTTGTGGCCAGGGTGAGAGGGGTCAGAGATTATTTTACCCGCTCGCTTCCTGGCCCTTGCTGTGTACAATTCATCAATGGAGGGAAGGTTGCAGCCAATAACCTTCTCAGCTGATCGGACGATTCGCTGCAGCCTCCGGATGTCGTGCTTGGTGGCTGAGCCAAATGTGGCTTGAAACCATGTTCTTCTTACTTGGGCAACCATGTTTCCATTTTCCACACTACTTATGAATATTCACAGTAATGGAGCCTATGTGACTAGACCGTAAAGTATAGACTAGCAAATGTATTAATTCTGTGTAGGAAGGAACTGCAGATGCTGATTTATTCATTCTGTTCTAGACATAACATGCTGGAGTAATTCATCAGGTCAGGCAGCCTCTCTGGAGAAAAGAATGGGTCAAAGTAATGGGACCCAAATTATCATCCATCCTTTTCCTCCAGAGGGGCTGCTGACCCACTGAGTTACTCAAGAACTTTGTGTCTATCTTTGGTATAAACCAGCAGTCTGAAGAAGGGTCCTGACCTGAAACATCACCCATCCTTTTTCTCCAGAGAGACTGCCTGAACATCACACAAACCAACTTCCCTTCTATTGACTCCATTTATACCAGGCTGCCTCAGCAAGGCCAGCAGCATAATCAAGGACGAGTTGCACCTTGGCCACTCCTTATTCTCCCCTCTCCCATCAGGCAAAAGCTATAGAAGTGTGAAAACACACACCTCTAGATTCAGGGACAGTTTCTTCCCAGCTGTTTTCAGGCAACTGAAACGTTTTACCACAGTCAGAGACCAGTGCTATCTACCTCTTTGTGACCCTCTGACTATCCTTGATCAGACTTTGCTGGCTTTACCTGACACTAAACGTTATTCCCGTATCATGTATCTATGCACTGTAAATGGCACAATTTTAATCATGTATTGTCTTTCTGCTGACTGTAGAGCACGCAACTAAAGCTTTTCGCTGTACCACGGCACACGCGACAATAAAGTAAAGTGAACTGACCCGCGGAGTTACTCCAGCACTTTGTGTTTATCTTTGGTATAATCTAGCAGTCTGAAGAAGGGTCCTGACCTGAAACGCCACCCATCCTTTTTCTCCAGAGATCCTACCAGATCCGCTGAGTTACTCCAGCACTTTGTGTCTATCTTTGGTATAAACCAGCATCTGCACTTCCTTTTTTCTATATTATTCATTCTGTGGTTGTCCCAACATTATAACGCTATGCTTCCTTTCCTTTAGCTGAAGGTGAGGCAGAGCCATCAAATAAGTAACTTTGTTTTAATCCAACAGAACTAAATACATAGAAGAAAACAATATGCCAAGGATTAATTAAGACCATTTATAATGTACATTGCAATTACACTGCAAATTCTTTTAAAAAGTATAGTTTAACCGATGCATCTAGCCATTTCATTTCAATTAGATTTAAGCACATTAACAAACAGATGGAGGGAGTTTGTGACTGCCTGCAGCTCTGTGGTTGACGCATGGCAATGGCAATTATATCAGAATTATTAAATATAACCTTTACTTATCTGACATCCCACAGATGTCACAAAACCATATTCTGGCTGACACGCATGGAAGAGCTGAAACATTGTAAACTTTAGCAAAGTGATTTCCTATGTGCAAGGTTCCCTTTTAACCTTGCACATAGGAAATTGTGCTTCAGAGGCTGGTTTCAAATGATAAATAGATGCATTTTCAGATGGATAACAGAAATACTGTGAGAACCTAAGCAAATCGAGTATGTTAGCATCTAATGATCCAATGTGAGTGGCTGAATGTGTCCATTTATGAGCAGAGACGGCAAGCTGATGCTATATTGCCACCTAACAGCACCAGTGACCAGGATTCAATCCTAACTGCGGGTGCTGTCTGTATGGAGTTTGTACATTCTCCTGAGACCGCACGGGTTTTCCCAGTGCTCCAGTTTCCTCCCATACTTCAATTACGTGCAGATTTGTAGGTTAATTGGTTTAGGTAAAATTGCAAATTGTCCTTAGTGTGTAGGATAGTGCTAGAGTACGAAGATCACTGGTCAGCGTGGACTCGATGGGCTGAAAGGCCTGTTTCTGCACTGTGTCTCTAAAGCTAGCATTAGGAAAGGGAAACCAAGCCCGCATACTGTCCAAGCACAAACTTTAAAGGACTGCTGGAGGTCATCATCAAAATGACCAAGTTGCGAAAAAAGAAAGAAGAAATGCCTTTTAGAATTTGGAATCAGAGGCTGGCATTGGGCAGGCGCTACCTGCAACAAATCCAACCAAAGCACAATTCACTGAATTACTGCGGTAGCAATAATCCATTTAAAAGTGGTCAGCATGACCAACCGCACAGACAATTGTTAATAACAACTGTAAACTGTTAAAATAAAAATTCTGCCAAAATGTAGCAAGTATCAATAATCTATTAATAATTTACAGTTTCAAATTGAAACAGTGCTTTGAGACTAATGCCTTCTCTCACGCAAATTAAACCAATGCCTGGATTTTTACTAGTGCTGTTGTCATGGTAAGAGTTTATACCGTTCACATGCAGTAAAGAGAACAAGTTTGTAATATAATTATATTATATTGTCAATCGTATTTGTCATTACAAATATTATCATGTAAGTGCCTTTAAATGCACACTGAACTAAAGCATGCAGAAGACGTGAGATCCAGAATGTGAGGAAGAGGCTCCATTTGTTTAAGTCTTTAGCTAGGTGAGTCGTTTATCTTGGTCATTGCTGAAGTTGTTGAGGCTCAAGTGAAGGCCAATTACTTTCAAACAGGAAAAGAGGAAATGTCAGATGGTCAATCAATTATAAGCTGTCTGGCATGACTCCCACTGGCTGTGATAAGATCATGAATATGGATGTCATCCATTTTAATGGTCAAGGTACATTTAGGGAGAGAGTGGGGGACATAAATCATAAAGAATAAACAAGTTAACAAGGAAGAAAAAGTAACGGAAATTCCTTTTGCTCTAAGTTCAAGGGGTAATTTTATAAAATTCCATGGTTGGTCCAGATGCTTGTCCACCTGGGAATATATATCGGAAACTGCAATGCAAACTCCTAGCAACCTTCCGTTGGTCCATTTTATTTGAAGGTAAGAACTTAAAAATGAGAGCGTGGCAAATTTACCTATTACATTTGGTTTGTGTACATAATGAATGATTCATCAGTTTAAGTTAGAACATTAAATGACACCTTCAATCCATACCATTGAAAATAGACAAACTGTTTTCTCGATTCATTGTTATCTGCTAGATCACACCATGTAAAATAGCTGTCATTGGTAACTGATAGTACAACATAAGTTGAAGGACAACTTTGAAGTCAAACGTATGAATTTCAGAAGAAGCATTTAATGACAAAGGACATTTATTGTCACATACACCAATTGGTGCAGTGAAATTTGAGTCACCATGCAACATACAAATAAGATAAACCCAACACTATAGAATTTAACATAAAACATGAAAACATCCCCCCACAGCGGAATCAATGTTTCCCACTGTGAGGGAAGGCACCAAAGTCCAGTCATCTTCCTCTTGTTCACCCGTGGTCGGGGCCTATTGAGACCTCTGCAGTCGCCGTAACGGCGGCCCGATGTTTCAGGCCCTCTCGCCGGGATGATGGAGCTCCGGCGTCAGAACTGAAGAACGCTCTCAACGGCTTGGAGTTTCTGAAATGGCCGCTTCCTACCGAAGACCGTGGCTTCCGAAGTCCACAGGCCGAGCTGGATGGATGTATAGTATAGGTAATGAGCTGATGCAGCTACTTTTAGTGTAGGCAATCACAGATGAATCTGTAAGAAAATTATTCAATATGGTATGAAATTCAATATGGTATGAAGCCTAAATGTCATAAAAACTAGTTGCAATGGAGGTAGTAAGTTTCATTCTTGAACTAGTTGGGTTTAATAGCAGCGCAGCAGCTTTCAGCACCAGCAGATGTATTCATTTCAAGTTCTTAACTTCGATTGGTGAATTAGGAATGCAACAATTGTTGGTACCTGCTCCATAATTCTGTTTTACCACACTTCTATACTGTACCTATGCATAGTAACCAAGAATATAACATTTATTTTAAATGACTCGTATAAAAATAAACATTTCACATTTTGAGCCCTGGTCACTCTACTTTCTCCTTTCAAATTCAGCAACATGTAAATATATTTCAACAAATTATGCTAATCACAATGATCTATTCAGCTTCAAAGAAGAAACGAAACATAAATCAGAAGGTTTAGATTTATTATTGTCACATGTAAATGGAGGTACAGTGAGAAGCTTTGTTTTGTATACTGTCTGAACTGATCAGATATATCAAGCTAATGTTACCATTGAAAGTGGACATATTGCACATATTTTTCTTAAAGAAAAAGCTAACAGTAAATGTTACTGAATTGGTCATGGGACATAAGTCATTCCATCACTCAGCAGTGGACCTCCCTGGCATCTGTGGAAAAGATTGCACCATGCTGATCTCTTTTTGCCTTCTTTGATAAATTGGGACCTAAGAGGTATGCTAATAAATTACAACTCGTGTTTGTAACTAATTTGCTGCAAAGAATGTAGAAATATATCAAATCATAAATGGGTGACTTGTTCTTTCATGTGTTTAAGGCAAGTGCTGCCTACTGATAGATAGGCTTTTGTGCCTCCTGCAATTATAAGAATGGGAAGGAATTCTTTAGAATGACACTGGATAATTTGTCACAATGAGTGGCTCTATTCAGCGGTCAAAGTACCATTGAAGCAGGATTACACCAAATAAAATGAACAAAGTATCGTCCTGCCCGAACTGTGAATTTTCAAGGGCATAATCCAGCATTATTATTCTCATCCTTTCATCCATCACTTAACCAGAATGCTTGAGTTAAGCATTCCCATTCATCCTCATTATTTCCTCTTTGAAGCACACACTTTGACTGAAAGGGCAATGCATCTCAAACACAGAAAATGGTGCAAAGGATTGATTCAAGATTCAAGATTCAGGAGAGTTTATTGTCATGTGTCCCTGATAGGCCAATTACATTCTTGCTTTGCTTCAGCACAACAGAACATAGTAGGCATTGACTACAAAACAGATCAGTGTGTCCATATACCATTATATAAATATATACACACATGGATAAATAAACTGATAAGGTGCAAATAACAGATAATGGGTTATTAATGTTCAGAGTTTTGTCCGAGCCAAGTTTAGTAGCCTGATGGCTGTGGGGAAGTAGCTATTCTTGAACCTGGTCGTTGCTGTCTTCAGGCTCCTGTACCTTCTACCTGAAGGTAGTAGGAAGATGAGTGTTTGGCCAGGATGGTGTGCGTCCTTGATGATACTGTTAGCCTTTTTGAGGCAGCGACTGCGATAGATCCCCGCGATGGAAGGGAGATCTGTGCCGATGATGGACTGGGCAGTGTTTACTACTTTTTGTAGGCTTTTCCTCTTCAGGGCGCTCAAGTGGCCAAACCAAGCCACAATGCAACTGGTCAGCATTCTCTCTACATTGCACCTGTAGAATTTAGAGAGAGTCCTCCTTGACAAACTGACTCTCCGTAATCTTCACAGGAAGTAGAGGTGCTGATGTGCTTTCTTAATAATTGCATCAGTGTTCTCGGACCAGGAAAGATCTTCAGAGATGTGCATGCCCAGGAATTTGAAGCTCTTGACCCTTTCAACCATCGACCCGTTGATATAAACGGGTCTGTGGGTCCCCATCCTACTCCTTCCTAAGTCCACAATCAGTTCCTTGGTTTTGCTGTTGTTGAGGGCCAGGTTATTGTGCTGTCACCATGTGGACAGTCGCTCGATCTCTCTTCTATACTCTGACTCATCCCCATCAGTGATACGTCCCACGACAGTGGCGTCGTCAGCGAACTTGATGATGGAGTTCGCACTCTGACTGACTACGCAGTCATGAGTATAGAGTGAGTACAGCAGGGGGCTGAGCATGCAGCCTTGAGGTGCTCCTGTGCTGATTGTTATCGAGGAAGACACATTTCCACCAATACGAACAGACTGTGGTCTGTGAATGAGGAAGTCGAAGATCCAATAACAGAGGAATGAGCAAAGACCCAGTTCTGCGAGTTTTGTAACCAGCTTGGAGGGGATGATTGTATAAAATGCGGTGCTGTAATCAATGAATAACAGCCTGACATATGAGTTTTTGTTGTCCAAGTGGTCCAGAGCGGAGTGGAGGGCCAGCAAGATCACATCCACCGTTGATCTGTTGTGGCGGTAAGCAAACTGCAGTGGGTCCAGGTTTTTGTCGAGGTAGGAGTTGATTTGCGCCATGATCAACCTCTCAACACACTTCATCACCACAGGTGTTCGTGCCACTGGTCGATAGTCATTGAGGCACGTCACCTTACTCCTCTTGGGCACTGGTATAATTGATGCCCTTTTAAAGCAGGTGGGAACCTCAGACCTCAGAAGTGAGTGGTTGAAAATGTCCATAAAAACTCCAGCCAGTTGGTCCACACAGGTTTTTAGAACACGACCAGGTATACCTTCAGGTCCGGGAGCTTTCCGAGGGTTCACCCCTCTGAAGGATTTCCTGACGTTGGCCTCTGTGACTGAGACTGAAATAGTTTGGGGGCTCGAGAAGGCACATCGATGGTCTCCCTATCAAAGCGTGCGTAAAACGCATTGAGCTCGTCAGGGAGTGATGTTTCGCCGACATTCGAGCTGCCTCCTGATTTTGCCTTGTAGGAGGTGATTGCATTCCGGTCCCGCAAAAATGTCAGTGTTCTCATTCATAAATCTTGTACAGTAACAATAATGGAAAATGTACAATAACATTAGATGAGGCAAGTAACTTGACTGGTGGTGCTTCCCTGTTGACTGATAACGTACGGATGCCAATGGTCTTCATTTAAACGAGGAGAAGGTGCTGCAACTTATACCATCATGAGTTTAAATGAGCACAGGCTCATTCTCTGTATATCTGACATATAGTGAAAAAGATGCAGAAAATAATTAAAATAAAACATGGGAAGTAAAGTGGTATTTTTTAAAGACTACGAAGTTTCACATAATTTGAGCTATCAGCCTGAGCTGTTCAATTTTTCACAAATCAGAACAAACTAAAACTAAAAATTAAAAGATCCAGCAGCAGTGATATGTTTTCTGTTGTCCACGGCTTGTTTGTTTAATCAGGTCCAACATCAGCAAGGACAGAGCTCACTAAAGCAATAAGTGCTACTGTACGGTAACAAAGACTTCCTGTTGTTGGCACCAAACTAAGTCCAGATTGTTTTGGCATGTTGATACTAAAATGACATTGGAATATTGGCAGGACTGAAAGTTACATATGAGGATGCACGTTTTTTATTGGCAGCATGAGTTTTAACATGGCAGAGCAAATGCTGACATGGTTGTCTTGGGAATTCTGTGGTGGTGGTGAATCTGTGGAATTAATTGTCACGGATGACTGTGCAGGCCAAGTCAATGGATATTTTTAAGGTGGAGAGTTTTATGAGTGCGGGTGTCAGGAGTTATGGGGAGAAGGCAGGAGAATGTGGTTGAGAGGGAAAGATAGATCAGCCATGGTTGAATGGAGGACTAGACTTATAACCATATAACCATATAACAATTACAGCACGGAGACAGGCCCTCTCGGCCCTTCCAGTCCGTGCCGACCATTTGTTTTCCCCTAGTCCCATCTACCTGCACTCAGACCATACCCCTCCATTCCCTTCACGTCCATATACCTATCCACTTTACTTTTAAATGTTAAAATCGATCCTGCCTCCACCACCTCTGCTGGAAGCTCATTCCACACAGCCACCACCCTCTGAGTAAAGAAGTTCCCCCTCATGTTACCCCTAAACTTCTGTCCCTTAATTCTCATGTCATGTCCTCTTGTTTGAATCTTCCTTACCCTCAATGGGAAAAGCTTATCCACGTCAACTCTGTCTATCCCTTTCATCATTTTAAAGACCTCAATCAAGTCCCCCCTTAACCTTCTGCGCTCCAAAGAATAAAGACCTAACTTGTTCAACCTTTCTCTGTAACATAGTTGCTGGAACCCTGGCAACATTCTAGTAAATCTCCTCTGTACTCTCTCTATTTTGTTGACATCCTTCCTATAACTAGGCGACCAAAATTGTACACCATACTCCAGAATTGGTCTTACCAATGCCTTGTACAATTTTAACATTACTTCCCTACTCCTATATTCAATGCTCTGATTTATAAAGGCCAGCACACCAAAGGCTTTCTTTACCACCCTATCTACATGTGATTCCACCTTCAGGGAACTATGCACAGTTATTCCTAGATCCCTCTGTTCCACAGCATTCCTCAATTCCCTACCATTTACCATGTACGTCCTATTTTGATTTGTCCTGCCAAGATGTAGCACTTCACACTTATCAGCATTAAACTCCATCTGCCATCTTTCAGCCCACTTTTCCAAATGGCCCAAATCTCTCTGTAGACTTTGAGAATCTATTTCATTATCCACAATACCACCTATCTTAGTATCATCTGCATACTTAATTATCCAATTTTCCACCCCATCATCCAGATCATTGATGTACATGACAAACAACAGTGGACCCAACACAGATCCCTGAGGCACCCCACTGGTCACCGGCTTCCAACCTGACAAACAGCCATCCACCATTACTCTCTGACATCTCCCATTCAGCCACTGTTGAATCCATCTTGCTACTCCGCCATTAACACCCAAAGATTGAACCTTCTGAACCAACCTTCCATGGGGAACCTTGTCAAAGGCCTTACTGAAATCCATATAGACAACATCCACTGCTTTACCCTCATCAATTTCCCTAGTTACCGCTTCAAAAAATTCAAGAAGGTTTGTCAAACATGACCTTCCAGGCACAAATCCATGTTGACTGTTCCTGATCAGACCCTGTTTATCCAGATGCTTATATATATTATCTCTAAGTATCCTTTCCATTAATTTGCCCACCACTGACGTCAAACTAATAGGTCTATAATTGCTAGGTTTATTCTTTGAACCCTTTTTAAACAATGGAACAACATGCGCAGTACGCCAATCCTCCGGCACTATTCCCGTTTCTAATGACATTTGAAATATTTCTGTCATAGCTCCTGCTATTTCTACACTAACTTCCCTCAATGTCCTAGGGAATATCCTGTCAGGACCTGGAGACTTATCCACCTTTATATTTTTCAAAAGTGTCAGTACTTCCTCCTCTTTGAATCTCATAGTTTCCATAGCTACTCTACTTTTTTCCCTTACCTCACAGATTTCAATATCCTTCTCCTTGGTGAATACCGAAGAAATGAAATTGTTCAATATCTCCCCCATCTCTTTTTGGCTCTGCAGATAGCTGTCCATTCTGGTTCTCTAATGGTCCAATTTTATCCCTCGTTATCCTTTTGCTATTAATATCCTCACGCATTCCCTCAAAGTTAGCCTTTCTCCAATCAAAAATCTCCACTCTAGGTCCTGTTCTGACTCGCTCCATAATTAAATTATAGCTCCATAAATAAAATTAAATTAGAGCAATGTCATCAATCTACTAATTTAATTGAGTTGCTCTCTCCACCGATGCAGCCTGACCAGCTGAATATTTCCAGAATGCTCTGTTTTTGTTTAAGTTGCTGTTTGACCTCTTCTAGCTGTGGAAGATACTTTCTAGGGTTGGTTCATATTGCAGATGAACACTGGAGTTGCATGGCAGGTGCTGAAGGACGTCCATGATTTCTGGCTTCTGTATACACCAACTGTTCCCATTTGTGACAATAGCTGTAGGACTTCTCAGTGAAATATAAATGGGGGAGTGAGCAGAGGACATGCAGAATATGACATGCTTCCTAAAGGAGGAGAACAGTAGGAAAACTCTCAGCAAGAAACCATATCTGCACAGTCTTCAGGAATCATTTCTTCCACCTGAACCTCAGAAGAGCAATATGGGAGATACCTGAACCTTAATAAGGACAATCATCCTTAAAAATGGCATCTACTGCATCCTTATCTCAAGCCCAGAGCTGGGAAGGAAAATGTGGTCAGGGGTTGCCAAAGTAATATTAAGTGAAATTAAAACAAAAAATGATGGAAATACTCAGCAGATCAAGACACATGTTGTTTTTTATTATTATTTTCATGCATATTTCAATCCTTTAGCAAAGTATTTATTAGTATGTATTTTGAAAAACAAAAACAAGAGAAGCAGCTTTGTCTTCCAGATTTAATTTACTCTATGAATTATGATATCGTAATTTCAGCTGTCTGATGTATGGAGGAACTGACAGCACTGTCCATCACAGATGCTGAAATATCTGAAGCCAGGGTTTGTGTTGGATAGGATCTGTGTGACAACAGTGCACAGGAACCCTATCACAAGAGAAAGTAGATGAAAAGTAGTTCCAATCAGCCCAATGTGTTATCTAATCTCCTGCAACCTGCGTACTGTGCACCTGATTATATATATATTTTAAATCCTTCCCTAGTTACTTCTGATCAAAGGTCATGTTTGGACAGTTTTTAATTGGGATTTAAAAGCAAACTTCATCTTCTGCACCTGAGACTAACATTAAAGATTCAGCTTTGACTTTCGTGTTTGTTAGTCCTTAACCTCTTGATGAAATTAAAAAAATGTTACGATTAGGCCAAAATACTTACTAAACAACAATGTTAATGGGTCATAATTGTGATTTATATATGGCTAGCAACACATTAGAAGGGTGCTTGTTTACCCATCATCTGAACAACTTTTAATAATTACTAGACTAAGTCACACAGGAGGGCTGGTCCTCCAACGCAATATTCCACCTCTCCACCAACTCCAATATTGGTGGCCAGTGGGGGGGGGGGGGGCTTTCTGGAGCGCTAGTATGGGTGTTGTGGGCAGAAGGGACTGGTTTCCAGAGGGCTAGTATGAACATTGAGGGCCGAATTAATTCTTGGGTTGGCTGCTCGGTCACTCAAGCCTGTTGTGCTGGTGGCTCACTCACTCACGGCTGGTGGGCTGGTAGTTGGCTCACGGCTATTGCTTGAAAGTCTATTTCAAGCAGGGTGCAAGGCCACCAAATTCAAGTGCAGTTTCTTACCACTTCAAGCAGAGTGCAAGGCCGCCAAATTCAAGTGCAGTTTCATACCATTTCAAGCAGGGTGCAAGGCCACTAAAGACAGCGAGTCGTGACCTCTCCCTCCTCCATCTTGCAGAGACTGAGCCACGCCGACACTTCTGGGTTTTATGGTCCCTCCCCCACCTCCCACCAGAAGGGGCATGGCCTTCATGGCGTGATTGACAGGAGAGAGAATCTCAACTTTTTTTAAACACTAATAACTCTTATTTTTAATTGATGGGAAAAATCCTCGGCACCTGATGAGCGGAGGGGGACTGAGTAAGATGGCCAAAAATCACAGCCGTACGTGGTAGCGTTTTTTATCTAGAATCAATATAAAGCACAAATTTGAAGTTGTCAAGATTAGACTTTTAATTATATAGAAGGCAAGGCAACTTTAATTAGGCAAGGCAACTTTAATTAGGCAAGGCAACTTTAATTAAGCAACTTTAATTAAGCAAGGCAACTTTAATTAAGCAAGGCAACTTTAATTAGGCAAGGCAACTTTAATTAGACAAGGCAATTTTAATTAGGCAACACAGCTTTAGCATTTCCAAACCAAAGGCAACACAGCTTTAGCATTTCAAAACCAAAGTCAACAAAGCTTTAGCATTTCCAAACCAAAGGCAACACAGCTTTAGCATTTCCAAACCAAAAGCAACACAGCTTTAGCAGTTCCAAACCAAAGGCAACACAGCTTTAGAATTTCCAAACTATATTTTCAAACCACATTAAGGGCATTGACAGGTCAGTAAAACCACTCACAGTTTAGTAGACATGTGTTCAGTGTTATTCACAACTCAGACTGAGAGACGTGACCCTCTCGTTCCCCCATCTTGCAGAGACTGACTGAGGCACTGAACACTTCCGGGTTTTATAGTCCCTCCGGAAGGGGCGTGGCCTTCAGGAGAGAGAATCTCAACTTTTCTTAAACACTAATAACTCTTTTATTTTTCATCGATGGGAAAAATCCTCTTGCCCTGCGCAGCGGAGGGGGACTCTGAGTAAGATGGCCAAAAATCACAGCCGTAAGCGGCAGCATTTTTTCTAAAATCAATATACAGAACAACAGGAAGTGGTCAAGATCAGACTTTTAGTAATATAGATCATTTATAGATAACATTAAGGTTAAGATTTTAACACTTTAGCAATCACGGTATATATTGATGGCTTACTTGCCCGGTTGTAAAGTAAAAGATTGTAATTTTAAAATGGAAATAGGGAAAATAACGGTCATGCAAGTTAGTTCTATTTACATCCAACTATGGATTCAGAAATAGACACAAGGTGCTGGGGTAACTCAATGGGTCATGCAGCATCTCTGGAGAAAAAAGATGAGTGATGTTTCGGATTGTGACCCTTCTTGAGGGAGCTGCTCGGATTTAAACAATTACTTTGTGTTATTGTGGACCAGATCATAGACCAGTACAGCAAAAGAACAGGCTCTTCAGCCCACAATGTCCGTTCCGAACATGACGCCAAGTTAAACTAATCTCCACTGCCTGCATGTGATCCATATCCCTAATTCACCTCTATTCCATGTGCTATCTAAACCCTCCACCACCACTCCTGGCAGTGCCTCCTGTACTCTGTATAAAAGAAAAATTCCTGCACACCTTCTTTAAACTGTGCCCCTCTCACCTTAAAGCTGTGTCTTCTAGTCGTTGACGTTTCTACGCTGGGAAATATGTACCTTTTGTTCGTTGACAGCTAATACTCGCAGCCATTAATCTCCCCCTCCCCCGAGCACATTTTCCATGACTGTCGGCATCTGACAATTTCTGTATCATCGGGAATTACAGGGCAGTATGGGAGCACACAATCTGTGCTCGCAGTCCACTGAGTCATTTAAAGCAAGAGCTGATTGGCACTTTTGGGCTAAAGTTGGAGTCTGCTTACTTATCCTTTCAATTACAATTCAGTTAATGATATTGAGATTGAGTGAATAGAGAGGGACTAAATTTCTAATTGTCCCATTTCAGATAAATTTATATTTTCCTTTGACTGGTATGAAAGGCACTGATTTAGAATAATCTCTGACATTACTGCTCAGCCCACCCTACCCTATGCCACAGAGAACAAGTTTTGTAGAAGAACTAGGTGAAGGGGAATATTTGTGCAAGCTTCCATTACTTCATTACACATTTCCACATGTAAATAAAAAATATGCATTTTTCCCTGTGAAATAATTCTATAGAGATCTCAGGTTTGAATTTGGCATGAAAATTGCACAAGTGTGGAGACCATGTGAAAAGAATGTGCACAATGTCATTGTAGGGATTAGACATAATTGGTAAGACCCAGATTTATTGTAAGTGCTTCCATGTTGGCTATTCTTCTATATGATTTGTGATTAGAATTGGCATTACAAGCAGCCTGGGAATTAAAGGTATTCCATCAATTTCCAAGTGAGAGACTTTTATTTCATAAAACTAAATGGATTTCCCCAGGCTGTAATATTATAAAAATATTGGAGGAAAGCCTGATTTTAGCAATAAAAAGAATCTACCCCAAATTCATTAAAACAATTTTTTAGATTCTTTGTAGACTTGATTTTAAGAATAAACTCAGTGGTAGCCTTTTAACACATTACAAATACCCTCTAATGTTCAACTGGTAGTTTGAGCATGGACATTATTCAAGTTCTACTTGCAAAAACTGCAGTACTGAATATTTTTATTCTTCATACAGAATAGTGAAAGGCTTGGATAGAGTGGATGTGGAGAGGATGTTTCCACTAGTGGGAGAGTCTGGGACTAGAGGTCATAGCCTCAGAATTAACGGACATTATTTTAGGAAGGAGATGATGAGAAATTTCTTTAGTCAGAGGGTGGTGAATCTGTGGAATTCTTTGCCACAGAAGGCTGTGGAGGCAAAGTCTGTGGATATTTTTAAGGCTGAGATAGATAGATTATTGATTAGTACAGGTGTCAGCGGTTATGGGCGGAAGGTTGGAGAATGGGGTTCGGAGGGAGAGATAGATCAGCCAAGATAGAATGGTGGAGTAGACATGATGGGCCGAATGGCCCAATGCTACTATTTCTTATGACATGAGATAATTTGTCTCTGAATGTGCTCTATTTGATGAGAGAGAATTCTGTTCAGTTCTTTAAACACGATTTCTCTGCAAAAAAAACTACCGATGGAATTCCATTTTAGAAGGAAAAAAAAAAGAAAACTTGTGGGAGGTTTATTTACCTGAAGTGAATATCACAGAACAAGCGAATAATAAAGGATAGTGAAAAACAGCCATAAAAATTAAATTATCAATCCATATCCTAATTTATTATGCCTTTTATCATTAGCCAACTTGCTTGTTTTCCTCAAATTTGCAATTATCACTCGATCCAATTCTCATAGCCGTTGCTTTTTATGTAAAGCTGAGAAAAGAAACAACCTAAATTCTTAGTCTAAAGAATAATAATTTTTAATAAGGGTCCTGACCCAAAACGCCATCTATCCATTTTCTCCAGAGATGGCCCTGACGCTGAGTTACTCAAACATATTGTGAATATCTTTGGTATAGAGAAGCATTTGCAGTTCCTTTTTCTACTAAATTCTTAGTACGTTTTACCCTTGCGCCACAGTTTAATTTGTTTGTTTTTTAATGTGGAGATCAACCATTACCCTGAGCCATTTTACAATCTTCCATAAGGCAATTTGACAGACTTCTAAACTGAAAAGCTCTGCTTTTCTTCCTTCCTTACTCAAACCCTTGACACTAGGGGTCAGCCTTGTGACTGTTCTCTGCAAAGCTTCCAGTGCTAGAATAAGAATCAAAAGGAAAGAAGGGCATTTGGTCGCTTGGACCTGGCTTCCCATTCATTTACTGTTGGTAATGGCTGATCAGTGCTTCACATCCTTCATTCCACATTCTCCTAAAAGTCCTGCTCAACAAAAGTAGATTTATCTTATTTTTACAAATGTAATTTTATATCCCATCCACAGACTTTTGTCAGGGGGGAGGGGAGGGGGGGGGGGGGGGGAAGGGGATGCAGTGGGATTTTGAAAAAGTCACGGATTTTAATATGGATAAGCGCTTTATGATTTCACTCTTGTGTGGCCTTGTTCTAATTTTAAGAAGATGGAATAGAAATTCCTTTGTGCTCTCATTAAACATGCTGTACCATACTCCTAAAATTAATTCCTATTGCCCTCAGAGATTTCCATTTTCCTTATGCATAGAAGGAAGCCATTTGGCCTCTCTGGTCTATACCAGCTCTTAGATCATTGCTATCAGCTCTATTTCCTTAATTATCTCCATGTCTACACTGTCTACAATACATAACCGTTAACACCACTTCCACCCATTTCCCCCACCCTTACTCTTAAAGCAGTATGTAAGCAGTGGCCAGTTAATCACCCATCTAAGAGATGTGAGAGGAAACCAGGACACTCAGGGAATACAGGTGATATATCGAGGCCTCAAGATCACCTCAAGGCTGTTTGCTCAGTCCTCTGCTCTACTGTTTGATTAGTCTGAAGAAAGGTCTCGACCCAAAACATCACCCATTCCTTCTCTCCAGAGATGCTACCTGACCTGCTGAGTTACTCCAGCATTTTGTGTCTAACCCTGTCCTACTCTATCTATACCCATGGCTGTATAGCCAGACAGAGCATCTTTAAATTTGCTGATGATACCACCATTAATGGATGAGTAACAGGTAATGATGAGTCAGAGTATAGGGCACAGATTGATAATTTGATCCTGAACAATGACCTTGCTCTCAACGTTGGTAAGACCAATGGTTGACTTCAGATGGGGAAATCTGAGGAAACACAAACCTCTCTTCATCGATGGGACAGCAGTGGGAAGTCAACAGCTTCGAGTTCCTGGGTGCACATATTATTGAAGATCAGTGTTGGGCCCAGCACATTAATGCAAGCACAAATAAAGCTATTCAAAGCATGTACTTCCTCAGAGATTTGAGGAGATTTAGCACGTTGCCAGGTAGACAGTGTATGGTAGAGAGCACACTGACTGGGTGTATCATGACCTGGTTCAGTAACTTGAACACCCAGGAACAAAGAAGGCTACAGAAAGTGGTAGACATTGCCCGGTCCAATGACTGGTATTGATCTCCCCACCAATGAAGGGATATCATCTAAGACCTAACACTACCCCAGCCAAGCTCTTATCTTGTCTGAGAACTAGCCTGAGAACCTTGACCTCCAGATTTAATAACAGCTTCTTCTCAGCAACCATCAGGGTCTTGAACACTGCGCAACACTAACCACAACTCGACCTCCGCGACCACTATGATCTTTCATGGACTTTGCCCGTACTTCAGTTTTGCATTATTATGCTCCGATTACTGTATTATTGATTATCAATTTATTGTATTATTAATTATTGTATATTTATTTGTATGTTATTGCGTTAATGGGCCTGTAAAGCAACTGCAAGTAAGAATTTCATTGTTTTGTTGCCGGTACACATGACCTTTCAACACCTTTGATTCTTAACTCTCTTCACATGCAAGTGGCACACAGACAGCACCGGAGGTCAGGATTGACCCCGGTCGCTGGAGCTGTGAAACAGCTGCACGGCTAGCGCCAACTTTCATTTTGCTGCTTTGACTGAATAATTCAGCATGTTCGGTTAATTTTATAATTGAAACCACTAGTCTCTTTCAACATAATCGTCGATTATTTCAGTATCATTCATGGATTACATATGTATTGTACTTCATACGTGGATTATGTTTCATTTGCCTGCTTCCATACTTTGTCTTACCCATTCTGTAATTGCCTGTCCCATCTGATTATATTGAGTGAATTAGAATAGTCCCTTTGAGGCCTGTGCAAATGGAGTCATTAAAAGAGCTTTGATACTTGAAAGGAAATCTTCAAAGAGCGGAATCCTCTGATGGTCACATTTTAGAAAATGATGTTAGAATAATTTTCTCAAACTAGAAAAAGGCACTGATATTGATCTCATTCATACAACCCAGCACATTTACATCTTTGGAATAGATGATGGGATATTGCACTTTATTAACATAATATGTAATGAACATCAGCAATGTTAATGATAGATTATATCTGCTTTTGCTCTATTCTAATGTATTTCCTATGACAGAAAATTCTTACTGAATTCATAGCATTCTCTTATCAAATGTATGATGTTACTTGTGTTAATTTCTGTGCTACTTTTATACGGTAATTGTGCCACGTAAAGGAAAAGATAAGAATTTATCACCATAACTGAGGAGTTCCTTATAGAGTTACAGAGTGATAGCGTGTGGAAAACAGGCCTTTCGGCCCAACTTGCCCACACCAGCCAACATGTTCCAGCTACACTCCTCCCACCTGCCAGCGCTTGGTCCATATCCCTCCAAACCTATCCTATCCATGTACCTGACTAACCATTTCTTAAACCTTGAATTAGTCCCAGCCTCAACTACCTCACCTGGTAGCTTGTTCCATACACCCACCACCCTTTATGTGAACGTTCTTCATTTGGATAACTCCATGAGATGCAGGCACCTCAGTGTAACACGCAAGGATCCTGCTTGTATGATATCTAGAAATCTGGGGGTCTGCATACTTGCAAATCACTGTGACAGGAAGGGCAGCGATCTAGATTGCTTTTGTGTGAATCGGTTCCTTCCAGCTTATACAAAATAGCAAGGGTCACCAGATTTACTACTAGTTAATTTGTTGACATACACTACCAACATTTGCCAAAATAAGTAATTGAAATGCATGTGCAGTCAATATTATCATACTAGTTTCACACTAATAGATGAGGCTGAACATTTATATGGAAGGCAACCTAATGGATGAAGAATCACAATGTCATGAAACATGGACACAGGCCCTTGGGCTCAACTTCTCCATTCTGTTCAAGTAGCCTACCCACGCTTGTCCCATTTGCCTATGTTTGGCCCATATTCCTCTGAGTCTTTTCTATCTATATACCTGTCCAAATGTCTTTTAAACATTGTAATTGTACCTGCCTCCACCACTTTCTCAGAGAGCTTGTCCATGATCATGTGAATCAGTGATCATGTGGCTAAATATTTAAGAAATGTCCAACATATTTAAAATTATACATCACTCATTCATGCCTAGAAATTCAGCCATGCATCATTGCCACTTTCAGTATTACATGTAGCTAGAGAAAACTCCTGAATAGATTATTTTATGATTGACCACACATATAATCACAAACTTATTTATGCGTCTCCTGTTTATAGAAAAGATTGTCATTGGGTAGTGTCTGTGATACCATACTTTGATAGCGCATCATTCTGTGCAGCTTTGTAACCTAATGTGGCCTCCTTGGACTCTTACCTCTATCCCCTACAACCTTTGGAGCTAGTCCCAAGTTCCGTTGTGTGCAATGCTTTCCTTTTTAAAAATTAATAGTGCTGCCTAATGCCTTTGCTATGGGCACTATTGTTTTTGCAACTGTTGACCCAGGCCCAATACAGCAATTGGCATCTGCATAGTGACTAGTTAATACACCACAATAGTATTTAGTACATTAATTCTGCAATAGATACTGAAAAACATTCAGGTTCAGGATTAGGATTGATGTACTGAATGATACATCAACACCTTATTTATGTTTATATTCTTGCATTCTTCCAATTCCTGTAATAATATGTAGTATGTCTTTAATAATCTACATTAAATTGTCTATTTGTCAGGATGTTTATATATTTAGGTATATTTCTGCAGGTAGTTGACCTTGTGATCTTAAAGGGAGACATTGATTTAATAGCAATCATCTTTGTTGTCAACTTTTATCATCTTTTCTCTCATAAGTGAATGTTTATCAAATATAAAATACCATGAATACCCAGAGTAGGGGAATCAAGAACCAGAGTACATAGTTTTATGGTGAGAGGGGAAAAATGTAATCGGAACCTGAGGGCCAACTTTTTCACACAAAGGGTGATGGGTATATGGAATGAGGTCCCAGGGGATGTAGTTGAGACAGGTACTATCACAGCATTTAAAATATATTTGGGCAGGTACATGGTTAGGAAAGGGTTAGAAGGATAAGGGCCAAATGCAGGTAGTTAGGACTAGTGGAGACGATGTATCCTGGTTTGTATGGGCAAATTGGGCTGAAGGGACTGCTTCCATGCTGTATGACACAATGACTCTATTTTGAACTTGCTATCAAAGGAGATGGTGGTCAGAAACAATGCCACAGGGATTTTTAGAAGATATTTAGACTCTTTACTAGGCAAGGCATAGACGGATGCAGATCTATTGCAGGCAAATGCGATTGGTGTAGAGAGCAACATAATCATTCAGTTCAAGTTTAATTTATTGTGCAGTGGAAATCCTGCACCAATGAATATTGTAAACTGAGGAGCCCATTTGTGTGCTATACATCTCAATGTCTCAACAGTGAAAGTACAGTTCTAATTAACAAATTGACGTTTTAACTTCTGATATTTTTATTCAAAGAAAGACAGTAACACTGCTAAATAATTTGGATGTGAGGATGGATCCTCAAATAATTATTCACGCATAATTATTTTATTAATTTGTGTTAAACTTGTGTCTAGTTCACATTGTTCTATTTGATCAAACTGGCTATGTCTTCTGCAGGTAAACATGTTTGTTGAGGGGTTCCATGATGCCATTGTTCTTTATGCCAAAGCACTTCAAGACTGTCTGAAGCGGGGTTATAGTAAAACCAATGGATCACTGATTGTAGAGAACATGTGGAATACAACCTTTGAAGGTAAAGCAGTCTTGTAAAACTACCGTATACCCATCTCGAAATACCAATGACATAATTTCAAGGACTTCAATTGTTTTTTAAAGCTAAACACGTCTCAGTACAAATGTTAGAAACACAACACTTAATAACCTGACCAAAACAAATAACTTGAACCAAATATCATAAGAATTGGCTCTGATAGAAATCAGATAATTAAAATGCAAATTAGTTCATTAATAACAGGAGAACAGATTATTTCTGATTCTAGATTAAAACAGATTAATTCAAATCTGTTCAATTGTCATTTCTCAGTTTACATTTCTTGTCCATATTGTGTAGTAAATGTTGAAGGATTCATTTAAAATATTTAAAAAGCACATGAAAAAAAATATCAATTCACAATGCGATTCAGTCCAATGACGCAAGTACAAAAAGCTAGCAAGTAAAGATTTAAGAAAATGCTTAGTTAATTAGAATACAAGATAAGTGTAAATGATGGAATAATACCTTCAATTTCCTAAGATGTTATTTTTTAAATTATTGCATCATGTTGTTGTACAGCACAGAACAGGGGCGTTCAGCCCAACTTCTCCATACTGATTGTGATGCGTATCTATACTAATATATTTTCCTGCAGTAGGCCAATATTGTTCCACTCCTTTTCTAAGCAAATACCTATCCAAATGCCTTTTATGTGTTATAATTGTATCAGCTCCTGCCAGCTCCTCCGGCAATTCATTCCCTCTGTGTGAAAAATTACCCCTCGGATCTGTTTTTAATTTTTCATCTCTTACCTTCAACATGCCCTCTCATTCTGGTAACAAGGGTTGTGCTTTTATTTCAGGTCCCCATATTGAAAATCCACCACAAAATCCTCCACAGGGCATTGCATGCACAATCTTACAGGCCCATCATTGGCGTTTCTTAATTCTTCTTTCTTTTCAAAAGTCTTGTTGAAGTAAATGTATACCGTGCCTACTGCAATTATCAACTGTTGCTTTATTAACTGTCTTAGTTACCTTCTCAAACAACTCAATCAGATTTGTGAAATATGATTTCCCCTACACAAAACCATACTGACTATCCCTATTCTGTCCCTGCTTTTCCAAGTGAACATAAATGTTGTCTTTTAGATATTTTCAAATAGTTTCCTACTCTTGATGTAAGGCTCCTTGGCAATCTAGTGAGAATTATTTATAAAGGAACTTGTAATAAAGTCACAGCCCTTTTCCTTAGAAACATATCTTGCAATTTACTGTACATAGCCAACATCATTTTAAGAAACAATTCCGCAGAAAACTTGAGTATAAAAATTAATATTCAGCACCGCAGTTATAGCATTGTGGACCATTCTTCCAGTTGTTTATATATAAACACTATTTATCATCCGACTATTTAATGTTGTTTCCTAATGTACCATTGACACCTGATGCCTCTCGCATTTTTGTTTTGCTATATTTAGATTGAAACCCCTTTGTTCAGATTGTATGAAATCGCTTCCAATTTTTATATAAAATTCTAACACATTATGAGTATTATTCTCCAGGTTTCCCTGGTAACTACTAAATTATCAATTAACCCCTGCTTATTACACAATAAAGTAGCCTGTTCTCTCTTTGGTTCAGGCTTTTATGAAAATCATCAGACTGATGTTGCATGCATTTGCCTCCATATTATTGCTATCAATTTGATCTATCCAATTTTATATTTAAAATCTTCCATCGTTATTGCATTACATGCATCTCCAATACCCATTACAATGATTTATATTATAATCTGCATTAACAATAGGGACCTTTGGACAACTTACAATGCGGCCCCTTAGTGTTACACTGAACAACAGATAAAGTTAGATAAGACATCAATAACAATTAAAAAATAACAGCCTGGGAATTTTAAAGTGAAATTTGCGAGTTTTTTGTATGTAAAGGAAAATAAAGTTTAGAAACATTCTCAGGCTGTGGAATTTGAACCAGTTGGAACTCTCTAGACTGAGATTAATTTTTGTTGGAATATAGGTAACAGATGAATTGACCTTTGAGCCTAAGATCAATGATGATCTAATTGAAATGTAGAAGACATTCTGAAGAGTGGAAAACACATAACTCTTTCCAATGCTTGCAAATGGGTGTCTCTGCATTAGTTTCTTCTTGCAGGGAAGTTTTATGGGACTAATGTGCTACGCATATGCCAGGAAGGGCGCGTATCAGTATTGTGAGTTGGGCAACCGGAAAAGTAATATCATCTGGCAAACTGGAAATAACCAAGTTGTTGAATTGTTCTGTCTAGCTCTTGGTGAACTCTTCAACAATTGAACTTTGGAAGGGACACAGTTCATGGCCTGTTTGAGAAACACATCATGGCATACCAGAGGGAGTGGTGTGGAATTTTCTCTGTCTGTCCAAACACATTTCAGACAAATCTATGTTTGAATTGGACTGTATTCAGAATCCCTTTGACTAAAAAAAACAAAGCAAAATTATTTTAATGACTCTGATATTAATTATTGGTAAGACAAGTCATGTGTTCTAATAGCTGGAATTATCCAGCATTCTATTAGCTAAATTAGAAAATAATGTGGTATCTGGAATGAACGCAGACATTAGAAAACAATGGCAATTTATTTGGGAACGCCAACAAAAATGTTGGAAGAAGAATGGGATTTCCTGTTGTATATTTCTTCATGAATCTGTTGAATCATCTCTTGTTTCATTTGGAATTGAAGAACTTTTTTTTCATTTAATTGATTTCATTATTTGGTGCATTCCATTTATCAGGCATAGCAGGCCAGGTGTCAATTGATGCCAATGGAGACAGATATGGAGATTTCTCTGTGATAGCAATGACTGACCCTGCGACTGGCACACAGGAGGTAATTAAAATAGTTACTTCCCAAAGCCATTTTTTTACATTGCAATAATAAAGATTTGTTTGGAATTAATTAACTGGTTGTAATGAATTGCAGAAAATATCCTTCACTGGTGCTATAATCAAAATTCTTTATTGTTTTAGTAAATTGATCGTCTGAATCAGTACATGATTTCATTTAAATACTTGAGTTAATATTATTGAAAATTAAAGATTGTTGGAAATGCTCATTTACATTACCCCTTCTTTGAACGTTACCAACAACATTTAGGCATAGAAATAATCTGGGCAAAGGGAGCTAATGTTCATTTATCTCTGAGGATATGCTTTTTTAAAATATTTTTCTTTAATATTGCCATCAGAAAATAGAGGTATTTCAAGGTGGCCAGAGACTTAGCAGATTGTGTATTATCTTATGTAAGTTATTGCCTCGCAACAGCTGTTACAAAACACATTCTTTTCACCTCTTGGGTATCAAACTCCTTTGGTTCCAAAAGCACTGAGTATTTTGCAATAATATTCATTGTGTGCCATTGGATGGATTTGCTTTTCTGTTTCCTGGTACATTACATAACTTAGTCTATCTTACATAATTAAAGTTGTCAACTATTTGCCTTTTGGGCAACTAACACTGAAGCATTGCACATGTTGTTGAACCATTTGCTGCCTTTCAAATTACTCTGGGTTACCAACATGCCAAAGCAATTGCACTGCGAATATTTCAAATGCTATGCATTTCCGAGATGGTGAGGCACCAACATTGGTGTAATGTTCTAATTGGCATCCTTATTTATAGAAATCTACAATGAATCTACAAATAGAGTCCAGCAACATCATTTATCCATTGTAAGCTTATCAAATAGATTGCTTTATCAACTTTCTGAGCCCTGTTGTTGGTGATCCATTCCCCTTTACCATCACAGTCACTCTTCCCAATTCAGTGGACACAATACTGTTTCTGAAAACAGAATTTTAAACCCGTCATATCCATGGTAGTTTGTGGCACTGAAATTGTGCTTATTGGTATTTAAATTTGGTTCCAAATAATAATGTTTTTGAGAGGAAGATATTATTTTGGCTATGGTGAAATACATAGAATATCAGTCAGAAAATTGAGGGGTGAAAATAATATTAATTACAAGGATCCTTATTTTTTGTGTCTCTTTGATTACAGGTTATTGCTGACTACCATGGGTTGAATGGAACCTTTGAACTGAGGCGAAATGTCAGACTTCCCTGGGCAAATGGAATGCCACCTCCGGATGAACCAAGCTGTGGTTTTTCCAAGGACAATACTGCCACCTGTAAATCATGTAATTTTTCTTCCAATATTGAACTATTTTTTCATTTGAAAAGGATGTGGGAGAATATAAAGTAATGAGTAATGAATATATAGTAATGAGTAACGAGCCCACATTATCTACACCGAGCTGGTCTCATCCATATTTATTCCACCCATATTCCCTTCAACGACCTCGGTACACGTGACAATGAGAATAAACTAAACTAAACTAAACTTCTCACAGCTTTTCTGCTACATACTTGAAGAAAAGTTACAGTTGCTAGTCAACCTGCAAACTTGCACTTGCAGGGAAAATGTACAATCTCCATGGAGACTACAGTGGAGGACAGGATTAAACCTGGATCGCTAGAGCTCCGTGGAAGAGCTCTACCATTGTGGCACATAATATAACGATATTCCAATAATACTAATTATCTCACTATTGATTCACTACTGATTCACTACCAAAAAGCAAAGTAACAAAAATGAGGGGAAAATGCACGTTAATAACTGACCAGTGGCCAGCAGCAATTGGTTTCTACCTCAGGGTTTTAAAATAAGTAGTCATAACTATAATATTCTTGAATTCTCATAGTTTGCAAACTTTGGATTTGAAAATCTGTAAATGTCACAGCTATTTAAGAATAGCAAAATGGAGACAAGGAAATTGTAGATATTTGCCTCGCATTTATTGTTGGGATTGTCTCCTGACGTTGTTCATATGCACTTCAAAAAGATATATGTAAAATTCTTCGTAGAGGGACTCTCAACTAAAGTGAAAACACATTGAACTGAAGTTGAATTATTCACTGGGTTGGTAAATTAGCTGAATGGTAGGTAAAAAGAGTGTAAATAACAGAGAGAGATTCAGAAAGCATATAATATATCTGTGTTAATGATGCAAATAATCACTATGTTTACAATTTGACATAACATAATTAAAACGTCATATCGCTGAGCCTGGTGGCATTGTAAATATTAATATATTAAATGAATAAGCAAAATTGTAGTGCATGGATCACCATCTGGACAAACAAGAGCCCATTAAATTTTATAAGTGGTGAAAAGAATGAAACAATGTAAAAAAAGATGAGGTCATTAATATATGATCTAATAAGTAAATATGATGCCAAATTAAACTAAACTCCTCTGCCTACATGTGACCCATATCCCTCAATTCCTTGCATATCCAAGTACTTATCTAAAAGCCTCTTAAATGCCACTATCAAATTTGCTTTAAAAACATGCCTCACACATCTCCTTTAAAATTTGCCCCACTCCTGGCACAAAGAGCTCATAATCCCTAAGAAAACTGAGAAGTAAATTGTTAAATTATCCAGTGTAAATCATAATTGGTGGAGTATGTGGGTGAGTGAGTATAATAGAATGAAAGGCTAAATCTACAAATTATAGCTTGGCTTTTGATAAGTAAAACTGTCAAGCATTCTATGCAAAGGGTGACAGAAATGAACTCAATTCCATAATTGGCGGTTGTTAATTATAAATCTGGGACTAGTAAGCTTTTGTTAAACAGAAATGTTAAGGATATGGTCAAAAAGCAAACACATGGAATTAAATGGCAGAACAGCCTTGAATTGGTTGAATATACATGATGTGTTTATTGCAGAGCAATGTTTTAATTTAAATTGGAGCAAAGCAAAACTTGAAACGGACATAAATAGCAGCCAAGAAAAAGCATATTGATGTAACCTCACAAAACATGGGTGGAAAAATGTATTTTTTAAATATTAGCTTTGTTGAATCTGAATAACTGATCACTATGAACAGTAACAACTTGTTTTGTCGTGTGTAGGTGGGCTTGGAGAGTCTGCAGTCACGGGTATTGTAGTCGGCTCACTGTTGGGATGTTCACTGCTGCTCGCATTTTACTTGTTCAGGTAGGAATGATCATTTGGGGATTAAACATGGTGAGGAAAATAAAACAAATCATTTAATTTCTTTAATGGAATATCTGCATGGACTTATTGAATATATCAACAGCATGGGCATTGTAAGAAGCAAGCTTTTATTTCACACAATGAAAAAAAAATGTTGGTAAAAAAAATGCATCTTGGCATTTTGCCAGACATCTGTGAAGTCTATGTATACAGGGTTCTCTACTTATAGGACATTCTCAGAGCTCAAGGGGCTCTATATAGACCACTAATTCAATTCAAATGAATGAATGAAATGGCTCTAAAATAAAGAGGTTCTCCCTGACACCAATGACCTCAAACAGTTGGCCTGCTAGGCTCTGCTGAGGTAATAATCAGCTACTGACATAAATGTCACGGCATATTTTAAGAACTAATTCGAATATCACAATATAAAGTTGTCACATTGGCAACATTGACAGCTTGAAACATACTGATCTCCCTCAAGTTTGTTTTCTTGGTAATAGATTATTCCTAACTTTTATTTTAAAGTTTTAATAGCTGTAAGAATATTTCAGCAAAATCCTTTTTGTGACCTTCCAAAGGATCTGCTCGGCGCTTGGGTTTGGCTTTATAATTTCATTTCCCCTTTGGATTCCACACTCCAGTGTTAATGGCGGAAGGTAAACTGTACTGGAATGCAGCAAGACTGACCGAGGTCATTGTAGCCGGAGGCAGGGTTCTATAATTCAAGGGCAAAGGGCAACACAAGGGCAGCACAAAAGACGAGGATTGCCTGTTCTCATTTATCAGAACTACTTCATAAGCTTTCTATGCCTTTATTCTTCCTTTAATAATGTAGGCGTCATATAATCGCCCATATCCACAAGAAGTAGGGGCCCATGTCTCTAGACTTGATCATTAAATGAACTACTGTAGGCGGGTGTTACTCCTCATGCCAAGCCTTAATTAAATGCTGTCTCCATATCTATCTGTCAAATCTATTCAGTGGGGGGAGGGTTGGCAATAGCTAACTTAATGCAGGGGCACAGTTAAAATACATATCTAAAAGCTTAAGGATTTTCTCGACACTAAATTATTTTGCTGTTAACAATCTTCCCACAAATCTAAAGAAAACAAAAAAGGCAAGGAGGAGGGTATGCAGGGGAAGAGATTCAGTAAACACCGTGCATAAATACATCTCAATAAAGAATTCTCAAATAAACCAGGTTGAATTCATTAGGGGCACAGGGGGCATGGAAAGGTCATGAAAACTAGGGAAGTCAGGGAAGAGATGTCCTGAAACATATCTTTGTTATGAAAGTAGTTTATGTGAAAGTGGATAAATCCTAGGGGTCTGACCAGGTCACCAAGACTGATCCAGAAAGTGAGATTACATGGGATCCAGGGTGAGCTAATCAATTGGATAAATAGTGTTGGAGGGAACTGCAGATGCTAACTTAAATCGAAGATGGGCACATAAAGTTAGAGTAACTCAGCAGGTTGGGCAGCATTTCTGGAGGAAAGGAATAGGTAACATTTCAGATCAGTCTGAAGAAGGATCTCGACCCGAAATGTCACCTATTTCTTTTCTCCAGAAATGCTGCCTGACCCATTGACTTCCTCCAACTTTTTGCGTCTATCTTTGGATACTAAATTGGCTTGGTGATTGGAGTCAGAGGGTGGTAGTGGAGGGTTATTTTTCACATTGGAAGGTTGTTTGCTGCAGGGGTCAGTGCTGGGTCCCCTGTTGATTGTCATGTATATTAAACATTCGGATGAGGATGTTGGTGGCAAGATTAGTAAGTTTGTGAACGACACTAAAATACAATGTGTAGTGGACAATGAAGATGATGGTCTCAAGTTACGGCAGGATCTAAAACAACAGAGAAAATGAGCAAAGGACTGGCAGATGGAATTTAATATAGACAGATGATGTGATGCATTGGGAACCAAGGCTAGAACCTACGCAGTGAATGACAGAGTTCTGAGGAATGCTACAGAACAGAGAGACACTAGGACAGCACTGTGGTGCAGTGGTGTAGTGAAGACATGTAATGCTGAGCGTCTATAAGGTGCTGATCGGGCTGCATTTGGAGCACAGTGAGCAAATTTGGGCCCCATATCTGAGGAAGGGTGTGGTGGCTCTGGAGAGCGTGCAGAGGAGGTTTACAAGAATGATTCCAGGAATGAGTGGGTTAGCATATGATGAGCGTTTTACGGCACTGGGCCTCTACTCGCTGGAGTTTAGAAGGTTGGGGGGGGGGGACCTCATTGAAACTTACAGAATAATGAAAGACATAGATAGAGTGGATGTGGAAAGTATGTTTCCACTGGTGGGAGAGTCTAGGAACAGAGGTTATAGCCTCAGAATTAAAGGGTGCTCTTTTATAAAGAGGTGAGGTGGAACTTATTTAGTCAGAGGGTAGTTAATCTGTGGAACTCTTTGGCACAGAGTGCTGTAGAGGCCAAGTACATGAATATTTTAAGGCCGAGATAGACAAATTCTTGATTAGCAAGGGTATCAAGGGTTATGGGGAGAAGGCAGGAAAATGGGAGGCAGAGATCAGCCTTGATTGAATGTGGAGTCGACTCGATGGGCCAAATGGCCTAATTCTACTGCTATAACTTGTGAACTTGTGGTAAAACTGCTGCCTCACAGTGCCAGAGGTCCAGGTTCTATCCTGACTCCAGGTGCTGTCTGTGTGGAGTTTGTACATTCTCCCTGTGATTGCATGGGTTTACTTTGAGTGTTCTGGTTTCCTCCCATATTTGTGCAGGCTTGTAGGTTAATTGGCTTCTGTAAAATGTCCGTAGTGTATAGGATGCGAAAGTTGGATAAAATAGAGTAGTATATGGGTGATTGATGGTCGGAGTGGTCCCGGAAGACCAAAGGGCTGTTTCCACGTTGTATCTCTTGGATCATCCTTTCCTGATGTACATATGTTGGTGAAACTACACCTGGAATATTGTATGCAGCTCTGATCACTATACAACAGGAAGATATGATTAAGCCAGAGAGGGTGTGGAAAAGATTCACAAAAATATTGCAAGGACGAGAGGACTTGAGTTATAAGGAGAGTCTGGTTAGGCTGGGGCTATTTCCATTGGAGTGAAGGAGGCTGAGGGATGGCCTTATACTGATTTATAAAATTATGGGGTAAAGATAAGGTAAATGGTAAGGAAGTCCGAAACTAGAGGCATGGGTTCAGATGAGAGGGAAAGTAATTAAAGGCGGCCCAATGGGCAAGTTTTTTCAGACAGAGAGGGTGGTGAGTTATGTGGAGTGTGTTGTCAGAAAAAGTGCAAGGGATTGATAAAATTACAACAGTTCAAAGACATTTGGACAAGTTAATGGATGGAAAAGGTTTTAAGGGTTATGATCCTAATGCAGACAAATATGATAAGTGCAAGAAGCCACTTTGATTAGTATGGAGAATTTGGGCTAAAGGATGTGATTTCTTGCTGTAAAACTCTGTGACTCTGTAAATATGACACCATGGTCCAAGACAAGATCATCTCTACTCTCTGTGACTATCACAGAAGATGAGGGTGGATAGAATGGACACTGTACAGTTTGATGGCTACATTAATATTGAAAGCATCTGCTTTGTTTTCCAGTTGTGCTTTAAAGTCAGGGATTGACAGTGTGCTAATTTTTGCCAGTTACAGGTGGGAGGCTGTTTTGAGCTCTCAGTGTGCATTCAGAAACGTATTTCTCAGACGTACCAATTCCTTTATTCATAGAGGAAGGCCCATTTAGATTTTTCGAAGAATTTAAAGGAAATGAAGGGTTAAAATTAGCTCATTGAAAACAAAGCTTTGGGTGAATGAAACCATTGAAGTGCATGAGAGGTGGAAGGAAATGCAACATTTTAACATGTTTCTGACAGGCTGGATGGGCTGCATTGGTTAGTTTTGGTTCCATACTCTGCAGCTAAATTATAGAATGCTGTTGCATAGCCAAAGGTCATTTAGCCCATCATAACTATAATTGATTTTTGGTAGATCCATTGAATTATCCCTTGGATGTCGGATCTTCATAGTCCTGTAATTGTTTTCCCTCTAAGCCTGTTTCCACCAGTTGTTGACGATTATTTACAAAAGGCCCTGGGGCTCATGGGGCATGATTAATTTAAAAACAGAAATACAGGAAGGAGTGAATGTGGAGAAGATGTATCCACTAATGGGAAAGTCCAAGACCAGAGGCCATAGTTTCAGAATAAAAGGACAGCATTAGAAAGGAGATGAGGAGGAGTTTCTTTAGTCAGAGGGTGGTGAATCTGTAGAATTCATTACCACTGATGGCGGTGGAGGCCAAGTCATTGGGTATTTTTAAAGCAGAGATTGTCAGACTCTTGATTAGTAAGGGTGTTCGGGGTTATGGGGAGAAGGCAGGTAAATGGGGTTGAGAGGGAAAGATGGATCTGCCGTGATTGAATGGCAGAGTCAACTTGAAGGGTCGAATGGCCTAATTCTGCTCCTGTAACTTGTGAACATATGAAGAACTCAGCCAGTCAGGCAGCATCAGTGGAACAAGAAACTAGTCAATGTTTCAGTCAGCTATATTTAAGAGGGAGTTGCTATATTTAAGAGGGAGTTAGATGTGGCCCTTGTGGCTAAAGGGATCGGGGGTATGGAGAGAAGGCAGGTACAGGATACTGAGTTGGATGATCAGCCATGATCATATTGAATGGCGGTGCAGGCTCGAAGGGCAGAATGGCCTACTCCTGCACCTATTTTCTATGTTTCTATGTTTCTATGAACCTACCCATTGACTGGTTTCTTGACTAAACTTTGAAGGAGTGGAATCCTTCTGTTTCTATGCCGACAGGTGATGTCTGCAAACTGACATTCAATGACAAGCTACCCCAAGGCCACCGCATCACAGACAACTCCCAGATAGTCTTTAAGTAATGTCCTGGATTATTTACAATAATCCAAAGGATGGTACTTGTACCTTTGTGCGAAAACGGCATCCCCAACACGCATGAAGAAGCATACATGTGGTCAAATGTCTTAGCAGGAATAGCCCATTGGCCCTCAGATATATTCCACTATCCAATATAATTATGACTGATTTGATTGTAACCCTGACTGCACATTCTTACCTACCCTTGATGACCTTGCCTCTCAATAAATTGTTTAGCTCTACCTGTAAAATATTTCAATAATCTAATTCCACTGTCCTTCCAGGAAGGGAATTCCAAATATTCACAATTCTCTGAGAGAATAAATTTCACCTGACCTGTGTCATAAATGGGTAACCCCTTATTTTCAGTGACCACTTGGTGTACATTCTCCCACATGTGGAAACATATATCATCATTTACCCAGCCAAGACTTGTAAGGATCTTAAATGATTCCATCAGGGCTTTGTGACTCAGCAGGCTGCCTCACCACATCAGGAAATGGAGTCTGCACAGGGACCTAATTTAGACACAAAATGCTGGAGTTGCTCAGCGGATCAGGCAGCATCTCTTGAGAAAAGGAATAGGTGACGTTTCAGATCAAGACCCTTCTCAACCAGAAAAGTCACCTATTCCTTTTCTTCAGAGATTCTGCCTGACCCGCTGAGTTAGTCCAGCATTTTGTATCTATTTTTGGTATAAACCAGCATCTTTTGTTCGAAGGGTCTCTTCCCGAAACGTCACCCATTCCTTCTCTCCAGAGATGCGGCCTGAGTTACTCCAGCATTTTGTGTCCATCTGTAGTTCCTTCCTACACAGGAACCTGATTTACTTCTTTGTATCCACCGATCTATGCTATTGCTATTTAAGAAAGGAAGTGGATCGTCTGCACTGCCTCTCCCAAAAAGGAAAAAGGAAGTCTTTGGAAAGCTATGCACTTGGTTCACTCATAGCTCTGTTGCAATTGCGAATAAAGTATAGTTATCTCCTTTAAATAGAGCTGATCAGAATACTGTAGATACAAAAAGCTGGAGTAATTCCGTGGGTCAGACAGCATCTCTGGAGAAAAATAATTGGTGATGTTTTGCTTGGGCAGTTTACAACCCAGTGGTTTGAGCATTGATTTCTCTAACTTCAAGTAACCCCTGCATTCCCTCTCCCCCCATCCCTCCCCAACCCATGTCATACCAGTTTCAAAGTTGTGTTGAGTCTTATTGTCTGTACTTGTTCACCCCGAACAAACAACAAACAATGGCCTGTTTCCTTTATCATCGTTACTTCTTTGCATCACCCTCTATATCTCTCTACATCACCATTTATATTGCTTTCCCCTGAGTCTGAAGAAGGGTCTTGACCCGAAAGGTCACTTCTCTCCAGAGATGCTGTCTGACCTGTTGCGTTACTCCAGCTTTTTGTGTCTATCTCTACTGCTGTACTACTGTGCTGCCCTGATACTGATTATGAATGATTAACAATAATATCTTACTTTCAATAAAACATAGCACATAGAAACATAGAAAATAGTTGCCATTCGGCCCTTCGATCTGGAGCAGGCCCTTCAGCAGTGTCTGTGTCGAGCATGATACCAAGACTAATGGGCCTCCCTGAATTAAATGTGTTTCACAAGAACCTATTTGAATATGGGTTAATAACTGGAAAAAAACGTATTTAAAATTTTTGGATAAACGCTTCTATACGAACAATAAATATGTGGATTTCAACTATGTTTGAAACACTACACATGGAAGATATGAGACTCCGCCTGGCAGGAAAATCAGATCGCTTTTATAGGACGTGGTCTGCATTTATAGACTTACTACAAGGATAGGGTGCAATAGTACTTTAAAAAGGCACCGGCGGCAGATCTTGGTAAAGGGATGAAAAATTGTCAAGTTGGTATATTCCTTTTGTGTGATGTTTATAATAAAGCAACTGTCTTTTCCTTTACTCTTCTTTCTCTTTCTTCTTTTCTAGGGTCTATCTCTTAATTTCCTTTTTCTAATTCCTTGACTAAGGGGTCTTTCTTTTTTCCCTACGTCATGCTTCTTCACTCTCACAATTCTCTCTCACTTTCTCTATTTTCTCAAATTCTATCCTTTTTTAATAGCTTTAAAAAACGAAGGGGTACAATAATGTAATTGAGACTTCCGGTGGCACTATGGAGTGAGTGGAACTCGCGCCATTCAGCTCCGCTAAAACTGTATAAAAAACGGGGGTAAAAGGGGTTAATTGAAGCTACTCACCAGAGGAGAACGGTTGTGAATGGCTCCGGTAGCGTTAAAAAGGTGCGTGATGTCATCAGGCACGCGACTTTACTAAGAAAATGTCGCTGCATCGCTCCCACCCCCCCACCAAGGGAAAAAGCTTGTGAAAAGGGAAGTAGGCCTCACTGGAGCCTCGGGCTCTAGTTTGAGTGCCTCCCAGGAAGATATTTTATAGATGGACGACCTCAAAAATATCATTATGGGTGCGTTGAAACAAATGCTTAAGGATATGAAAAAATAATATAAAGAGGAAATAAAGACTATAAGAGCTGATATTTTGGTGTATCATGAGAATTTGAAAGAAGAGTCCAAAAAGGAAGTTATAGCCGCTGTAGAGACTATGATGGACGAATGGAAAGATAAAGCCGGTACTGATTTGCAACAACAGATGGATGATGTAAACCGTAAAACTGGTGAGACGGAGGTGCTGCTGGATACCAAGTTAGAACCTATTATAACTTCACTTAACCAACAAAATGACGCTATAAAAGAACTGACTGAATCAGCCGAGAAGCGCGTTGCCGAGAACAAGTGTTAATCAGAATTATTACACAAAATAACTGAGAAATGCATTGACTTGGAGGGACGTCAAAGGCGTAAAAATCTGCGTATTGTTGGGTTGAGTGAAGGCCGAGGGAAATCAAGACCCTCGAAAATTTGCTGCAAAACTTTTAAAAGATATTCTGAACTTGGACCAAGAACCTCTGCTGGGCCGAGCACACAGGGCATTGAGACGTACTCCTAGGAGGGATGCTCCCCCAAGACAGATGATTGTGAAGGTGGCTTACGATCATGTTTTTGAAGATATGATCAAGATAATAATACGTAAGAAAAATCTCAAATATGAGGGAGACAACATCAGTATTTTTAGAGATTACCCTGCGGAAGTAGCCAAGAGAAGATCTTTATTTACAGAAACAAGAGGTATCCTGAGGAACGTAAAGAATCTGAGATATGGCCTGATGTACCCGGCAACATTAAGGGTAACTTATGATAACAAGGAGCACCGCTTCACCAAACATACAGAAGCTCTTGAATTCGCTCGAGATATTCAGAAGAAACTGGAAGAGGAAGAAGTAGAGGAAGAAGCAGATGAAGATGAAGGACACTGAATATTATTGATCACTTACTTGATGATACTGATTATTGATCTCTTATCTGATGATACTGTCCACCCACAGAAAAGGAGGAGGATTCACACTGAAGGAGGATTCGCAGGGAAGGAGGAGGAACAGTGGACATGGACTCTATCTTGGGGTCAAGGAGGGATGGGTGGATTATTAATACATATCGTTTTGTATTAACTACCGCTCAAAAATGTATGTTAGCTCTCCTAATGTAGAGGTACGACACTAATTATATTTGATATTAGTAGTGTTATTAATTACTAAGTACATAAATTTAATACTCCACCCCGACATATATAGCCCTTAAGGCAAAAACGGAGCTGGAATTATTAACATCTTTTTTTTTCACGGAAGTCTGTAGATTAGTAGCCACGCTTGTGTGGCATACACCAATACTAACTGCACTAACTATAGTTGTAGTCACTTTTTTTTTCCCCTTACACTTTATTAACATCACTTACTTTACTTACATTTTTTATTATTATTTTTATATTATGTATTTTATTTCATATTATATACTATATGGATTTAAGTATGATTGGTATTATATAGTTAGTTCAAGGAGACATGTGTATAACACAATGTCACAGGTATTAAATTTCATCGATCTGATGTTTGGGTATAGGATTGGGTTGGATGAGCTGAGACATCTATTCCATTATAAACCACCTTAATAATAAAATGTATGACATAAACACTAGGATTGGGGGTGATGGAATCACCTTCTGTAGTTGGAATGTTAAGGGAATTAACAAACCAATTAAAAGAGGTAAGGTTTTAGCTCAATTAAATAGATTGAAATCTGATATTATTTTTCTCCAAGAGACACACCTTAAAAAAGACGCGGAGTATAGATTAACAGCAAAATGGATTTCCAAAGTATATCACTCTTCATTTACACATAAGTCTAGAGGGGTAGCAATAATTATTCGTAAAGGTATACCTTTTAAACAAAGCTCAATAATAGAAGATGTTGAGCGTAGATATATAATAATTACAGGTTATATTTATATTCTTATTCTAAAAAAGTCATCCTTATGAATATATATAGTCTTAATTTTGATAATCCATTATTCTTCAAGAAAATATTTAACAATATCCCTATATCCACCCCTATATCCACTCAACATAATCTAATAATTGGAGGTGATTTTAATTGTACCTTAGATAATTATTTAGATAGATCATCAATGAAAAGGAAAACCACTTTTAAGTCAGGTACATTTATAAATTATTTTATTAACACAGCAAACATTAAGGATATCTGGAGAACAGATAACCCATCTGGTCGAGAATATTCATTCTTTTCCCCTGTATTTGGAACCTACTCAAGGATAGACTATTTTTTAATAGATTCAAAACTAATTCTATTTACATATGACTCAAAATATCATAATATTATTATCTCGGATCACGCTCCATTAACATTTAAGATAAAATTAAAAGACATAACTATTAAAACCTCTAACTGGAGACTCAACCCCCAAATATTAAAGGATAAGGCTTGTTATGACTACTTGGTAAAACAGATTAAATTATTTTTTGAAACTAATGACAAACCTGGAATTTCACCTTCACTGCTCTGGGATACATTTAAAGCATTTAAGCATGGTACGATAATATCAGCACACGCATACTGTAATAAGGAAAATCGAAAGACTCAACAAAAGTTGGAAAATGAAATAAAACAATTAGATATTGAAAATGCAATATCCCCTTCTAAGGGGCTAAGTAATAAAATTGCATCATTAAAATATAAGCTAAATAAAATATACTCAAATCAGATTATTAAACTTTTTCAACAGACTAAACAAGTACACTTTGAATTTGGGGATAAACCACAAAAATTACTGGCACGCCAGCTTAGAAAATTAGATGAGGAGAAAATGATACATAAAATTAGATCTGAACAAGGAGAAATATTGACTTTACCAAAAGATATCAATGATCCATTTTTACAATATTATCAAAATCTTTACTCATCTAAACTAGCAGGACAATCAGATGGAATGGAAACATTCCTACAAGAATGTCATATTAACAGTTTAGATCAGGAAGGTAGAGACTTGTTAAATGCTGATACATCAGTAAAAGATATTGAAGAATCAATTGGATCATTAAATAACGGAAAAGCCGCAGGCCCTGATGGCTTAAGTGTTGAATTTTATAAGAAGTTTCATGACCTGATCTCGCCACGCTTATATACAATATATAAATATGCTTATGAGCAAGGAAATTTACCAGAATCATTAAATGAATCTACAATTACACTTATCCCTAAAGCTGATAAAGATTTGGAAGACCCTGGATCATACAGAGCAACAGCTCTTTTAAATACTGATCAAAAAATACTAACTAAAATTTTATCTCGGAGGCTAAGTTTAGTGATTAATAAATTAATACATCATGACCAAACAGGTTTTATTCCAAAACGCTATTCATCCTATAATCTGAGACGTCCATTCAATGTCATGTACTCAAAAAGAGTGAATGATATTGAACTAGCTGTCATATCCTTAGATGCTGAAAAAGCATTTGACCAGGTTGAATGGCCATATTTATTTAAAATAATGCAGACATTTCAACTGGGGAATAGATTTTCCAAATGGGTAAAAATCATATACTCGAATCCAACTGCAAGAATATTAATAAATCAAATGCTAACAACAAAATGTAATCTCTTTAGGGGTTGTAGACAAGGATGCCCGTTATCACCATTACTATTTGCTCTGGTAATAGAACCATTAGCCGAAATGATTAGATCAGAACCAGAAATATATGGATATAATACCAAAACTACAACGAATAAAATATCTCTATACGCAGATGACATCTTAATTTATATTACAAAACCGGAGATTAGTATTCCCAATCTATTTAATGTTATAACTAAGTTTAGTACATTTTCTGGGTATAGAATTAATTGGAATAAAAGTGAAATTATGCCTATAACTGGAATAAAATTAAATATATTAGAACAATTCCCACTTAAAATAGTCACGGACAAACTCAAATATCTAGGAATTAATGTTTCTAAGTCCTATAACTGTCTATTTAAATATAATTACCCTCAATTATTAAATAAACTAAAAAAAAATATTTTAGATTGGAAAACACTACCTATATCAATGATCGGTAGAATAAATGCTATAAAAATGATTTTTTTACCACAATTGTTATCTTTATTTTAAGCCATCCCTTTATATCTCCCTAAAATGTTTTTTTTTTTTAAATAGATACTTTGGTTAATAGTTTTATTTGGGACTATAAAAACCATTGAATAAGTAAAAAACATTTATGTAAATCTAAAATAAATGTAAGATTAAACGAGAACTTACCTGTTCGAAGTTTGATCGTTATTTTACGAGGAGTTACGATGAGGGATTACGTGAAGAGCCCGCCTCACGCTGGTAACGGCATACTTCAAAGCAGCGGCATGAAAAACACAGAACACCAAAGCCGGAGTAACATAGTAAGGCTCATAAAAAGACTTAGAACTACCATTTGATCATTTATTTTACAAGGGTGGGAGTGGAGGGCACGTAATCCCTCATCGTAACTCCTCGTAAAATAACGATCAAACTTCGAACAGGTAAGTTCTCGTTTAATCTTACTATTTTACTTCGGAGTCACGTGAGTGACTACGTGAAGATTTTAAAGCTTTCTGTGTTTTTTATGTCGTAGAATTAATCCGTACGACAGTCCGGCTAAGTAAACACATACATGAGAAACCAGACAAATGTTAGATCTTTTCACAATTAACTTTTTCAATGGTTGAAAGACCATATAATACCCTCCTTATATTTGAGGGAAAATGATTACAAGTGACAAAAGATATCAGTGACTACACAACTGATTATAGCAATTAATAGCAATTAATAGCAAACAAAGCAGGTGATTATAGTGCTCCCAACACCGCGTGTCCAAAGCTTGTCATAGTGTGAACAGGTTTGTTGTAGAACTTTGAAAAAGTTTCATCTTTACTCCACCCTGCGAATATGCTCGAGAGGTACGTCCCGCCCCTTCGTCGCGGACGTAGCTGCCGCCCTGGTGGAGTGAGATTTGAAGACATCAGTGTCTACTCCCGCTAAAACCAACACCTGTTTCAACCATTTTGAGATAGTTTGAACTGAAGCTTTTGTGTGTGGCTTTTTGTGCGTAAGCAGTAATGTCGAAAAGTGTCCGTAACTTTAATATATTGGTTCAAATCTCTAACCACACACAAAGCAGGCTCAATATGAAAAGCTTGAAAGGTTACCTTTGTTCCAGATCTCCCTGGTCTACTTTGTTTGATCAGATCGTAAACATAGAACACAACGTTATCTGTAGTCACATGCATACAGTCTAAACGCAACATTTGTAAAGTTTGCACTCTTTGAGCTGAGACCAGTGACATTAACATGACCAATTTCAATGTTAACCTATCCAATGGCAACCCTTCAATTGGAGTCCATTCTCTAAGTAGAGCAAGTACAATGCTCACATCCCAAATTTCTGTATATCTAGGTTTTGGCGGATTCATGTGAAAAATTCCTTTCATGAATCGTGATATCAATGGATGCGACCCAATTGATTTCTCATCAGTCATTAGTCCTAAATAGGACGACAAGGCACTGCGTGCAGTGTTAATGGCACTGTAACTTAAATGTTGCTCAAAGTGCAAATTGGCAAGGAATTCCAAAACATGAGTAACATTCACAGAATCATCAGAAATATTTAACTGTGTGCAAAATTCTTCCCATTTCTTAATATGTGTCATATATTGTTTTTGTGTGCTATCTCGCCATGATGCGCCAATAACTTCCATAGTTTTGTCCGACAATCCCAGTTCCTGTAGTGGTCTGGTCAAAACCTGCAGATTAATAAATTCATATATGCATACAATGGGTAACCTTCATTTGTTACTGGATTAGTCAAGATATCACTACAGTTAGGAATCTGCATATACGGTTCTTTAATCATATTCAGCATAACTGGGAACCAAGGTTGAGTTGGCCAATTTGGCACTACCAACAATCCGGAAGCTGAATCTTGCTCTATTTTCTTCAAGCATCTCTGAATCAGAGCAAATGGTGGAAAAGCATAAAAGAACATCTTTCCCCAGTGTAATGAAAAAGCATCTACTGCGACTGCGTCCGGATCGTGTTCCCAAGACACATAATGAGGCAATTGATGATTAAGCCTGGATGCAAACAAATCAATTTCTGGCAACCCAAATCGGCTAACAATATTCTTAAATATTGCTGGCTTAAGCATCCATTCCGTATTATCTTTAAAAATCCTGGACCTTTCATCTGCTACCACATTGTCCTTACCTGGAATATAGCTTGCTGAAATCCATATCTGCCGGCCAATACACCATTGCCATATCTCATTGACCAGACAATCACATGATACTGATCTAACTCCCCCCATGTGATTAATGTAAGCCACAGCCGTTTTATTGTCTAACTGTATTAACACATGCAGACCTTGTTTAGCACAACAATATGCTTTAAGCCCATAAAAGGCCCCCAATAATTCCAAATAGTTAATACCATACTCTTGAAGAAACACTTGTTCTTTAGCTTTCCATCTACCTCCACAACTGGAGGATAAATCTGTAGCCCCCCCATCCGAGAGCACTAGCATCTGTTTGTAAAACCATTTCAGGCTGTTTAATCATGATATTCTTAGCAGCTTGTGGGACATTTTCAACCCACCATTGCAATTCCAATACTGCTTTCCTTGTTAATTGCATAGGCCTGTCAAAGTGACCTGCCTTATCTTTAAGAGCCCTTACTTTGTCCCTTTGAAGATTTTGATAATGTAATGGCCCAAATTCCACTGCCGGAAATGCTGCCACCAGTGTACCAACGACTTTTACCACTTCTCGGATGGAGGGATAAGGTTTGTGAATGAGGTAATTACACATTTGCAAAATATCATTTGCCTTCTTTGCTGGCAAAGTAACTAACATAGTCACTGAGTTAATTACAAACCCCAGAAAATTAATTGATTGAACTGGCTGCAGCTGGGACTTAATTGGATGAATTAAGAATCCAAGCTCTTCAAACAAAGCTTTAGTAACTGAAATTGAGTGCTCAGCTGACTCTTGACTATCGTTAATAATCAGAATATCATCCAGATAAGCCATTACAATGTGTTTCTGTGCTCTTAATTGGGCTAAAACTGGTTTCAACAGTTTTGTAAAGAGTCTAGGAGCCGAACTCAATTCATTTGGTAAAGCTTTGAACTGCCATAATTGCCCCTGCCAATAAAACTTTAAGTATCTCTGAAAAAGATAATGAATTGCTACAGAATAATAGGCGTCTTTCAAATCAATCTTAGCCATATAACAACCTGCTGCAATCAGATATTTTGCAGTACTGAATGTCTCCATCTTAAAATGTTTGTATTCTACAAACTTATTTAGATCTGTAAGGTCTAGAATAATTCTACAACCACCATCTTTCTTATCTCTACGAAATATATTAGAGACAAATTGATGCTTATGTTCACAAGTTTTTTCAATTACCCCTTTTCCGGATAATTTGTCAATTTCCACATTAATCTCCATTCTTTCTTCTGCAGAAAACACATAAGCATAAGCAGGTTTATTCTGTACAGGAGGATTGACCCCTTCTTTAAAAATAATAATAGCTCCCGAAACTGCTTGTAATATAAATCGATCAGAAGTAATGTTAAGCCAGGCATTATAAAACTTTTGCAATCTCCCTCCAACTGGAGATTCATCCACAGTTTCTTTAAGGATAGAAGTCTTTAATACCTCTCCATAAGAGCGTGATGGTCTCCTCTTTCCCGAATGCAGGGAAGTACTGACCTGCGCAGCACGATAATATTTTCGTGACAAATTTCTGCCTCTGTAACGAAAATCAAAACCCCTTCGGGCCGAAAACCCTCTTCTTTGTCCAAAGACAAAAGGCTTAATAGTGCTAAAATATTTAGCTTCTTCATCCAACTGTTTCAGCTGTTTCGGCAGATTTTCTCCAAACAAATACCCAGGAGCTTGAACTCCACTTTCTTGACACAGGCTTGCAAATCTAGGGTGAAATATGGGCCGAATCGCCATTTTCCTCATGCAATTGATCTCATAAAATGAATTGCACAATAAGCCCAAAGTATCTTTTTGAATCTTTTCCATTTCCAGATTCTCCATTTGCCTGCCATATGCCGTAATGGCAGCAGAAAATAATTTTAGCACCTTTTGAAATTTCACTTCTTGGGCTCTCATACTTGGAGTCATAGACGCCCATACCATCGGATTCACCGTAGGCACTTCCAATGAGGCACAATTGCCTGGTGCTTTATATGATTCTGATAATTCATTCATCACAGTATTGTGAAGCTGGTGAGATACCATATAATTTATATTGGCAGCTAGGTTTTCTTCCATAGCCTCACCACTTCCTTCGGGTATAGCAAAATCTTGTGCTATCCCAGGCACATCAAGCCTTTTCTTTTTACTTTGTGGCGTGCTTTCAAAAGTCATTTCAACTTCAGCAGGGTCTGCCTTCTGCAGCCCTAATTCCATCGGGATATCATCCCATGAGACTTCTTCCAGCCCAAATCGTGGGTCTGGAGTATCATATTCCCAACTTGGCCCACAGCCATATTCATCATATTCAAACCCCTCAGGGATTTTTTGGGATTCATGTGGGTACTTTGACCCTTGTCTCATAATATTTTGGAGAACTTTCTCCATATGCTCCATTTTTAGCCACATAGTTTTATTGTCTGGAGGTCTTTCAGAATCAGAATCATCAGAAACCACGGGCCTCACAGCTTTCTTTTTGCTTTTCTTAGGAGCATTTTCCTCCGTGGTTATAATTTCTGGAGAATCTGGAAATTCTATATCGGGTAAATCAGTGGCCAGCGGTATCGGAACCGGGTCCACTCTAGGTTCGCGTCCCGTATATTTACTTTCACCCCGGGAGGCTCTCTTCACCCGCGAAACCTTCTTTCCCGATTTCTCCATTTTTGTTAAATTATCTGTGCTCAATCAGCACGCTAACGTCTAATTTTTTACTTTTACTTTCGATGCTGGAGCCACCCAGCGTAACTTGAAAACCGCCCCGATGTAACTTCACTTACCTGCGGGCCGTTCCGACCGCTGCGAGGAGCTGCTCCTTACCGCAGCTCCTCCTTCCGCCGTCAGCGTTGACGTCATGCCGTTACCAGCGTGAGGCGGGCTCTTCACGTAGTCACTCACGTGACTCCGAAGTAAAATTAATGGTTGACTAGCACTACCAAATTTCTTATATTATTTCTGGGCAGTTCAGATTAAGAATATGAATTTTTGGTTGGTAAATTTAGATCATGAACCAAGCTGGCTAAAGATGGAAAAGGAAGACTGTTTGCCTTTTCATGTAGGTTTGATTCTTTTTGCACCAAGGGAAGTACAAAAAAAAATGTATGGTGACAACCCTATAATTTATAGCAATAGACGCATTTGGAACCAAATAGCTAAGACCCTACATATGGATAATTTGTCACTTTGTTTGCCAATTATGAATAATCCCTTGTTTAGGCCCTCTGTATTGGACAAGGGGTTTAAACACTGGAATGATTTAGGAATTAAAAGGATAGAACACCTTTACAAGAAAGGAAAATTTCTTTCATTTCAAGAGTTACAAGATATCTATGGATTGCAGTCAAATAACATATTTAGGTATTTACAAATTAGAAACTATATTAAGGCAAGACTATAAAAATAGAAAACTAGGATTATTAGATGAATTGTTTAGTAAACACCCAAATACAGAAAAATTAATAGCGTATATATCTATTTTGGATAAGGAAATCCCAACTTCGGAAATATATCGACAAACATGGGAAAATGAAATAGGTTTATCTATAACGAAGGAAATTTGGGAAGAAAGCCTACAACGTATGCATCGTTGCTCACTAAATGCTAGACATATATTGATACCATTTAAGGTATTACACAGATTACATGATTCAAAAATGAAATTAAATAGAATTTATCCTAACATTTCTCCTATTTGTGATAAATGTCAGAACTTGGATGCTAATTTAACGCATAGTTTTGTAACATGTATAAAACTGAATTATTATTGGACAGAAATCTTTAGAGTTATCTCTGAAGTTCTTAAAATTAAATTGGACCCAGATCCAAAATTAATAATATTAGGAGTTCTGGATTCAAATTTAATATTAACAGTAAACCAAAGAAATTTCTTAGATTACTGTTTGATAACAGGGAAAAAATTAATACTGATATTTTGGAAGGGAACATTATCCCCCAGAATTAAAATGTGGACAGCGGAAATGTTGGAGACGTTGCATTTGGAAAGAATCAGATTTGTCCTAATGGACAAATACGAACTCTTTGAACAGATATGGTCTCCATTTACAGAATATTTGAAGGAGTAGCTGTTCTTGGCATCACAACCCAATGGGTACCCGGCAGGATTAGATGAAAATAACTCTCTGATTTTCTTTTTGATTTGTATACATGTCTCTATTGATATTGCTATTTGAAATTGTGTTATTCACTATTAAGATGTATACTATAATCTCTTTTTTATTAATATATATATACTTTGTTTTAATTAAATACATATAACAAGAATATATACATATATATTTTTTTTCTCTCTCTTCTCTTTTTCTATATAATCAAAATTATTATGTAATCACTATTCTTATTGATTAAAATCCTATTCATTTATTTTTCTACATTCTAAAAAAATAGAAGTTTATAAGAATTATTCGTAACATTCGTATACTTACTGAAATAAGTTGGTTGTGTATTTGAAAAGTTGTTATACCGTTGTTATGATGGATTACTTCTAATAAAAATATTATTACATAAAAAACAATAATGTAATAATATATACGGGATGTGCATTGATGTAATTTACTGTATTTCTAATAAATAAAAATAAATAAATAAAAAGACTAATGGGCCTGTCCCACTTAGGCGACTGCAGGAGACTATGCAGTCGCCACATGTTCGCGGGTGGTTGTCGGGGAGTCGCCTTCATGGTCGTGAGGGGTTCCCGCATTCTGGGAACTAGTTGCGGCCTCATTATGCTCGCCGAGAATTATTCAACATGTTGAAAAATTAGGGCGGCTATAATGAAGCCGCCGTCATGGAGAGTAGCGAGAATTCTCGAGGCTTAGGTGGGTTGCCAGGAGGTCCTAGTGGGTTGCCAGGAGGTTGAAGATTTTCTGAGGTTCTCGTAGGTTGTGGCCGGTGCTGACCAGTGAATTTCATTGGCTCATTGGAAAAAAAAGGTAAGCAGTAGTTTTCAGAACCAAGGATAACCGACCAGTAATGTTAAATGTCCGCCAAGCTTCACAGCCGTGTATCTCTGGCTTCTTAAAAGTTGTCTCCAATCATTCTCCCCCCTTCACCCCCTCTTCCCCCTCCCCCCCTCGTTTAAAGGACTTACTGTACACTGTGTTTTAGCTGTCTTTTTACTTGCCAACCTTCCTGTTCACCGCGGTGTGTATCTGTTTAACCTTGGCTTTGTACCGTGTGAATTTTTTAGACAGTGCTCCCCCCACTTGCCCTGTCCCCCGCGTGCATAATAGGCTGGTTAAGGAAGTGATGTGTTTGTGTGTGGTGTGTGTATTCCACTCTGACAATTGCCGTTCCAGTTGCCGGTTTTTCAGGTGATTGCTGGCAACTTGACAGCCGCCAGCAGTCCGCTGAAAAATTGCCTAAGTGGGACAGGCTCATACCCTATACCTGCCTACACATAATTGATACCCGTCTATTCCCTGCATATCCATGTGCCTATTCAAAAGTCTCTTAAATGCTTCTATCGTAACTACCGTCACCACCACCCCAGATGTGTATTCCAGGCATTTACCATCATCTGTGTAAACAAAGTTGCCTCACATATCTCCTTTCAATTTTGCTCCTCCCACCTTAAAGATACACCATCTAGTATTTGATATTTTAATCCTGGGAAATAGACTATTTGATCTATGCCTCTCATGAATTTATATACTTCTATAATGTCTCCGCGCAAACACTTATGTTCCAGAGAACACAATATAAAGTCTGTCCACTTTCTCCCTGTAGCTAATACTCCCAATCCAGACATCATTCTGGTAAACCAGCTCTGCACCTTTTCTAATGTCTCCACATCCTGTAATGGGGCGATCTGAACTGCATGCAATATTACAACTGCACCCTAACCAAAGTCCTATAAAGCTGCAGCATGACTTCCTGACTGTTATACTCAGTGCCTGGGCCAATGAAGGAAAGCATACCATATGTCTTCTTTATCATTCTATCTTCTTGTGTTACCATTTCTAAGTAGTTGTACCTGGATCCTGGGCATGTCAAGATCCTTCTGCACATCAATGGTGTTAAAGGTCATGCCATTAATTGTACATTTTCACCTTACATTCGGCCTCCAAAACTGTAACACCTCACACTTGCTTGTACATGACTACTAGATATCATATTATTACTATCACACTAGTACATGAGTTTTTATTCAGTTAATATAGTGGTCTGTTTTGTCTTGTCGTAGGATGCAGAATCAAAAGATAGAGTTATGGAAGGGAGGATAATGAGAAACGATTATCAAAGACTTATTCTATTCAGTTCTGCAAAAAATTAAGTACATTCCAAAGGGACATGTTTTGTAGTCTGTTTGGAATAATATACAGAGTACATCTTTGTGAAAACAGTTAAAAATATTGCTAGACATAATGGCTAGAGAATTTTTTTCTTGTGGAAAAAGGAGAACATTCTTCTTATTTTCATTAATCTATATTTGAAATGCCAATAATTACTTTATTACATCAAAATATTTCATTATTGAGCATCAAATAGTTCTGCAACCATATGTGTGTGACAGACAACCTTGTCCATACCATATGGAAAGAACTGGACAACATATTTTAATGTATCTGAAGAAGGGTTCCGACCCAGAATGTCATCTATCCCTGTCATCCAGAGATGCTGCCTGACCCGAAGAGTTACTCCAGCATTTTGTGGTCTATGCAAGATTCCAGCATCTGCAGTTCTTTGTGTCTCGATATCTTAATATGCGTTGGTGGCAAGTTCATGGTGGAAAATTACCCTATTTATGCTAAAAATGCAAAAAGTAAAAAAATAAACCACACAATTTGAAACATCTCTATAAATTAGGCATGTCCTGTAGCAATCTTTGCTGATTTTGGAAGTGTTCTAATGAAGGAACCAAGCACATCGGAAGCAACCTCTGTCAAATATTTGTCCAGGAATGTGCACTGAAGCCATTTCAAATTCAGATTGATCTGAAAAGATGCCAGCATGGATCTGTTTAGAATTATCCCAATTTGTCCAGTTTGGACTTCTTACAATTTTAGACACAGTTCACTCTCTGGTTTAACTAAATGCAGCTTCAGATTTGTATTGCACAGATGTTAAACTTAAATAATCTGAAGCTGGCTCCAGAATAATGATCAAAATCTGAAGTCAGAATTGAAGGCTTCAGTAGCTTTAAAATCAGGACTCAATCAAGTCAAGAGTCAAGAGTGTTTAATTGTCATGTGTACCGAAATGGAACAATGAAATTCTTACTTGCAGTAGCACAACAGATTTGTTAACACAGTACGCAGTAGATGACAAAATAAACATACAAAAAAATAAGTTAAAGTTCCCAGTGCAATCGAGACAGTTTGAAGTTTTGTTGGAGTTCGTAGTCTGACGGTTGTTGGGAAGAAGCTGTTCCTGAAAGTGTGTTCGTCCCAGTTTTCAGAGTCCTATACTTTCTTCCCGATGGCAGGAATGATATGAGAGCGTGGCGAGGGTGGTGTGGGTCATTGATGCTGGTTCAGTAGTGTAGAGGTCAGTATCCGTGATGGATCGGGCAGTGTTCACCTCCTTTTGTAATCCTTCATTCCTAGGTGTTTGAGTTTCCGTACCAGGCCATGATGCAACCAGTCAGTATGCTCTTTACCATACAGCTATAGTTCAAAATAGTGTTCTTTGACATACCAAATCTCCTCAAATGTCTAAGGAAGTAGAGGTGATAATGGGCTTTTTTTATAATTACATCAATATCCTGGGTCCAGGACAAATGTTCAGATATATGCATGCCCAGGAACTTTATGAAGACAAGTTTGTGGATCCTCAGCCTTCCTCTTCTGAAGTCAACAATCAGCTCCTTGGTTTTAATGACACCGAGAGCAAAATTGTTGTTCTGGCACCATTTGTTAGATCCTTCAGTTCAAATTTACAATAATTGAAAAAATCATTCTCTCCCCATTACCCATTTATAATTCCATTCTCTGAAATCGAGGCACTTCCGTGATCTAGCTACCACTCTCTCTTAATCTCACCATAGCAGAACAATTGTTCAATAGCAGGAAGTATTCTCACTCTCTATTTTTAATGACATTACTAAATTTCAGGTCAGTAGCTGCCAGGTTAGTAGTTTTCTTTTACGTTGTAGCCATGATTCTGCAATTGTTAGCCCTTTCTAAGTTACTTTAAAGTTGCTAAAGTCTACAAGGAATGCAAAGTGACTTCAGCTATATGAACACCATTTTCTAAGCATCACGTGAATAACTCATCAATGTATAGCAGCCGTAAGGAAGCTCCCTCTCTTTCTGCCCAACTGCTGTGCTTTATACTGGTTAAGGAAAACTATTCAGATAGATATCATTAAGGTTTCATTCTGCAGTGATACTGGACTCGCCGCATTTAGGCTATTGCACCAAATCAAGAACAGTAGCTGGGCTAAAAGGTGTATAATCTGATAACTGGTGACGTTAGTTTGCAGCTCATGTATAAGTGCACAACATTCATTTAATGCTTATAAATAATATGTGATTGATGCTGTGCTATGTTAAGCAAGAGTTTGGAGGTTGTAAATTATGGGTCATGATAACTGTTCACAATCCATGTTCACTTGGATGAAGGGATCAAGTTTGCTGAAGATACACCTGTCACCTTAAACCTCCAGCCTCAAGTTTTAGACTCCTCTTTCCTACAAAAAAGACTGACTCCTGATAATTTTATAAACGCCTGTAATGTCACTCACCCACCCTCAGCCTCATATGTTCATGTGAGAATAAACCCAGACCATCCAATATCTCCGTATTGCTACAGCCCTCCATTCTGGGTTGCATCCTAGCAAATCAATGTCCCAACTTTTAGACTGAATGCTTCGAATGGTGCCAAATATCTTACTCACTAGTGGCCATTTTCAGGGAACTATGAACTTCAACCTGAATAGGTGTCAACACCTGGTTGCTACTTTTTCTAATGGAAGGAACACTCGCCTCCTAGTGACAACCCCTTCTCCTGTCTACAGCATTGCCCCTCCTCTTGGACCCCCCACTATGCTAGCATTCTACTCTCTCTGGATCTTTTTATAAAATAATAGTCTGCAGAAGAATCCCAACCGGAAACATTCTCTCCAGAGATGCTGCTGGATCCGCTGAGTAACTCCAGCATTTACTGTCCTTTATTTTATATGTTGCTAGGTGCACTTCCAGTACACGATGTGATACAGAAAGATGTGACCACGAAGTGCACAGTTTAGATCTGTAATAAGGGCAAAATTATGATCATTTTTAAAAATTATTTAAAAAAGGTTAATTGTCTCTGCATCAGTGCTGTAAGTGAATGCTGAAAGAGAAAAGCTAGCTCAGTACTCCTACTGTGATCTTGTATTATCAATATGAGATCCTTGTTAAAATGCAAAATGTGAAATGAACCTTTTCAAGTCAAGTTTATTTGTCACATACACAAAGTATGCACAAAGTAAACTTGTGCACAAAGTAAACTTTGTAACATTGGTGACCTGTCTTTGCAGGAAGAAATACAGGATAACTGTTGAGAGACGAGCCCCAGTGCACGAAGCTGACAATGGTAAGCACCACCACTTGCAAGAAGACTCTGTCCGATCCAATCTGTCAACAGCTTAAACAGTAGATCCGAATCTTCCTTTATAAACTGTCAATTGTTGGGGAAAGTTTTGAATGGTGTCACCGCAAACAAAGAAAAGCTGATATGAAAATAATTATTTGAAGCATAGCCTATTAATTTGTCGTAGTTTGTTTTGCTTTTGAAAACTCAGGAAAAATTCACTATTATATTGCACCACGCCACTGGAAGCTCCACCTCTGTGAAGCTTATAAAATGTGATTTAGCCTGCTTCATTAAGGGCAGCAGTGACTCACACTGGCAACTGCAGAGAACATTCAAAAGAAGATATTTTATAGATGGTCATGTGTTCCAATATAGATTTCATGGGAGCTGTCCCATTTGCCAGAAAAGGGAAATATTTGAAAACTAGAGTTGGTGGTTAATGTTTGAAGTATGGTGTATTATATTACTAGTACATACCAACAGTTGTAAATTGTAAAAAAGTCAAGAGTCAAAGATTGTTTATTTGTCATACGCACCAGATATCAACCTGAGCAATGAAATTCTTATTGGAGCTTTATAGGAACATTAGATGCAACGACGATAATAAATATACAATAAATTATCGGTTATTCTAAATAGATTAGACCATGATAGTGTAAAAACCAAAGTATATAGAGCAACCGTGGTAACACAAAATTCATAGTGGTTCGGTGCTGAGGTAGGATTGGGGTTAGCATTGTGCAGGATGGTTCAAGATGGTTAGGAAGCAGCTGTTCTTGAACCTGGAACTAATGATTCTTTGGCTGGTGTACCTACTTCTCAATGAGAGCAGTGAGAAGAGAGCATGGCCATGAGCATGGGTCTTTGATGATACTAAATGCCTTTTTGAGAAATGTTTCCTGTGGATACCTTTAATGGTGGGGAGGACAGCACATGTGATGGACCTGGCAATATCCACCACTTTTTGCATTTGAATTTCTGAACTAGGCCATGATGCACTAGTCCGAATGCTCTCCGCTGTACACTTGTAGATGCGTGATAGAGTATTTGGAAACATGCCGAATCTCCTCAAAACTATGAGGAAGTAGATGCACTAATGAGTTTCTTTGTGATTGTATCAATGTCCTGGGCCCAGGATATATAATTTGTGATGTTTGCGCCCAGGAATTTGAATTTGCGAACTCTCATCCCGGCCGCCCTGTCAATGAAGACAGGTGCATGGTTCCTCGTTTTTTTTCTTCCTGAAGTCAACTATATGCTCCTTGGTCTTCCTATCGGTGAGGGCAAGTTTGTTGTTCTGTCACCACTCAACCAAATTATCAATTTCCCTTAATTATCAATTATCAATGTCTCCAGTTTGTGCTTTTAGTCAAGGAGGAGGTGGTATTTGCCAATCCATACCGATTGAAGTTGATGATAAATGAGCAAAGCAAGGAGCAGAGACCCAGTTCCCTGAGTTTGACAATGTTTGGAAGAGATTATGATGTTTTCTGTGGTATATTCAGTGCTATTATTATGTAAAAATTACTCTTATTAATGCTACTATGTGAATGCTTGTTGCACTCTAACTCAGCAATTCTGAAGGGTTTATTGATCTGTTTATTTTAATTGGATGCTTGGTTTTATTGAAAAAGTGAAAGGAGAATTTGATGTAAACATCAACATTCATCCAATATTGTGAAATTGATTTCTGCCCTCTGGCAGCATAAACATGTGTGCGTATCCATTTCACATGCAAAACACTGTAATTAGAGTTTGCAATTATTGCTTGCAACAGAGAATGCCAACTGGACGTGTGCTGTAACTTTTTTTGTCCAACATGATTGTCAAATTCTCAGCAATAGAAAAATGATGATTGATTTTAATCACCAGAGCGCTTCTGCATTATTAATCTAGCAAACTTACTGTGTTTAATACATAAAATGGCAACTTCAGATCATTTTTCTTGCACACTAATTGTTGGATTTATTTACCAAGGATTATAAACACTTCAGCATTGCAAACAGTGGTGAAGTTTTAGGATTCAGTTATAGTTTTCATTCTGAACTACATGGACTGTAAAATGAATATTGACCTGTTTTGACAGTAACAATTGTGTACCTATAAAACATTTGGGAATATTGTTTTAAAGGAGTGGACTGCAAATAAGTCAGCATATTTATTCTAGAATAAAATTGTTAAGAAATTATCAGTATTTTAAACAATATGCCAAACAATATCATGTATATATTAAATAAAATTAATACATGTGCACAGTTGAACATTTCAGACCTGTATAGAAAGGTTCCTGAAAATTATATTATGGTATTATACACGATGATTATTTAGATGCTGCTATTTGTATTTTAGTGGACACCAGAGAGCTTAAATCATATAAAATGATCCCAGTTGAGCTTGTGTTGAGGAGAGCAGGGAAATTGATTGCACATGAGATACATTTATAGATGTTCTTAGCACAGGAAAAAATATTGAATATATTAAGTGAATTGTGCCTTATAATCTCTTCATTAGATTATAATTGCAACAGTAAAATTGGTGATTGTGTGCCATACAGTAGATCAACATCTCCTGCCCCAGCAAATATCATATATTTAATGAAGGACTTGGTCAATTGCTTTTCTTTGCGATTTTCTACAAGCAAATGATAACGTAATTGCCACAGGAATACTCTGTACAAGTGCTAAAACTGTACATCCTATGCGAGTGTTTTTACCAAATGTCTGATGGACTATGTAATGTGGTTTATGCCATCAGATTATGGCTTGGAGTTTATTGCATAACTTCCAACCCAACTGCAAAAGAATCAAAACTCGCTTTTAAAAGTGGAAGCTCGTTATCAAAAAGAAACATTCAGATGTCCTCTTAATATTTCAAATGAATGATATTGAAATTGAATTGCGAATTTGGGGTATGAACTTTTACATTAGATTCTCTTCAAACAACATCATTGTTTTGAAATGAAAAAAAAGGTTTATATAATAAAATTAAGATTTTTTTTGGCTTTTATATTTCTGTCACTTCTGGCAAGTACCACTAGGGACAATGTTAGCATGATGCTATGAATGGTCAATTATGCTACTGCTGCCAATGTTCAGACTGTGAGTGCTGTTTTAATATGTAATTAAAAATGTAAAGAATGTGTGCGTTAAGGTTGCGTGATTTGAGAATACTGGGGAAAAAACTGAGATTTGATTAATATGATTTTGTGACTGCAAATAAAAGGTGCCACACAGTATAAAAGTAAAATACCGGCATCAATTAGAAATATCTGCATATAATGTGATATTTATTTAATGGTTGTGTAGAATTAATATTCATAACTGTAGATAGAGTTTTTAAAGTACATTTTATTCAAGATGAGTTGGTCAGTTTTATATTATCTATACACTGCATTGTTGCAATTTTTGTGTCTATGAAGATGTGTAAATGTCCTTGTCATTGTAAACTGCTTTATTTTCTGTAAACTGGTATGTCATGTCCTTCATAGAATAGTAATTCAAGGCAGATATTGGCAATAAAATAATGAACAATAAAATCTTTTGCTCCTTGTTCTGTGTAATTCTACAAAGAACCTGATGCACACACTAAATGTCTGCAAAATGTTTGGCATGGTACGGCTGCAACTATGTCTAGATAAACTCTTTAACCAGATGATGAATGCATGTGATCGAGTGAAATTTAAACCACGAAGCATGTTTATCACGTTTGATGGTGCACTCAGGGATAACTCTACATACATCATTTTTAACTGCATGAACAAGAATGCTATTTTATATTTACGTAAAACATGTTCATGTAACCGCAATTAACCAATCTTGTCATTTGTTTAACCTCTTTTCTGCTGATCCTCCATGAAGAATTCACTTTTTGAACTGTAATAACTTGTCATTTGTAGGAAGGGACTTAACACATGCTTCCCATTTTATCCCTTAGGTCCCCACTGCTGCCACCCACTGCTATGCTTCTTCCTTCAGCTGAGAGCACGGGATGATCTGGGTCACAATCTACTCCATTGTCACCATTAATGCCACACTATAAATGGTCAACAGGAGGTGCACGCCTGCAGGACAGGACTGGTCCTGCCAGTTCCTCCTCGAGCAGAGATGGAATGTACTTTTGCTTCCAGGCCTTGGCCTACTCAAACGCCCACTGATGTATAACTTTCATTGTTTTATTTTCATGTAGAATGTGAATATTTTTTTAGAAGAGAAGTTTAACTTCTCCCCTGCATCAACATATTTGCTGCAGCTTCCTACATTACAGAACATCTTACCTTCAATGCAAAAGGTGGCCTCCATTAGTGGCAACATAAATATTACACATAATATCAGAATGAACAAAGCATACGAGCAACATCAGAAGCTTTAATGAACATGTATCTTTGGTTAATTTTCTTTCCAAAAAAATATTTGATTAATGACCTAGCTCTAGTCTTCCAGCAGGAATGGGTGTCAGCTAATTGTAGACAGGAATTTTTATAAAAGTTAAAGTACTGATATTTCTACAACTTAATTCCCATTTCTTCAATAAATTAGTTAACTAAAGACTTATTTGTAAAGCAACCTTTGGTCAGTGGTGCAGAATGCACAATCTATCAATAAACCCAGACTGCTGATACATCACTGACATCATAATTACATAAATAAATTATTTAAATGAATTAATTAACTTAAATATCTGCTGAAGGCTCCACATAAAGTTTCTTGAAGCAGTACCAACAACAATAATAATTTTCATTCATAGCACATCAGTAATATATCATAACAGAAAGATGTTTACAAATGTGATGATCAAACAACCATAATGGTTAAGATATGGTTTCTCGGGAGTGCTCAGTAAATGGTTACATTTATACTGGACAGTTGGAGGGAGACCTGAGAAGAAAGCATTTGAAACCAATTTTGAACCATTGAATCTAGAGACAGCAAATGCTTGACTGAAGGCAACAGCAACAGGTACTCTATCGAAGATAGACACAAAAATCTGGAGTAACTCAGCGGGTCAGACAGCATCCCTGGAGAAAAAGAATAGGTCATTTTCTCCAGATGCCACCTGTCCCGCTGAGTTACTCCAGCATTTTGTGTATATCTTTGGTGTAAATCAGCATCTGCAGTTCCTTCCTACACAGGTACTCTTAACAAATAGGATGCAGGTGATTGTGATGATAGTGAGGGCTGGAAGTCATAGGTCAGGTGAGCCACAGGCACCAAAATTGAGAACAATGCTGTTAGTTTCAGTTAGTCAGGAGGAAAAAGGATAAAAATACAGAATGTACTGTAAGGAGAAGGAGTAAGTCATATTCCTGCCTGCTCGATCACAACAAAATAGTGATTGACCAGGGCCTTGAGTTCACTATCTTGCTTGATACCAATATCCTTGATTTCCCTCCAGTCAAAAATCTTCCATTGGATAGAGTTGGTAGCTCTGTGTGTGGTTTTGTGATGTACACTGAGGACAGGGTGCACCCCCCCCCCCCCCCCCCCCCCCCTTCCTCCAAGTCTTGGAGAACATTTCTGACTGATGAACACTGGATATGTTATGCCACCAGCATGACTATTTGGAGGCAGATCAAATTTCAAGACAGGTGGTGAAGTAGAACTGGGAATGGTCAGGGTATACATGGAGCTGTCAATGTCATCTCAATGAAATTGCTGGGAGATTGAATGCAATAGCCTTGGGGTAAGTCTTCTGTTCTAACTACTTCCTGTTTCTTTAATGTTTTACATTCATTTTGGCATTCTCCTAAATGTGATTGTTTCTCCTTAATTAACTCTGGGGATGGTGTGTCTCACTGTCTCCATCTAATTTATCTGTATTCTTTAAAGTGTCCTAATAACCATGCAGTTTATCAAAAAAGAAAATCCTCCTAAGTGTGAATGAAGAGCTGCGATTCATATATGTTTTGGCCAGAATTATTACATGCCCTTTCATTCCCCTTCTCTCCCTCCCTCATGCCTGCTCCAATCTCATTTTGTGAATAAGACTAACCTCCTTCCCCTCAGCACTATTTCCATTAAACTGGTCCTCCCCCAACTTTCCCTTTGAGTCTCATGTTAGCTAATATTTTTAACACAGCTTGTCAGACAGTATCTCAGGAATAGGTGATGTTTCGAGTCAAGAAGAAGGGTCTCAACCCGAAATGTCACCTCTTCCCTTTCTCCAGAGATGCCATCTGACCCGCTGAGTTACTCCAGCTTTTTGCATCTATCTTCAGTTTAAAGCAATCTGCCGTTCCTTCCTACTTATTTTTAATAGTTCTTCTCATGTAATGTCCCCCAAAAAAATCTGTCTTCAGTTTTTGACTTTAATTGTCCCAATTTGGCACATGTACCTGTCATCAGTCTCGGTACAAACTCTTGAATTTTGCTCAGTCATTATGCTAGGGATGCTATATAAATGCAAGTTGCTTTTCAAATGATTAGATACTTGAAACTTAGACTACAACTCAGAGCACCAAACACCAACCTAATTACAGAGTTTAAAACAAGGATTGAAAAAGATGATGGCAACTGAATGTACACAAAATTGAACTAGCACTCTGATAGTCTATCTAGGGAGATGGTGGTTCTAAATTGTCCTGCTGTGCTTGCCCCTTATAAAATCTAGCTCACCCAGAAAATATGCATGTTGTGTTTTGGTGCCAGTGAACATGATGGCAGGTAACACATTTGAGGAACCCATCCTTTGGTTTCATCAAGAAGTTTGGCTTCCTCTAATCAAACTGCTTCTCAGGATGTTTATCCTCTTTGACTGAAGTATTTCTATTATGGTCTACTGTTGGATTAGTTGAATGGGACCATGACTAGGATTTGGGATAAGATTTCCAACTGATATTCTAGTTGGTGGAAGTTTGGCACAATTCCACCATCAGAGTGGTACTGTGGAATTTCTTACATAGATATTCATAAATGTAAGGATTTTTCGATCAAAGCCATGCAGTCCAACAATCTGATGCCTTGGCTCAAAAACATGAGCAGCATCAAGACTTGAGTAATTAAATCTTATAATATTTTTGATCTTTGTCATTTTGCAAATATATTAAGGGAATGTTAATAATTTGAATTTGTCCTGTGTGTACTGATGGATATTTTTTATAAAATCACTTTAGAAAAATCTGCAAATGAAATATCTGAAAATATAAATAGCAACGTGTACCTGTGTGGATTTGATTTTTGATTTTCAAAAATAAAAGACATCCATGCAATATTTTTTTCCCCTAACATTAGAAATAAATAAGCTTATATGTTGGGGCGATCATGTGAATAACGGTTGATTCAATGTGTGATTTGTAACACTTCAAAAATGCTCTTATCGTCATGCCAGGATATTAAAATAGCCTTTGGGAAGTGCTTTAGCAGTACTTTCTCAAGGGTATTTGAGTATTACCAATACATATTGCCATTACGAACTGTGCTCACATCCCATAAAAGAATAAAAAATGACAAATATCAGGAAAACTTTCCTACTTGTGTACGATCCAGAAGGCCAGCTCTGAAATTATTTGTTGCATTTATATCTTAGACCTTAGTAATTAATATTTTAATTATAACAGCAACCTAACAGAACAATTTTCTTGAAAATGCTGTAAATGATCAAACCCAAATTTATTGCAGCAAAATCTTTTGGGACTTCAGAACTGTGTTTCCTCATTAATGTATCCAACAGATAAAATAATAAAGAATGCCCTTAAACATGTTGCAAGCCACTTTAGATTCATTAACTTAACCATATGAGTGCAAGTCTAACAACATTCAAGAAGCTATCCACATTAATAGTCTCCACCACTGAGGTACTGTTACTGGATTCTCAACTTTCTGACCCACAGACCGCAACTAGTGAGGATAGGTGACAACAACTCCACAATAATTCTCAACACTGCACTCTGCAAGGATGTGTTCTCAGTTCCCTACTATAATCCCGATATGCCCAAGACTGTACAGATTTGGCTCTAATTCCATCTACAGGTTTGCAGACGACATCACTGTGTGGGCCAGATCATGAACAGCAGGAAGGAGATAGAAAACTTAGTAACATGGGGTCAGGACAATAACCTCTCTCAATGTCAGAAAGATGAAGGAGCTGGTTATCGACTTCAGGAAGAGTGGAAGTGTACATACCCTAAACAGCATCAATAGTGCAGAAGAGGAGATGGTTGAGTGCTTCAAGTTCCTTGACAGTAATATTACCAACAATCTGTCATGGACCAACCACGTTGATGCAACAGCCAGGAAGACACACAAACACCTGCACATAATTTGGAGATTGAGGATATTCGGCATGTCTCCAACGACTTACAAGTCTACAGATGGACCATAGAAATCATACTGTTAGGTTGTATCACAACTTAGTTTGGAAATAGCCCAGTCCATCACACAGACCAGACTTTCCACCATTAACTCTATTTACACTTCAAGATTCCTCAGAAAAGCAGCCAACATAATCAATGACTTGCCCCACCTCGGTCATTCCTTCTCCCTGCTCCTGTCCAGCAGATGTTACAGAAGCTGGAAAGTGCACAACACCAGACTCAGGAAAAGCTTCTTCCCCTGCATTGTTTGGCTTCAGAACGGCTAGGATATTTCCATAAGCTAGGATGCTGTCTGATTCACTCTACCCTATTGCAGAAATTGGATTCTGTCTCTGGAACTGATGCACTACAAGACTGACAATATATTCTGCACACTAACATTCCTTTCACTCTATTGGACTTGAGTTTGACAACTGTATTTATGTAAAATATCTGATCTGATTGGATAGCATGCCAAACAAAAGTTTTTCAGTGCACATGACAATAACAAACTTAAATGTAAACCTAAGCTCATAGTAATAGAAACATAGAACCACACAGCATGGAAACACCCCCTTCGACCCATCATGCCCATGGCGACCAAGATGCCCTGTCTAATCTAACCCTACCTGCCATTTAAACTTTTCCTTTCCATGTCCCTGTCCAAAAGTATTTTAAATGTTGGTATGGTACCCATCTCTGCCTCCTCTGGCAGTTCCATATATTTAACTCCTTCTGTGTGAAATGGGTGCCACTCAAGTTCCTATTTATTCATTCCCCTCTCACCTTAAACCAATGTCCTCTGGTTCTTGATTCCCTTAGTCTGGGTAAAAAACTCTGTGTATTCACCCTATCTATTCTTCTCATGGTCATATACACTTATTTAAGATCACCCCTCAGCCTCCTGCTCTCCAAGTAATAAAGTCCTAACCTGCCCAAACTCTCCCTACAGCTCAGGCCACTTAAGTCCTGGCAACTTCCTCATAAATCTTCTCTGCATTCCATCCAGTTTAACAACATTCCTTCTGCAGCAGGGTGACGAAAACTGAACACAATTCTCTAGATGTGGCCTCAACGATGTTGTGCACAAATATAGAGAACTATGTACCTGCAATGTTAGATCTTTCTGCTCTACAATACTTCTTGGGGCCATGCTAATCTTTTTGTAGGTCCTGTCCTAGTTTGACTTCCCAAAATACAACAACTCATACTTATCTGGATTAAACTCCATGAACCATTTCTCAGCCCACTTGCTCATCAAGATCTTGTTGTAATCTTTGATAACCATCTCCACTATCAATGATATCATCCACTTTAGTGTCATTTGCAAACCTACTAAGCGTTGATATAAACCACAAACACCAATGGTACTAGTGCTAATCCTTGAGCACACCACCAGTCACAGGCCTCCATCCTGAAAAGCAACCTTCCACTGTAAACCTCTGCTTCCTCTATGAAACTAATTCTCTATCCAGTAAGCTAGCTCTCCCTGGACCCCATGTGATCTAACCTTCCAGGGCAGCCTTCCATGCAGTACCTTTTCAATTGCCTTGCTGTATAAAATTTGTAAGACACGATTTCCAAAGTGCAAAACCATGCCGACTATTCCTAATCAGCCCTTGTCTATCAAAATGCATAAACAGTGAATTCTCGTATGAACAGACCTCTTTACAACGGATATCGGTTATAGCGGACCGATCTACTGCCAGCTGCCAACACCAGGCCAGCTCACGCCGCCTCCTCTGCCGTTTACTATGCCAGATGCCCTCGCTACCTCTGGCACTCATCACCCCCAGCACAGACATTCTGTAGCCACCGCCAAGTCAGCAGTCTGTTCTCAGGCGGCGTGATTGTAATCGCGTACAGTCTTTCTGCTGACTGGTAAGTATGCAACAAAAAGCTTCTCACTATACATGTGACAGTAAACTAAGCTAACCTAGTTCTGCTCTAATACACACCATGAAAGGTCTCGCACCAATTCAGATTCTACACTTGTGGGCCCGCCCTGTCTTCATCCATAACTATTTAGGAAAGAACTGCAGATGCTGGTTTAAATCGAAGGTAGACACAAAATGCTGGAGTAACTCAGTGGCAGCATCTCTGGTGAGAAGGAATGGGTGATGTTTCAGACTGAAGAAGGGTCTCGACCCGGAACGTCACCCATTCCTTTTCTCCGGAAATGCTGCCTGGCCCGCTGAGTTATTCCAGCATTTTGTGTCTACCTACTATTTTAAAGCTAATAGAACAGTGTCCCAAACCTAAAAGTTTAGTTTATTGTCATGTGGACAGAGCTTTTGTTGCATGCTATCCAGTCAGTGGAAACACAATACATGATTACAATTGACCCATTCATCGTGGACAGATACACATTTAGTGCCAATAAAGTCCGAGTGTGCTAGATATCCAAATTATATTGACCTATTCACCCAAAGCAGGTTGAACAGCATGTCAGTTCTCCGATTCTCTGAGAATCAGAAAAAAACTCTGATTCTATCACGAAGTAAGACATAAGAAGCAGGTTTGTGGAACACCATCACCTTGACTCCCCTCTCAGTCACATGGTGCTCTGACTAAACAATATATAGCTGTTTCTTCATTGTTCAAGGGCCCGATCCGTGAACTCAATACCCGCAGACTGGGGAAGCATCTTCTCCTGAGCAAATACAGCGAAGCAAGAAAAATGCTCGCCGCCGCCACCACCTTTATGAGGGATGGGCAATAAATGGGAATATTGCACTCACTCAACAAAGGAATAAAAAAAAGATTAAATTTAAAAACATTGGCTTGTCTTAGCTGTAGTACTTCCATTCCCAGACTGACGCCAGTCCAGCTGCAGTCAGACTGTGATTCTTGCACTACTATGAAAAGGAAATGGCGTTTGGATGACATTAAATGTCAGCAACAGCACGATAAAAATCACATCACTTTTTAATTACCTTGTCACAATGCCAACTGATACCAAGGGCCATTGTATATAACATTACAGACCTTTTGAAATTATTTTTACAGAAAATTACAGGAATTGTTTAGAAAATAAAATTACTACATTTTCCTGAAATGGACACAAAGCGTGTTAAAAGCCAGAGAGAGAAAGTTTATTTGCTGCAGGATAAAGTTTTGTCCCTGGCGTTCGCTGTCCATAGATTTGTATTTCATACTCCATGCTGAGAGAAAAAGAAATTATCCTGTGGCAACAACATGAGCTTATGATTGGAATTCCGAGCCATGATCCCACACTGGTGTGGTGCATTAACCACCATGTCCTGTGCTCACAGGCAGAACAATAACAGAATCATAGAGTCACAATGTTATACAGCATGGAAACAGGTCTGTCGACCCAACTTATTCATACTATCCTAGTTGGCGTCCCATTTGCCAGCATTTAGTGCATATTCCACTAAACTTCCAATCCATGTATATGTCCAAATGTCTTTTAAATTTGTAATAGTATCTGCTTATATACAGTCATAGAACTATACAATTGAGTCACATGGAATGGCTCTTTAAGATGTATTCAGTGAATGAAGAAGGGGGAAGGAGAACACAAGGAAAATACAATATATGTGCCCAAACATAATGAGCAAATATGTATAACATGATGTTTCAATTAAACTGTTTCAAATATTTGGTGAAAATGACAGAATTTCATTGTTCTTAATTTTATCGAGATATCACATGGTTTCATCAAGAAAATACTCAGATGTCAATGTTGTAATATTGTGCAATGGAAAATAAGTATAAAGACACAAAGCAAATAATTATAAAAATATTTTAAAAAGACACAAATGCTGGAGCAACTCAGGCAGTATCTATGGAGAACACGGATAGGTGATGTTTTGGGTCCCTTCTTCAGACTGATTGTAGAAAGGTGGAAGAGATGCCTGACAAGTAATAGTTGGATACAGGTGAGGGGTGATCTTTGATTAGCAGATGGTCCATCAAAGGTCAGAGATGAAAAGATAAAAAGTGGGAGATAACGAGATGTGAATAGAAGAGGCACAAAATATGAAGCCAGGGGAAGGAACATAGGTGGAAAGGGAAGGGGTAAAGTGGAAAGGGAAGGGGTAAAGGAAAATAAATAAATAGATGCATATGAAGGTGGGGGGAAAAAGGTGAGGAGAGAATGGGCCAGTGTTTGTATGTAAGTTAACTAAAATTGGATATTTCAAAGTGGATACCGTTAGATTGTAAGCTACCCGAGCGGAATAAGAAGTGTTGTTCCTCCAGTTCGCATTTGCCTCACTGGCAATGGAGGAGCCCAGGACAGTAAAGTCTTTATGGAATTGGGAAGGGGAGCTGAAATGGTTAGCAACTGGGAGATCCAGCAGCGCTTGGACGACTGAGCTCAGGTTTTTGGCAAACGTTTGCCTAGTCTGAAGAAGGGTCTCGACCTGAAACATCACCTATCCCTTCACTCCAGAGATTGTGCCTGTCCCACTGAGTTACTCCAGCTTCGCCTAGCCTACACTTGTTCTGGCTGATGTATAGGAGGTCACATAGGGAGCACCAATGCAGTGGATGAGAAAATGCATGTGAACTTCTGTTATACCTGGATGGACTGCTGAGGTCCCTGAGTGGATGGGTGGGAGGAAGTTTAGGGACAGGTATTACATCTCCAGCAGTTGCAAGTGAAAGTACTCGGATGGTTTGTTTGGTAAGGGATGAGTGATCCAAGGAATTGTGGAGGGACCATCTTCTGCAGAAAGCAGAGAGTGGTGGGGATGGGAAGATATGACTATTGGTGGTATCACGTTGAAGGTGTTGGAAATGTCAGAGAATTATGTGTTGTATGCGGAGGCTGATGGGGTGAAAGGTAAGGATTGGGGAAACTCTATCCCTGGGAGAAAGACCAGGACAATGGGACACAGATGAGATGTTGGTGAGGGATCCATCTATGACAGCTGGGAGGAAACCATGCTTACTAAATGAAGAGGACATCTCAGATCTCAGATGTCCTGGAATGGAAAGTGACATTTTGGGAGCATTTGGAGTAGGGGATGGCTTCTTTGCAAGAGGCAGTGTGGGAGGAGATGTGGTCCAGAATCTGAGTCAAAGGAGTTGCAGTAGGCATCAGTCGATAGTCTGTCTCCTGTGATATGTATCGTGCCCCCACCTCTCTTCCAGCGTTCTCTCCCATACTACAAACAGACAATAGGAGGACCCTGACCCAAAACATCACCTATCCATGTTCTCCAGATATGCTGCCTGACCTGTTGAATTTCTCCAGTAGTTTGTGTCTTTTTTTGTAAACCAGCATCTACAGTTCCTCGTGTCTATATTATAAATATATAGTCACAGTTTATATAGACGACTGAAGTAATGCAGCACTGAAAAATGTGTGTATGTTTCACATGCTTGAGAGTAATTCCTATCAATCTGCAAATAAGCTTCAGTAAGAATCTGGAAATGTGTTTTGAACACAGGGCAAACCAGGTGTGGAAACAACTACACATCAGACGGAATATAAGACTTTGCTTCAGAATTCCTCATGGACTTACAAGTTGCTCTGGCAATAATTTAAAAGCTTTAAAACAGATCTGAACCGATTGACATCCCAGCCTAAGAGTGACAATTTGACAGAACCTGTAAAACAACGAAAGTTCTCATCCAAAAAAATGAACGATTCCACCATACGGCCTCTTTGTTTTCTGACACTCATGTGTGATGTTAACTGTTGCAGAGGAAATATTACTCAATCTTGAACCATGTATTTACCATTCAGTGTTTGCTGAGATAATTGGGATGGCACATTTAAGATTATTCAGGAAATTCTTTCAAACATATAATCTTGAACCTGTGTACCTGTTTGAGTGTGGTTTAAATTAATTGGGATTAACTTTTGCTGTGCATTTAGTGGAATTATGTCCACTGTTTATTACGCCTCCCAATTTTTATTTTGGATGTCCAGCACTTGAAGTTTTTTTGTTTTCTGACAGGCTGAATGATACAGTGCACTAAATTCAAACTTAACCTGATTGCTCAATAAATTTAGAGTAATCATCCATTACAATCCAAAACAATTTAACAGTTTCAAATGAAAGGCACAACACCGAATTTGAAATGTTGGAAAACAAGTTTGGACATTTCAGGAAGGCAAGCTTTATGAAGAACAGTGTAATTTTTGAAGTTAATTAGGTCTGAAGTGTCTACTGACAATATCATTACTTCTTGTTTCAAGCAACCCGAGATTGGATATACATGTAAAATTTGCATGTAAAACTAAATGACCAGTACACTGCAATAACAAAAGTTAAAACTAATTAGCACAAAAGTGCTTCAGATATACAATACAAGGTTAACCTTGTAATGTATATCTGTACCAGTCCAAAAGACATTTGGACTGATACAGATATACAATACAAGGTTTAGAATAAAGCGGGCCAAACCAAGGCAGGTGGGACCAGTGCAGATGGGACATCTTCATCAGAATGGGCATGTTGAAGAGCCTGTTTCTATGCTTTATGACTCTATGCCTTTAATAACCTCTCCCTCAATGTCAGCAAGACAAAGGAGCTAGTTATTGACTTCAGAAAGCGTGGTGGAGTACATGCCCCAGTTAGTATCAATGGTGGTAATGATGGAAGTGGAAATGGTTGAGAGCCTCAAGTTCCTTGGTGTTAATATTACCAATGAACTGTTGTGGATCAACGACATTAAAGTGCAGCCAAGAAGGCACATCAATGCTCCTACTTCCTGAGGAGACTGAGGAAATTCAGCACATTTCCAGTGAGCCTTACACATTTATGTTACAAATCCATCATACTGTTGGTTGTATCACATGTTTGGGAATAGCTCTGCTCAAGAATGCAAGAAATTGAGTTGTGGATGTAGCCCAGTTCCTCACACAAATGTGTGACTCCATCTACACTTCATGCAGCTTTGGGAAAGCAGCCATCATAATCAAAGACTTGTCACCCCAGTCACTCCTTCTACCTGTTTTTGTCCAGCAGAAGGTATAAAAGCTTGAAAGCACACACCACCATACTTATGATCAGCTTTTTTCTCTCCATCATCAGGCTTCTGAACAGGCCTTCCATAAGTTAAGTTACTGTTCGATTCACCTCTACCCATTGAAGTTATTGGATTTTGTCTAACAAACTGATGCACTACAGTGCACTACAATGCTGAGAACTTTATTATGCACTCTGTACCTTCCCCTATGCTCTATTTATTGTACTTGTTTGAATTGATTGTATCCATATATAGTACATCTGATCTGTTTGGATAGCATGCAAAACAAAGCTTTTCACTGTATCTTGCTACATGTGACAATAATAACCCCAATCCTAAACCTGCAGAGAAGATTTATGAAAATGTTTTCAGAACTTGAGGCCTTGAGCTATAGAGAGAGGCTGGGTAGGCTAGGACTATATTTATTGGAGCACAGGAAGCTGAGGGTATACAATGATGAGGGGAATAGATTGGGTGAATGCACAGATCTTTTTGACAATGACAAGATGAAGAAGAAGTGTGTGCACCTGAAGAGAAAGAACCAAATAACATGAAGGCTAGAAAACAAAATGTTGTCTTTTGTCTGGTTAGTGGGATAAAGAGGTGGGTCTAATGGACAAAATACTTAATTGTAATATCATTTATCTGTTGATGGTGGAGGGGCAATGGTGGGAAGAAATATAATCAACACATCATAGGCTCAAATGGGTTAATAAACTTAAGAATAGGTGGATGTGAAGATTGAATGAGGAGGTAAGGAAGAACATTGGAAATTGATGTTTGGACTATATAGTTTAGACCGAAGTTTAAGGAAATCAATTCCATTGTTAGCAGTTGAGTATAGCTGACTATTCAGATACATCCTGTAGCGTTATTTTCAGGTTAAACATCCCTGCCATTGACATATGGGTTTAAGGGCATTTAGTGCTTAGTGATAGCTTTGGCTGTTTGCTTGCATAATGAAGACGAGGTGTAGATTTAAAAAAAAAATCCAGAATAGAACATATTATACGATGCAACATGATACTATTTTATTTATCCCAGGAGGGAAATTGGTCTGCCAACAGTCATAAAACACAACAACATACATGAAACATGAAATTAAAGTGATGAGTGGAAAGTCCAGGATTGGGGATGTGCAAAGATTTGGGGGGGGGGGGGGGGGGGGAGAAGGAGGAAAGGGGTCAGTCTACCCCATGACAGAAGAGGGGGGAGTTGCACAATCTGATAGCCACAAGGAAAAATGATCTCCTGTGGTGTTCTGCCCTGCATCTTGGTGGAACAAATCTGTTGCTGAAGGTGCTCCTCTGGTTGATCAGTGTGATGTAGGGGGTGAGCTGTGTTGCTGTATCTAATCTGGAGGAGCATTGATGTAGTGACAAAACCACATGCAGCCGTCAGAATTTGACATTAAACCCGTCTGTCTTCCCCAGTGGCTGTAAAATATGTTATCTTGCAGAATAAACAACCTTAAGCACTGAGTCCTACGTTTTTTCTATTTTTTCAATTCTGTGGGATCTGGGAGAAGAAATGTAGAGCTTTGCCTGTTGAAATGACGTGAGAAGCGTTTGACATTGCAAAGCCTTGAGTGGGCGTGAAGGGAAACAAAGCCATGTGAAGTAACTATTTGGTGAGGTTGCCTTTGATGTTTGACAGCTATAACTTTGCAATTCTTCCGAACGTTTTCAGTTCGTGGTTCTCATGTCATGAATCCGTTCCTTTTTCTACATCTTTCTCATGCTATGGGTGCAAAGATCCTCCTTTATCATAAGGATTAGCTTTAAAGGCGATAAACATCAACTTTCATAGATTCATACAGCACTGAAACAGGCCCTTCCATCCATGCTGACCAAGATGCCCATCTGTGCTAGTCTTTGCCTGCATTTGACCCACATCCATCTAAACATTTTCAATCCATGCACCTGTCCAAATTGAATTTAAATTGTGTTATTGTACCTGAGTCAACCACTTCCTCTCGTAGCTCGTTCCACATACCCAGCACCCTCCACTCACCACTGTGTCTAGGTGAGTGTCTAAGTGTTGTAGGTCCAGTCGAAGTCGGTCGTAGTAGGTCGTGATGCTAGTCATAGGTACTCGAAGGTGGTCGAAGGTAGTCGAAGGCAATAGCTCCAGGGTGAACAAAAAAAGTTCAATAAAAAAAAAGGTAATTTAAACAGCAGCACGTGACCTCTGTCACTCCAAGGCATGTTCATTCATTGCTGGAGAGTTTTTTGGAGAGAAGACTTGTGCTTTAGAGATAGCACCAAAAAGGCAGCAGTGTAGGGGGAGGGCACAACCCTAAAAAAAACCTGCCATGCAGATGTTGCCCACCCAGGAGGAGGAGTGGCAGGAGGTGATAGTGCAGGAGGAGGTAGCCCTGCATGAGAGACCCCTGGAGGAGGAGACCAGGGTGGTAGTCTATGTCCCCACCACCACCCCATCCTTCACTGCCTCATTTGAAGTCAGCAAAGCAGCCCTTTCTCCTGTGTCTGACACAGCATCAGAGGCAGATGCCTCATTGGTGGTGAGGGAGGAGAGGGACCTCGAGGAATGGTTCCAGCAGAATGGAATCCTGTACGATAAGGAAAATGAGGGGTACAGGGACAAGGACAAGAATGACATGCCTGCCATCCACTGCCCCACATGGTGCTTAAAGTTCCATCTTTTGTCAAAGCCCAGCGCCGCTCTCTTCCAGTCATCTGTTCCCGATGTTAGGGGAGTCCAGAACCAGGGGCCACAGTTTAAGAATAAGGAGTAAGCCATTTAGAACGGAGACGAGGAAACACTTTTTCACATAGAGAATGGTGAGTGTGGAATTCTCTGCCTCAGAGGGCGGTGGAGGCAGGTTCTCTGGATGCTTTCAAGAGACCTAGATAGGGCTCTTAAAAATATCGGAGGCAGGGGATATGGGGAGAAGGCAGGAACGGGGTACTGATTGGGGATGATCAGCCATGATCACATTGAATGCCGGTGCTGGCTCCAAGGGCCAAATGGCCTACTCCTGCACCTATTGTCTATTTTTCTGGGACAGTCCATCACATCATCTCCATTCACCCATTGAGACCTCTTCTTGTGCTTCCTCTTCACACTTGCTCTTCCCCTTCTGCCTTTCTTAAAAGGCTTCTGAAGCAAAAGAGCTACTGTATTTTTATTAACATCCTCCAAACTAGTTCCTTCCTTGCTTGCATGGTTCAGAATGATTTTTAAAAAAAACCTGGGAGGCATTTTTTAGTGAGAAAAAATGCAGACATGACATAATTTTATCAGGTAATCATTTGAGCTGTAGACACTCGTCACTGGTCGTTGTTGGTTTTCGGTGTGGTCCTCTGAGGTCGAAGGGGGTCGTGCTCATTCACAGACCAATTTGCCAGAGACCATCCTCGAGTAAAACGTACATGGTCAAAGCCAGTCTTCAACATAGTCAAAGGAGGTCTTCGTCATAGTCGAGGGAGGTCTTCAACATAGTCGTAGGAGGTTGTACACATAGTCGAGGAAGGTCGTAAGAGGTCATAGGTCACCGTGAGCTTGATTTTTTCTTAGTCACTTAAGGTCGCCAGAGGTCGCAGTGGAGGTCTCCCAAGTGGGACATGCCCTTAAGGTGTCCCTGAGGCTCCTGATAAATCTACGTGCTCTCACCTTTCACCTATGACCTCTAGTTCTTGATTTATTAACCCTGGGAAAAAGACAGTGAGGCATTCACACTATATATCCTCTATGGCATTGGGGTTGATGTTGGGTTCAGTGACCACACCAACACTCACAGTGGGGTGAACTCATGTGATATGTTTTACTTACAATGACAAGAAAGCCCAGGACCACATGGCGGTGCTGTCCATCATCATCATGGTGCATGTGCGGTGACCCTGGTCACCCTAGGTTGATACAGGTAAGGAAGGTTTTCTGATCGACAGATGGTTGGACAAAGGCCAAGAGACGAAAAGACAGAAGATGTAAAACAAAAGGATTAAAGAGTTGTGTATTGTGAAGCTCAAGGAATGAATGCAGGTGGAAGGGGAAGGGGAGGGGAGAAATAGGTGAGCTGCAAATCCAGATGGGGCACAGGGGAAGGTGGGGTAGGGGAAGAAAGAGGTGTATATGGAGAAGGAAGGGAGGGGGGGGGGGGGGTGGGGAAGGTGATGTACCTAAAAGTGCAATATGAGGTTTTGTTCCCCAAGTTTGTGGGTGGCCTCACTCTGGCAATGGAGGAGGTGCAGAACAAAAAGGTCAAAGTAGGAATGGGAAGAGCAATTAAAATAGTTAGCAACCAAGAGATCGAGCATGCCTTGGCAGAGCGAGCGTATGTGTTTTCCAAAACGTTCGCCGAGTGCTTGGTCTTGCTGATGTACTGGAGGCTACATCGGGTAAACCATTCTATGATTCTTGCACTTCACTGTGGTGTTGTGGCATTCTAGATATTTAATTTTCAGCACATAATGGATCCCTATTTAACTCTCCATATTGTGGGTTGACATTTCAGCCTTTGACTTCCTGAGTTCCTGATACTCTTTGTATCTGCAATGGGCATGTTAGCCTTCACATTTTTTTTAAGCCACTTTGAAGGAGTTGAACTCTTCATATCTTATCCAGAGAATATTGGTGATCTTATTGATAGAACATTTTGTAGGTTATTGCCTAAAATAGCATAGATCATTTGAAGTTTGGAAATATAAACACATTAATCATGAGTGACCTTTCCTGGTAGCGATCATATTGTTTTCATAAAGGAAATAACTTTCTTTAAACAACAAAGAAACATTAAGAAAAATAGGAGTAGGCCACTCGGCCCTTCGAGTCAGTACCATGATTCAATATGATCATGGCTGATCATCTAAAATCAGTACCCCGTTCTGACTTTTTCCCCATATCCCTTGATTCCTTTAGCCCAAAGAGCCCTAACTCCTATTGTTCTATGTTTCTATGTTTTTTTCTTTCTAATCTAAATCTTTCTTGAAAACATCCAGTGAATTGGCCGCTACTGCCTTCTGTGGCAGAGAATTCCACAGATTCACAACTCTGGGTGAAAAAATGTTTCCTTTACTGGTAGATGGAAGAATGAGATACCTTATTCAACAACAAATGGTGCATAATAATGGCCCTTCAATCACTTACTGCATGATAAACCTGTTCCCAGGGAGGCTGGGATAAACAGGGATGCTGACTTCTCAGGCCAGTCCTGCACACTATTCAGCAGTTAACTCAATAACATGGATGATCAACTTGGGAACAGGTTATGTATCCACAATCACTTTCTCTGCGGTTTGGTTTTAGCTTTAGTTTAGAGGCACAGCGTGGAAACAGACCCCTCATATCAGTGTGTCCGCGCCAAACAATGATCACCCATACGCTAGTTCTATCCTAGACACTGACAATTTACAGAAGCCAATTAACCTACAAACTTGCACGTCTTTGGAATGTCGAAGGAAACCAGATAACCTGGAGAAAACCCATGCATTCACAGAGAGGACGTATAACTCCATACTGACAGCATCCATAGTCGGGATCGAACCTGGGACCCTGGCGCTGTAATGCCCCTGTCCCACTTAGGAAACCTGAACAGAAACCTCTGGAGAATTTGCGCCCCAACCAAGGTTTCCGTGCGGTTCCCGGAGGTTCCAGGAGGTTTTTGTCAGTCTCCCTAATGGTCGAAAGTGGTTTCCGCTTCTATATTTCGGCGATTATTTTAAATAAATTAAAAACCGGCTGCGAATAAAAATAGGTTGCCGTTTTAAAAATCGGTAATTTTTTAGCCGGTTGCGATGCTAGTTGAAGGTGGTTGCCGGAGGTTGCAGGTAGTGGAAGGTAAGACCTCCCTGGTGGAATAAAACTAGGTGAAAAAAAGGAAAAAAGTGGGACTGGGGCATTAGGTAGTAACTCTACCACTGCGCTACTGTGCTGCCCCCTAGGAAAATAAAGCTGGTGAAAGTCTGCAACCAAAGAGTTCAGAAAGGGCTTAAAGACAATGCACTATAATCGGTTTTATAGATGAAATTGATAATTTTGTTCAAATCCTAAATCTATTGCAAATTTAAAAAATCATTGGATTTTTTAGCCAAATTATTATGCTTTAATATTTGTCTCCTTTATTATTTGCCTCTCAAAAATCACAAACAAATTTTCAATAATTATTTTTCAAGTCCATTTTTTGAAGTCCATTACTGGCAACAGTATTCCAAGTATGAGTGATTAAAAACATGGTACCACAGTAGTCATTAAGTAGCTTCACAAAAATACTATCACATCTCTGAGAGTAAAATTGGTTTGTGTACTTTGGATCAGGAAGTTCCCAGGTTAAATCCTGGGTTTGGATTGTGCACTGCCGCAATTGCTTTACATGTCTGAATTGAAGAAGGATCTTTAAGTGAGCGGCACAATAGCACAGCTAGTAAAGCTGCTGCCTCACAGCATCAGAGGATCCAGGTTCGACCCTAACCTCAGATGCTGTCTGTGTCGGGTCTGTATGTTATTCTTGTGACCATATGGGTTTCCTCTGGGTGCTCTGGTTTCCTCCCACACTTTGAAGACCTGCTGGTTTGTAGGTTAATTAGCCTCTGTAAATTGTCCCGAGTGTGATCATGAAAGTGGGATAACATAGAGCTAATGAGAACAGGTGATTGATGGTCAGTGGGCTGAGGAGCCAGTTTCCCAGCTGTATCTTTCAATTGATCAAAACCAGGATTCTCTCTTTACTACCACCCCTAGACTATCATGAAGCAACATATATTTTCTTAATGGGGTGGATGTAAACTGTTGTCAGTTCAGACAAATAACCAAATTGTACTGAAAAGTAGCTATTGAGGAAATAAATGGTGAATGTTGCCTTTGGAACAATAACCCTGCAAGGAGCTTAGGTCTTAAAAGGAAGAGAGAGTCACTGGAAAATAATTTTGAAATGACTTAATGGAGAATTTTGCACAGAGATTCTGGGGGAAAAGTCCTGTCTCATTTCATGAAAATTCTGTGTGCAAATCCCTAACATGCAGCTGCTTGAAGTGTTGAACCCTCTGGGTAATGATATACATGATGCTCCACTCAATAAGACACTTTTCCTTCAGGCTGGAAACTCCTAATGCAAACTATTTTCCATTTTTCATCAGAAGAAAAGATGTTAAGCTCCTTAGCACATTTAATGTGTTGTAAGAACTTACTGTAAGAACTCGAAGCAGGAGTAGGCTATTCAACATCTCTCTGTTTCTCCCCCATTAAATGAGATTATGACAGATATTTTACTTCAGTGCCCTGTCCTGCACAAACAACATCCCATATCCTCAATAAGGATTGTGTTATAGTTATTTGAACATTTAGTATCTTAGATAATTTGGTGATTTTGTACTATGGTGATGGGTGTGTTATCACGGTTTTGTTTTGTTTTGTAAGCATTATTTTGTATCGTAATTGAATACATTATTTTGTGACAAAAAAACCCAAAAAACAACAATGTATCCCAAAATCTACTCCTCCCTGCCCTGAATACATTCAACGACTGATCCTCCGCAACCCTCTTAGAAAAAGGAATTCCAGAGATTCACTGTGAGAAGAAATGTTATAACTTTGTCCTGAATCAGGCAACTGAACTGTCCTCCCACCAGTAGAATGCAGTCCTGACCTCCCATTTACCTCATTGGAGGCAATCTTTAATTGGACTTTATCTCGCACTATATATTGTACCTTTCATGTTCTTTTTCCAGGTCTGCACAAAACTTGAGAGTCTTCAATTTACAACAGAAGTCTTTAATGCTTTACTCAATGCTGGCAGCAAGACAGGTCAAAATGGCTGCACACACACGCACGGACAGGAGAAAACTATATACAAACATCTCCCTTTGTCCTGTGCAACACCACCTGCTGCACGGGAGGAGCAACGGGTCTTCCTACCCCACACAGTCCACCAAACATCACATACCCCTTCCAGTTTGAACAGTCTCCATTTAGCTAGACCTCGCTTCATTCTTTTTTTCCAGCCTTTTTTGCGTTTCACAGCTCTTACTAAAGGCTCAGAATCAACAGAGTTTTCTTCAGTGTTCTCTTTTAAAGAGATATCAGTATTTGCTTTATCTGTATGCTGTTCTTTCTCCACTTGGCTGTAGTTTTTCTCGGCAGTCGTCAGCGTTTTGGATGCGAACCCAATTGGTTCTTCCTTGCCGTTCGGCGCCATTTGTGAGATTACTGCTCCAAGACCAGACGGCGATACATCGGCGGCCAACGAGATCGGCTTCGATGGGTCATAGTGGACCAAACGCATCTTCTGGGCGAGCATCTCCTTCAACCTGTGAATGCATGGTCACACACGTTGGACCAGTGCCATTCAAGTTCCTGTTTTTGCAGGTTGTTCATGCACTTGCTGACCATGTTGCAATCTGTGGTAGATAACAATGCATCATATGATCAAAACATCATAGATCAAGGAGTTCATGTCAAGCTTGAAAGCATGGATCCAGTCGATGGCGCACAGGGTTGTGCCTTCTTTACCAACGACGATCAGCGGCAACATCTGTGTCCTATATTACAGGAACCAGTGTATTTGCCTTTCGTGGGAATGGGCTGTCATCCGTATCCAAAAAGGCCGGTTTCAGTTTCGGCAATCCGATCCTCTCCAAGATGTCCTGGCGCACTAGCGACCCAGCTGCACCAGTGTCCACATGGAACTGTAGATCGACGTTCGAGACCCGTAACAAAATCCTCGGCTTGTTGGTGATCGTAGACACACCGAGCACTTCAATAGGGATGGTCTCCGTGATTTGGTCGACTGTGTATTGAGCTTCTTGCCCTTTCTCAGCTTTCCTACGGATTCACACACTGCCTGGAGATGACCTTTTCGGTAACAGGCATAACAAATGGACTTGATATACGGGCACTCACGGTGATGATGAGCAATCGAGCCGCACCGGTAGCAGGGTTTTGAACCTCCCCCAACAGGGGAACGGCTCTTCTGAAACTGTCCCACCTTCTCCGGATTTGCTCTGGGTCGATCAACTGGTTTCTGGCATTGCAGACGAGTCTGACGAACTGTATGCACCTCCTGAGGGACTTTCCATGCTGTTTCACCAGCCACTTTGTGCAGTTCTTTACTCAGCAGCTCAGCTATCTTCGCACACTGCAGCACATTCTTGAATGAGGTGTCTGATTCCTTGAGAATCGCCTGCTGGATGAATGCGTGCCTGCAGCCCATGACCAGTCTATCTCACAACGCATTGTCTTGGCATTTTCACAGCATTGAGTTTTAAAATCACATGCCTTTGCCTTGGTGTGAAGTTTGGCAAGAAATTCAGTGATCAATTGCCCTTCCTGTTGCACCGTCTGGCAGAAATCAAGGCGAGCTACGAGGAAATTTTGACTCTCTTTGAAATGCAGCTGCAAAGCCATTGTGATTTCAGCATATGAGGCTTCTCGCTCGGGATCAAAGCGATTGACTTGCCAAGACATGTTAGTTTGAGTTCTGCATTTTTTTAAATAAAAAAAATAGGCTCTTATCTGGGTCTTTGGACGGAATTCAAAGTATCCTACTCCGGACACCACTTTTGTGTTCTTTTTCTAGGTCTGCACAGAACTTGAGTGTCTTCAATTTTCAACAGAAGTCTTTAATGCTTTACTCAATGCTGGCAGCAAGACAGGTAAAAATGACTGCACACACACACACACAGGAGACAACTATATACAAAACATCTCCCTTTGTCGTGTGCAGCGCCACCTGCTGCACAGGAGGAGCAACGTGTTCTACCACCCCACACAGTCCACCGAACATCACAGTACCCTTTATCCTTTATACAATTAGACTCGGTGGACTGAAGGGCCTGTTTCTGTGCTGTATTGATACAATTGTAATCGTGTATAGTATTTTCTTTTACTGGATAACAGACGACAAAAAGCTTTTCACTGTTCCTTGGTACAAGTGACAATAATAAACTAAATGTAAAACTGAATGTCTAATCCCTTATTTTGTGGATGTGGCCCCTGTCTTTTGTTGTTTCATCACTCATTCTTGATTAGCACCATGATATCTATTTATTGTGCTGTGATGTGTACAGAGGTGGCTGTTAAACTCTCACCATTTAAAAAATACTCAGCTTTTCACATTTTCTTCTGACGTGAATGACCTCACATCTTTCCACATGCTATTTCATCTATCATGTACTTGCATTACATTACATTAACTTAATCGGTTTGAAACCCCTAAGCGTCTCTACAACCTCTGTATAACTTCCAACTTGTTTTATGCCATTGGCTCTCTTGAATATATTTGTTTTTATCTACAGATTTAAATTGTTCTTCTGGATTGCAGGAAGATGCCCTACCCACTGCTCCCAACATCTAATATCATACTACTTCCTCTGCCCCTACATCACACTCCAAACATAAACATGCCGGAATAGATTAGTTTAATTTAGAGATACAGCACGGAAACAGATCCATCAGCCCACCGAGTCCATGCCAACCAGTGATCCCCACACATTAACACTATCCTGCACACACCATATAACCATATAACCATATAACAATTACAGCACGGAAACAGGCCCTCTCGGCCCTTCCAGTCCGTGCCGACCATTTGTTTTCCCCTAGTCCCATCTACCTGCACTCAGACCATACCCCTCCATTCCCTTCACGTCCATATACCTATCCACTTTACTTTTAAGTAAACATTTAAGTACACGAGTGACAATTTACTATTAACCAATGGTTGGAAACCGGAGCACCCGGAGATAAAACCCACGCGGTCACAGGGAAAACATACAAACTCCATGCATCAAGCACCCATTGTCAGGACCGAACCCGGGTCTCTGCACTGTAAGGCAGCAACTCTACCACTGTGCCACCATGCCGGCCCTGGATCATTCCCACTTACTGTTTTCTGTCCCTAACCTAATCTTCAATTCATGCTAATTTATCACCTCCAAATATTTTCTCCCATGTTGTTAAATAATTTCTTGTTTGACACCTCATTAAAAACCTTCTGAAAGTTCAAGTGCACCACATCAACATTTTTCTTGGTTACAACTTCATCAAGATCCAGTAGATTTGTCACAGAGTCACATGATCACAGAGAGACCGGGAAAACTCCATAATTACAGCAATGGACATCAGAATTGAACCTGCATTGTTGGTGCTGTGAGGCAGCTCCTCTCCAAGCTGTGCTACTGTGCCCCAATATACATGCATTATACCTTACGCATATATAGTTTGTCTCTTGGCTGCAGTGACCACTGTGGCACCTGAGAAGATGTAGCATGCTTAGCAGCAAAGGTTAATTTATGGGTCAAGTGGCTGGTGACAGCATTCTCCTCTCCACTCAAAGCACATGGAGATATGAATTTAGAAAAACATTACGAAGAGTCTATGAAATCACAATCACAAATATATACATGTGCATACATAAATATATACAACACTAATTATCTTATAGAATAGATTCTAAGCACTAAAAAGGCCCTGTGCACCAATCATATGCAAAATTCATTATTGACCTGGCCAATTCTATGTAAATCATTAATATAATATACTGCACTGATGTAGTGGGAAAGGCTGGAGGAATAGATCATGAGAATCGCAGAAACAACGCAGTGCACTATTTAGCAGCTTCTTAACTCAACCTTCCCTTTATTGGCTACGAAACTATCAGAGTGCATAACGGCAATGAGAATAAAACAATTTCAATTTAAGCAGTTGGGTTTGTCAGGAAATTCCATGAACCAACCACTTGTTACAGAGTCAAGGCACAAATTGCCTTCTTGGATATGCTGCTTAGTTGTTGTAAGGGTTTAGTTTAATTGAATTTAGAGATACAACGTGGAAACGAGGCTTAGGGCCCACCAAGTCTGCGCCACCAAGGATCACCCATACACTAGTTATATGTTATCGCAGTTTGGCATCCAGCACACTAGGGACAATACATAACATCCAATTAACCTATGAAGATGCAAGCCTTTGGAATGTGGGAGGAAACTGGTGCACCTGGAGTAACCCCACCTGGTCAGAGGGAAAATGTACAAACTCCATACATACTACACTTATAGTCAGAGTCAAAAGTGGGTCTCTGGTGCTGTAAGGCAGCAACTCTACCAGTGCACCACTGTGCTGCCCACTGGGCTTCACGCACCTCACTTGGCACAGTTTAGTTTCATTGGGATATTCCAAGAAGCGCAGGAAACTATTCAACCCAAAGTACATGTCTTATGTCAATATCGTTCAAATTAAATGACTGGTGCATATAAAATGATAACTCTTCTTTCCCAAAGAGAACTTTGAGATATCCATTCAGGAATGTAAAAGTCAGCACCTTCGCACTAGCATTTTTCCTAAATCATATTAGCAGCTCCTAAATCTGGTTGCAATGGAATAGGAAGGCTTTGTTTTTGAGGATCCTGAATATGGTAAAGTGTAAAATCAGTGAACTAGTGCATAAATATTAAAGTGTACAGTATAGAAGAAGGCCAGTAATGCCTTTGCCAACCCTCTGAAAGAGTAGTTATGCAACATTAGGGCAGCACAGTTAAGCTGCTGGTAGAGCTGTTGCCTCACAGTGCCATGGACCTGGGTTTGATGCTGACCTTGGGAACTGTCTGCGTGGCGTTTGCACATTCTCCCTGTGACCAGGTGGGTTTCGTTCAGGTGCTCTGGTTTCCTCCCATATCCCAAAGACCTGCGGGTTTGTAAGTTAGTTTGTAGGTAGTGGATGCAAAATTGATATGCCAAAGAACTAAGGTGAATGTATGATCATTGGTCAGTGTGGACGGTGTGCCAAAGGGTGTGTTTCCATGTTGTCTATCTAAACTGAACTAAACATTCTCACATAGAGTCATACAACTCAGAAGTTCTTCGGCCCAACTTGCCCTGCTGACCAAAATGCCCCATCTACAGTAGTCCCACCTGGCTGCATATGTTCCATATCCCGCTCTACCTTTCCTTTTCCATCAATGGACTTGTCCAAATGTCATTCTTCATGTATTTTAAGCTTCACAAGCTTCATTTTCCCATTGCATTGATTCTCATTTTATTGTTACATAGGTGTTTCTAGTAATTCATTCCTTCTGTATAAAACATTTTTCTTTTTTTGATGGTAAATCTATGAACCCAGCACTGTACAATACTTTGTTCTGACACCAGGGGGACTCCTACTTGCCTGCTTGCCCTAATTCTATCTTCACCCCATATCATGGGGGTGAGATTACTTGCATGAAAATGGTAATACGAGTGCTCTGCTTGAGGTGATACCTGGTCACATTGGGATACCAGAACAACACTGCCTATTTAAATAGTAGCACTAACAGAGTAAAACATTGAAGGTAGACAAAATGCTGGAGTAACTCAGCGAGCCAGGCAGCATTTTGGAGTAAATGTATAAGTGATGTTTCAGGTCGAAACCCTTCTTCAGAATCAGGGGTGAGGGAAACTAGAGATATGAATAGGTTCAGAACAAATCAGAGCCAGCATCGATGACCAAATAAAGGTGGAGCCCACAATGGTCCATTGTTGGCTGTGGAAGAGGTGATAACGAAGGGATATATGGATGCGAATAATGGAATTGGCAGGATGACAAGGATGGGGGGGGGGGGGGGGGGGGGGGAGGAATGCAGGGGTATGTTTGTTTGGCACCGTCAGAGAAAAACTTTTATTGATTGAAGGCCCTTTGTCAGAACTAGGAAAATTAGAGAATATGTTTGGAATTAAGTTGCAGAATGGATGGGCGAGGGGTACATGTGACTGATAGGTATATAACTGTAGGCTAAGGTCAGGGATTTCCACAAACACTGGAATCATCTCAGTAATCCTGCACTTTCTCTATATAGATATTTTCTTTGTTCTATCGATCCCGGTCTGCCCTCTTTGTGACTTAAAAACTACATTTTTGTCTCTTTTCCCCAGCTCTGATAACAAATCTTAAACCTGAAAGGCTAACTGCTCCTCTTTCTGCATGCTGCCTGATCAGCTGAGTATTTCCAATATTTTCATTTATTTCAGATATCCAGCTACTGTAATTTTTATTGGTTTTCATGTATTTGTTTCTCCTGCACATAACAGTTTTATAGATTATATTGGAAGTCCACCCATTCACACGGTGCATGATATAATAAATGAACCATCTGGAATAAAATTAAACTGTAGAAGAGAGCATTGAGTTTGAAAGAAGGGTCTCGACCCGAAACGACACCTATTCGAGCATGTAACTAGTAGCGTGGATGGGGGAGAACCAGTGGATGTGGTGTATCTGGACTTCCAGAATGCTTTCGACAAGGTCCCACATAAGAGATTAGTATACAAACTTAAAGCATATGGCATTGGGGGTTCAGTATTGATGTGGATAGAGAACTGGCTGGCAAACAGGAAGCAAAGAGTAGGAGTAAACAGGTCCTTTTCACAATGGCAGGCAGTGACTAGTGGTGTACCGCAAGGCTCCATGCTGGGACCCCAGCTATTTACAATATACATTAATGATCTGGATGAGGGAATTGAAGGCAATATCTCCAAGTTTGCAGATGACACTAAGCTGGGGGGCAGTGTTAGCTGTGAGGAGGGTGCTAGGAGACTGCAGGGTGACTTGGATAGGCTGGGTGAGTGGGCAGGTATTTGGCAGATGCAGTATAGTGTGGATAAATGTGAGGTTGTCCACTTTGGTGGGAAAAGCAGGAAAGCAGACTATTATCTAAATGGTGGCCGATTAGGAAAAGGGGAGATGCAGTGCGACCTGGGTGTCATGGTACACCAGTCATTGAAAGTAGGCATGCAGGTGCAGCAGGCAGTGAAGAAAGCGAATGGTATGTTAGCTTTCATAGCAAAAGGATTTGAGTATAGGAGCAGGGAGGTTCTACTTCAGTTGTATAGAGTCTTGGTGAGACCACACCTGGAGTATTGCGTACAGTTCTGGTCTCCTAATCTGAGGAAGGACATTATTGTCATAGAGGGAGTGCAGAGAAGGTTCACCAGACTGATTCCTGGGATGTCAGGACTGTCTTATGAAGAAAGACTGGATAGACTCGGTTTATACTCTCTAGAATTTAGGAGATTGAGAGGGGCTCTTATAGAAACTTACAAAATTCTTAAGGGGTTGGACATGCTTAAGGATAAGGGGGAAATCCTTTAGGACCGAGATGAGAAGGACTTTTTTCACACAGAGAGTGGTGGGACTCTGGAACTCTCTGCCACAGAGGGTAGTGGAGGCCAGTTCATTGGCTATAATTAAGAGGAAGTTAGATGTGGCCCTTGTGGCTAAGGGATTCAGAGGGTATGGAGAGAAGGCAGGTACGGGATACTGAGTTGGATGATCAGCCATGATCATATTGAATGGCGGTGCAGGCTCGAAGGGCCGAATGGCCTACTCCTGCTCCTAATTTCTATGTTTCTATGTTTCTATGTTTCCTTTTCTCCAGAGATGCAGCCCGGCCCAATGAGTTACTACAGCTTTTTGTGTCTATCTTTTGTGTAAACTAGCATCTGCAGTTCCTTCTACAAACTGAGCTTTGATAAATCTCTTGGTTGTCTGGGATATTTACTTCCGATTGAATTTGTGCTCCCAGCAATTACCAAAGATATAAAATATTTGTTTTAATTACAATTATCTGTTTTTGGGCCGTAGCTTTTGCTGCCTCTAAAGCACACAGTGAACTTGCAGGAATTAGATAAATTGTATCTATCAAATTATATTTCTAATTTTCAATCTTTAAAAAAAGCATAATGCTAATTCTGCTGAAAACCTATATGTTACAAAACAATGTAGCTATATTGGTTACTGTGGCTAGGCACAAAATGCTCGAGTAACTCAGTGGGACAGGCAGCATCTTTGGAGAGAAGGAATGGGTGGCGTTTTGGGTCGAGGCTCGTCTTCAGACTGTGGCTTCAGGCACACATACAGCTGCTCATGTACCTGTGCATTGATTGATGTGAAAACAGGAAGAATAGGAAAAGTAAGAATAGGAAGAATAGAAACAATAACATCTGAAATTGGGCAAAATCTGTATGTTTACCTGAAAAGGATTAATTTGTCATTTTCAGTCAGGTGTCTGGTGGCTGCACTAAGCATTATATAAAAGCAGTCATGTTGAATTTTTTTTCAGATTATCTTCTGTGGTTCCCTGGAAAGGTAAAGGAGTTATTCTATTTACTTCTGCATCCCAATACTACATTCATGTGTTTTGTTTGGAAGCCACAAGTCACAAGATCATAAGGAATGAGTAGCATGAGTAGGCCCATGAAGTCTGCTCCGCCATTCAATCATGGCTGATCTATCTCTCCCTCCTAAACCCATTCTCCTGCATTCTCCCCATAACCGCTGACACCCATATTAATCAAGAATCAATCTATCTCTGCCTTAAAAATACTGTATCCACTTACGGCATCCATAGCCTTCTGTGGCAAATAATTCCACAGATTCACCAGTCTAAAGACATTTCTCATCTCCTTCCTAAAAGAACGTCCAACTCACATGTCTGAAACTCAGCTTGCCAGTGTTAGAAAGATTGGGTACTTATTATATGAATTAAAATATGACAGATTCAGCAGAGGGTCTACCAGTTCAAATCTGAGCCCCCTTAATCAACTGCAGACCATCTTCTTCTTGCATATGGCATGCACAGCCTAAAGTTGAAGGACAACTTGTTCTATTTGATCTTATTTGATTGTGCACGCCGGGTTGATTGCATTCGTCAAAAAAGGGCGGACCACGTGAAGGTTGCAATCTTCCACCCCAACTGCAGACCATCAGAACATTATTCTATCAGAAGCTATAAACTGATGGTCTCATATTGTCTTACGGCAGAGAAGGAGACTGAAACTGTGAGGCAGCAGTGCTACCTGCTGCACCGTGCTCTTCAATACCAGGGACTGGGGGTTCAAATTACAAAGTCATCCATTTAACAGCCAATATTATCAAAAACCCACATCACCTCAGCCATGCTCTTATTTCACTACTCCCATGGGGCAAGGGTATTAGAGTTTGAAAACTGTGACTAACAGACTCATAAATAGCTTTTAATAAAATAAACAGATGGATAGGAGTATGGGAAGGGAATTAAAATGGCTGGCAACTGAGAACTCCAGCTGGCCTTGGTGAGTAGAGCAAGTGTTTGGTGAAACAGTTACCTCGTCCACGGTTGGACTCACAGAGGTAGGAGACACCACATCAAGAGCACTGTTTTCATTAGACAGGGCTGGAGAAGGTGCATGTAAAACCTCTGGCCAGTTTGAAAGGGCTGTCAGGGTCCTTGAATGGAGATGAGGCATGAAGTGTATGAACATGTGTTGCATTTCTAGCAGTTGCAGGGGAATATGCCTCGAGAGGGGAAATGGTGGGTGGAGAAGGATGAGATGAACCAGGGAGTTGTGGAGAGAAGGATCTCTGCAGAAAGGAGAAATGGGTATTGATGGGAAGATGAGGCTGGTGTTTTGATTGCGTGAAACTGGCAAAAATATTGTATGTGAAGGCTGATGGAGAGCTGGGAGGAATGGGTCAAGAGCTGAACTACAGAGGCACAGGTGAGGGCTCCATCCACAACTGTGGGGTCTGGAGGTGTGGGCTATGTTTGCTGAAGAAAGAGGACATCCCAAGCAACCATGCAAACCTAATTGTGCTCCTATGGATGCCATTAGAAAGGATTAACCGATTAAGGTGAGCTTTCTGGACATTGGCCAATATATTTTGAAAGATCTTAAATTAGTTTCTTCAATTTTACCAAATAACTGATTAGCATTCTTAAAGACAACAAGATAGTATGTCCTTGAAAGTTGTTTTCAATAATCTAGAACTATTCACCTGTGGTGTATTTACTTTTAGCTTTATTAAAATATGTATAATATTATAGACTAATATTTACCAGATTACCACTCTCAAATACATCAAACCACTTTTTCATGCAAAGTTAGCTTCCTTCAAATAACGTTTTAAAATGCTGCAGGAAATGTTGCAGGGATTATTTTGGTGACATGAACATCAGTTTGAATGGAAACTGAGGAATAGGAATGTAAGCCAGTTATGTGCTCAGTGGGTGGAGGAATTGCTGAATGCCACCAAAGTAGAAAACGTACGTGCATCTTTATTATGTCTATATCATAACTGATTTATAGGTAAGCTGCATAACCATACAGATCGAATATATCCAAAAACAAAACTTTCTAAGCTATTTTTAATATCGTGGATTTTAAGAGTCAACTTCTGTAATATTCAAAGCCTCAATGATTACTATATCCCCACTGTGAATCTTGTAAGCTCCAGCATATAAAGAATTACATTTTGGCAAGGATGTATTTATTTTAATCACTATTTCATGGCAAATTCCATTATGTTATTCTGTCCAGTTTTTAATGCAATCTAGTTTTTCCTATTATTTATTGTCACCTATTTTGTGAATGGCTTGGTTTAATGTTTCATGTTTGTTGAATCTAGCCAACTGGGATTGGAATTTAAGAGATTTACATCATTTGTCATCACCAAACACAACTGCAACCCATTTACAGCTCCTTGTGGTGTACATCTGGTTTTAATCTACTGGGAAGAATAGTATGATTGTAACTATTCTCAATGTTTTGATTTTGCAAGAATGATCAGAGCCACAGTAAATATATGAATCTCTAGAATCTCCTTCTGAATTATATATATTCTAACTTTTTATGTAACAGTGGAAGACATTCTGTTGTTTCCAGGACCGGAGTTTATAAATGGTGTTAGCATGTTCACATCAAAATGTTAAAATCAGATGGTTTAAGCACTTTGATATCATCTCGTAAATCAAGTAGCTACCTTGATTGTTTTACAACACTTACACAATACTTCAACTACTCCAAATGCAGCCTAACCAAAGTCCTTTTAGGCTGCAAAATGTCTTCCTGCCTTTAGTACTCAATGCCCCGACCAATGAAAGCATGCATACCACACGTCTTCTTTGCCATCTTGTGCTGTCTACTGTGTTACCACTTCCAGGGAACTGTGGAATTGGACTCCAAGATCCCCTTACCTTTGACCTCCCAAAGTGCAACTCCTCACACTTGCTTGATTTAAACTCATCTGCCATTTCTGTGCCCATATCTGTAGCTGATCTACTTTGATAGCCTTCCTCATTGTTAGCAACAACATCAATCTTGGTGTAATCTGCAAATTTACTAAACAATCCAAATACATTTACATTCAAATGAAGAAGGATCCCAATCCGAAACGTCACCTATTCATTTTCTCCAGAGATGCTGCCTGATCCGCTGAGATACACCAGCATTTTGTGTCTGTATTTATATCCAAGTTGCATATGTATTATGGCACTGACAAGGAAATTATAACACACAAAGTCAACTATTGAATAGCTATAAAAAAGGCAGTGGACAAGAAGAATTAGGGAAGGGGTAAGTGGCAAAAATATGAAAAGTGCAAGCTTACAGAGACAGTGAACTGTTGTGCTTTATTCTTGGTGTGTTAGTATAAAGTTAAGTAAATAAGCCCCTTGGTCAGAAGGGATGCGTGTGTTGGGAGTTCCCTTCTGTAAGAGTGAGAAAACTGAAGCTCCTGTGCCATATTGTATCAGTAGAAATTACTCCTGGAGTATCCAAGGTCTGCTTTAAGATACATGATAACCTTTTCAGTATTAATTAGAAACCTCTTACCTTCACTAGCAAAACATTTAACCCACATATAACAACAAGTACAATCATCCACTCAGGATAGCAGATCTTAAGCCATCTTAGCAAACACATAAAGTGAAGCACTCTCACTAGCATCCATGCCAAGCTAAGACTAAGGACTAAAGATAGACAAAAAAAAGCTGGAGTAACTCAGCGGGGCAACAGCATGTCTGGAGAGATGGAATGGTGACGATTCGAGTCGAGACCCTTCTTCAGACAAGGACTACTCTCCCTCCAAGAGTCTCCCATCTCCACTCTGAATTCCATGTAAAAGGAGAAAAGATGCCTTTAAAAGGAGACATGTGCCGAACACTTAGTATTGAATTATAATTGAGCAGACTGTATAATCAAGCAATAAAATGTGTGTGGCTGCAGCATCACCAGCATGTAAATCAGGAGAAGGAGCAGGAAGAAGGGAAGGAGGAATCATAATAATTGCGGAGCACAGGATGAGAGGTGATCTTTTAAAGGTGTATAAGATCATGAGGTGAATAGATAGGGTGAACAGAGTCTTTTACTCAGAATCAAGAACCATAGGACTTTGGTTTAAGTTGAGAGGGGAAAGATTTAATCGGAATCTGAGGAGCACCTTTTTCACACATGGGTGGTGGGTATATGGAAAGATCTGCCAGAGGGGCTAATTGAGGCAGTTCTTATAATAATGTTTAAAATACATTTGGACAGGTATATGACCAGGAAAGGTTTAGAGGGATTTGGGTCAAACACAGGCAGGTGAGACTGGTGTAGATGGGCCACTTGGTCACCATGAGTACGTTGGGCCAAAAGGCCCATTTCCATGCTGTATGAATCTAAAACTTTAATTCATGATGCATGACAAGTGCAATATGATATTACAAGCAAAGTTTGACATTAATTCAGGAACAGGTTAACAGCCATTCTTTTGGCAGCAATATAATTTGGACTAATCTGAGCCCATTTCTGAAATAAATTAATTCAAACTCAAAAAGTCATGACATTTATTACAATTATTACATTTGATTGATCTTTAGCAGATACCAAAAAATATCAGGTGGGAAGTATGTACTTTATTAGCATCACAGTAAGGGTACTCTATTGAGACTCCAATTTAAATATTTGAGAAGATTCTTTATTGACTAACATTATTTATGTATTCTTTCTCCTTTAAATGTACTAAAAAGGATCAAGAGTTGTTAAGGTTTGTTTCACTTCAAACAGACAAAAACACAAAAAATTAGTAATCAAGTAGTAAAATCTTTATTTTGCCTGGCGGGTGTGGCAGTAAACTCTTACAGTATGTAATATACAGACTATAGGTTCACTCTATACCCACACACAGTGGTAATGTTCAATTAGATATATTTATACCCCAATAATCAGCAATTCAGCAATACTTTATAGAGCATTGTACAACCTTTTGCCTGTTAGGATTGAAAGGTTCTTCCGAGAGAGGAAAGGTTAGCCCATATATGGTTATGCTAAAGAAGATTTTTTTTGCAGATTCAAGCACTCTTGTTTTTTGGCCTTGTTAATCCATTGTTTGTGCATTGCAATCAGTAGAGCAGAGGGAAAGAGCCGTTGTCTAAATGTTCTTCTGATTGTTTATATCACAAAGGTAAACATCATGTAGTTGTGCTATTATCTCGCTAGTGTTATGGAAGAATTGCGAAAACATTTCTGTTAGCCTTGCTAGTGTAATAGAAGAAAGGTGAAAGCATCCATTTTGTAACTTTTAAATCTTTAAACTTTCTCATTCCTTCCTCTTTATCAGTCATGATAACATTCACAATCCTCGGTAGGTACATAATGGTCGCAATCCTCGATAGGTACATAATCGTAACAATAAAAATCAGAGCGATGATTAATAAAAAGATAGAGCCATAGTGTAATACAGTACTCCAGAGTCCACCAAACCAACTGAATGAGCAGCAGCTCCCATCTCCTTCATTGTACCCATGCATGTCACTGTCAACCTTATGGATTTTCTCAATTTCTTGAAAGCATCCATTTTGTAACTTTTAAACATTTAAACTTTTTCAGAGTCAAGAGAGTTTTATTGTCACGTGTCCCTGATAGGACAATGAAATTCTTGCTTGCTGCAGCACAACAGAATATTATAAGCATAATACCAAACAGTTCAGTGTGTCTATATAGCATTGACCATATATATACACATAAATAAACAGATAAAGTCCAATAGGCTGTTGTGGTTCAGAGTTTGTTTGATGTCCTGTTTAATAGACTGATGGCTGTGGAGAAGGAGTTGTTCCTGAACCTGAATGTTCCAGATGTCAAGCTCCTCTACCTTTTTCCCGATGGCAATGGAGGGATGAGTGTGTGGCCAGGATGGTGTGGGTCTTTGATGATGTTGGCAACCTTTTTAAGGCAGCAACTGCAATGGATCCCTTCGATGGTGGGGAGGTCACAGCCGATGATGGGCTGGGCAGTGGTCACAACTTTCTGCACTCTTTTCCGCTCCTGGACGTTCAAGTTACCAAACCAAGCCACGATACAACCAGTCAATATGCTCCTATTGTGGATCTGTAGAAGTTCGAGAGGGTCCTCCTTGACATACCGACTCCGTAATCTTCTCAGGAAGTAGAGGCGCTGATGTGCCTTCTTTATGATTGCATCAGTGTGCTGGGACCAGGAAAGATCTTCGGAAATATGCACGCCCAGGAATTTGAAGTTCTTGACCCTTTCCACCATATTGATATAAACAGGATTGTAGGTCGCTATCCTACCCCTTCCAGTCCACAATCAATTCCTTGGTTTTGCTGGTGTTGAGAGCTGGGTTGTTGTGTTGGTACCATTTGGTCAATCGATCGATCTCTCTTCTATACTCTGACTCATCACCATCAGTGCTTCATCCCACAACACTGGTGTCATCGGCGAACTTGATTATGGAGTTCACACTATGTCCGGCTACGCAGTCACGAGTATAGAGTGGGTACAGCAGGGGGCTGAGCACGCAGCCGTGAGGTGCTCCTGTGCTGATTGGTATAGAGGATGACACATTTCCACCAATGCAGACAGACTGTGGTCTGTGGATGAGGAAGTCGAGGATCCAATTGCAGAGGGATGCGCAGAGACCCAGATCTGAGAGCTTGGTAACCAACTTGGAGGGGATGATGATGTTAAACGCCGAGCTGTAGTCAATGAATAACAGCCTGACATATGAGTTTTTGTTGTCCAAGTGGTCCAGAACGGAGTGGAGAGCCAGCGAGATCACATCCACTGTTGATCTGTTGTGGAGATAAGCGAACTGCACTGGGTCGAGGTTCTTGTTGAGGTAGGAGTTGATATGCACCATAATCAACATCTCAAAGCACTTCCTCACCACAGACGTTAGTGCCACTGGTCGATAGTCATTGAGGCACGTCACCTTGCTCTTCTTGGGCACCGGTACTATTGATGCCCCTTTAAAGCAGGTGGGAACCTCAGACCTCAGAAATGAGAGGTTGAAAATGTCCGTAAAGACTCCAGCCAGTTGGGCCGCACAGGGTTTTAAAACACGCCTGGGTATACCATCAGTTCCAGGCGCTTTCTGAGGGTTCACCCCCCTGAAGGATATTCTGACGTCGGCCTCTGTGACTGTGACTGAAATCCCATCACAGCGAATGGGGGCTCGGGAAGGCATATCAGTGTTTTCCCTATCAAAGCATGCGTAGAACGCATTGAGCTCGTCAAGGAGCTGACAGTTGAGCTGCCTCCTGATTTCACCTTGTAGGAGGTGATATTACTGTCATGATATTAGTCATGATATTACTGCTTGTTCATGATTATAATGCAGTCCATGTCTATTTATCTACATAAATGTGCCTTGAGTTCCTATATTGAAATACAGGGTTGCAAGTGGCACAATGCTTTAAAATGTGAAGTGGATAAGGATTAAAGACCACCAATTATATTATCGTGAAAGCCTTCTGTTTAATGAGAAACAGAAGGTTCATGTTATTAATCTACTTCAGGGAACGCTAATGTTATCCCACTTTTTAAGAAAGGAGGGAGAGAGAAAACAAGGAATTATAGACCAGTTAGCCTGACATCGGTGATGGGGAAGATGCTGGAATCGATTATAAAAGATGAGATAGACAAACATTTGGATAGCATTAACAGGATTGGGCCGAGTCAGCATGTATTTGCGAAGGGGAAATCATACTTGACTAATCTTCTGGAATTTTTTGAAGAAGTAACTAGGAAAATGGACAAGGCAGAGCCAGTGGATGTAGTGTACCTGGACTTTCAGAAAGCATTTGATAAGGTCCCACATAGAAGATTAGTGGGCAAAATTAGGGCACATGGTATTGCGGGTAGAGTGGTGACATGGTGGTTGGCAGACAGGAAACAAAGATTAATTTACTCGCTGCTGCCTGATATGATTTGCTTTCTTCATTCCTCTTTATAACTGTAGGCCTCCTGAGTTCTGAGCCATGGCCTTTCTTTGTGGCTTCTCATTATGAAAAAGTACGATATTTGTGCGATATTTCTAGGCCTCACTGAGGAGGAGTACTAAAGCTTTGAAGCCTGGTTCTTCACCTTCACCTTAACAAAACCAGATAAATAAGTGCAGAGCAAATCATTGACCTTTTAGGTGGGCATGGAAGGGTCCACACTCAGTGTGTGCAGACTAATAATGTAAGAATATTAGGAATGAGTCTTCTGTCTGACCTTTTTAAGTCATCTATTGAAACATCTAAGGATTCTCTGGGCTGTTTAGCTCTGAACTGTTGTGTGAAACCTCCCCTGTTTAAACAGATGGAAGGCATACCAGAGTACCACATGCAACATAGCACTCAAACAGTAAAAGGCGAATCGTGTCATTGTCCACCTGCAGACAGTAGTCTTTGTTAACCAGATCATATACAAAAAAGCAGTTCAGCATCATTTCCTGTGCATGCCCACAGTACTTTAAATAGCAGAGACAGCTGGATGCTAGCTGTTGGGCTTAAAACTAAAGCAACCCCAATTCACTGAACATGAGCCAAAGCAAAGTGTAACAGCTACAATTTCCTGCACAGACATGCACAGGAAAAGTACTAATTTGTTAAAAGACATGAGTGAGATCAAAGTTCCAGTGTAAAATGAACATTCCTGCTTGGTTATCCTCTGACAATTATCAGTTGCTGCTAATTGCAATGAAAGATATTTTCCATTGACACTTGTTCCTGGATGTTGGTTCATCAACCTCTCTTAAAATCAATAATCTCAAATTACTGTTCTGTAGTATTCAACAAATAAAATTTTCTGACAGTCTGGAAAGGGGAGAAAGATTAATGCTGAAGACCAGAAAATTAAATGAAAGACCTGGAAAGGCTTAATCATAGAGGAATCTTTTTAGAAAAAAGACACAGTGCTGTAGCCCCAGCAGGTCAGGCAGCATCCCTGGAGAATATAACAAAAAAAGTGTCAGGACTCGAAACAACACCTATCCATGTTCTCCAGAGATGCTGCCTGACATGCTGAGTTACTCTAGCACATCGTGCCCTTTTTCTTTGTAAACCAGCATCTGCAGTTCCTTGTTTCGACTGTCTAATGTTTTTAGAAAGTAATTGAAAGGATGGGAAGATATAAACATTTGGGGTCATTAGCTTGGACCAGAGTTTGTGGTCATTGTGGTCAAAGAAGGTGCCTGAGGTCCACACCTCCCGAATTTCATCTCTTTAGACTTTATACTTGTAGACTTCAGAGATACAGCACAGAAACAGGACCTTCATCACACAGTCTGTACAGACAAGCGATCACCCCGTACACTGACACTATCCTACACTAGGGCCAATTTACAATTCAATACAAAGTCAATTTATCTACAAACTTGTACTTTGGAATGTGTGAGGAAACCAGAGCACCCAGAGAAAACCCACGTGGTCACAGACGAATGCACAAACTACATGCAGAGAGCCCCCTTAATCAGTAGTGAACCTGGGTCTCTGAAATGTAAGGCAGCAGCTCTAACACTGTGCCGCCCATCTTCAATTCCAGAATACAGTATTTCAGCAAAACATGGACCATTCAGCCCAACAATATTATAGTATTCTGTTTTAGTTATTGTATCTAATCCTGCCTCTTTAACTTTTCCCCTCTCCCTGGTGATAATTTTCCAATGTTCTATAGATTCAGGATCAGTTCCGGTGGATTACAGGGTTGCTAATGTTATCCCAGTTTTTAAGAAAGGCGGGAGAGAGAAAACAGGGAATTATAGACATTTGGTCGGCACGGACTGGAAGGGCCGAGAGGGCCTGTCTCCGTGCTGTAATTGTTATATGGTTATAGACCAGTTAGCCTGGCATCGGTGGTGGGGAAGATGCTGGAGTCAATTATAAAAGATGAAATAGCAGCACATTTGGATAGCAGTAACAGGATCAGTCCGAGTCAGCATGGATTTATGAAGGGGAAATCATGCTTGACTAATCTGGAATTTTTTGAGGATGTAACTAGGAAAATGGACAAGGGTGAGCCAGTGGATGTAGTGTACCTGGACTTTCAGAAAGCATTTAACAAGATCCGACATTGGAGATTAGTGGGCAAAATTAGAGCACATGGTATTGGGCGTAGAGTGTTGACATGGATAGAAAATTGGTTGGCAGACAGGAAACAAAGAGTAGGGATTAACGGGTCCCTTTCAGAATGGCAGGCAGTGACTAGTGGGGTGCTGCAAGGCTCGGTGCTGAGACCTCAGCTATTTACTATATACATCAATGATTTAGATGAAGGGATTCATAGAAACAGAAACATAGAAAATAGGTGCAGGAGTAGGCCATGCGGCCCTTCGAGCCTGCACCGCCACTCAATATGATCATGGCTGATCATTCAACTCGGTCCTGTACCTGCCTTCTCTCCATACCCCCTGAACCCTTTAGCCACAAGGGCCACATCTAACTCCCTCTTAAATATAGCCAATGAACTAGCCTCAACTACCTTCTGTGCCAGAGAATTCCAGAGACTGTGTGAAAAATGTTTTCCTCATCTCGGTCCTTGAATTCTCCTAAATTCCAGCGAGTACAAGCCGAGTCTATCCAATCTTTCTTCATATGGAAGTCCTGCCATCCCAGGAATCAGTCTGGTGAACCTTCTCTGTACTCCCTCTATGGCAAGAATGTCTTTCCTCAGATTGGGAGACCTAAACTGTATGCAATACTCCAGGTGTGGTCTCACCAAAACCCTGTTCAACTGCAGTAGAACCTACCTGCTTCTATACTCAACTCCTTTTGCTATGAATGCTAACATACCATTTGCTTTCTTCACTACCTGCTGCACCTGCATGCCTACTTTCTTTTTTGATGAATATTTTTTATTATAGAACATATGTATGAAAATTGCAATATTTTACATAAACGAAAAGACATCATTAAATACTTTCATAATATTAATAATATTAATATTATTACTAATATTGAGATTTAGGACTATATGCTTCTATACGCTTTTTAAATTATTTTTTATAAAGTAAGAAAAGATAGAGATAAATAATGAAAAAAATATGAAAACGAATGGAGTATTAATCGTTATTCCGTCATTGGAGATATAGGCATGATTTATTATATTTCTTTCTTCATCCATTCTAGTATTCAGGCCTCAGTCAAGCCCTCGTACCGATCCATTATGACTCTGTAAATATTCAATATATGGAGACCATATCCCTCTGAAGAGATCTAACCTGTCCATTAAGACAAGCCTCAATCTCTCCAGATGAAGAGTCTCCGACATTTCTGTATTCCACATTTTGATTGTAGGGGATGTAGGGCCTTTCCAAAATTTTAATATTAATTTTTTCCCAATTATTAACCCATAATCAATAAAAATTCTCTGGTTTGTTGTTACTATTTGTTCTGTTTCCAACATTCCTAGTATTATTAGCTTTGAATCGGGTGTCAAAGATATATTAACAATATTCGAAATTATCCTAAATATTTCAATCCAGAATTTTGTAATTTTTATACAATTTGTAAATGAGTGTGCCAGATTGGCTTCTAAATGTTGACATTTATCACATATAGGAGATACTTTTTGGAACATATTATATAATTTGGTTTTTGAATAATATAATCTATGTAATATTTTAAACTGTATAAGAGAGTGTTTAGCATTTAGCGAACAATGATGTATATGTTGTAAACTATCATCCCATATTTCTGGTCTAATAGTTTGACATAATTCATTTTCCCACGATTGTCTATGTATTTCTGTTGATGGAACATCACCTTCCAATAAGATGTTATATATATATTGTAAATGAAAACTTTACAAGCTCTTAAGTGTGCAACATCTTTTAATGATAGCACTGGGTATTACATACACCTTCAAGCACCGGCTACATTTTCCTACTGAGGGGAAGGCGTTATGATTGATGTTAACTGGGCGGGGTTAATGGGAGTGAGGTAACTATATTATTGGTTGCATATAAACCATCTACATCCTTCCCCTTAGAAATCAAAAAACGGATTGTTGTCACGACAACCGAATTAAACAGCAGAATTAAACGAAATCGCCGTAGCGAACAGGCGGCTTACTGATCCTGCCCGAGCGCGTACGGATGTCTCCCCTCCCCCCGAAAGAGCAGAAGAAGCAGGAGGACGCAAGGCAGCCGGGGAACCAGGGGAGGGCATTGGGGTGGGAGAAACAGGAGAGGGAGAACCGCGACCGGCAACAGGGGACCCGCGCAGAGGGGAACGAGGCGCCCGCGACGGGGACCGAGGCATGCAGGGAACACCAGCCGGGGCGGCAGCCGGCTGCTGATAGGAGAGTGGAGGGGCATAGGGCCCAGGGGCTGCGGCTGTGGCTCATTAACCGCAAGCAGGTGTTGTCGGCTTCTTCGGTAGATGGAACCCTCACAGTCGACCAGATACGAACGAGGTGAGTCGGCCACCCCAACCACAGTGGCCAGACGGTAGTGACCACTGGCGGTCTGCAATCGAACAACCTGTCCGGGCAACAGAGGATCGAGTGGTCTGCACGAGCCGATCGTGGGAAACGCCGCTGGCTGTCATGTTTCTTTTGAATTCGCCTCTGCACGGAGGCGGGCTCCAGCACCCGAGGTTTCAGCTGGCGCTGGGCAATCGGGACGGTGGATCTGGTAGTTTGGACATCAGACGCTGAGCAGGTGACCCCATGGCCGGATCCCTGGAAACATTCCTGAGGTTCAGGAGATCCAAATACAAATCAGAATTGGATAGTCGCGCCTGTTCCATCAGAAGCTTGGCGCTGCGGACGGCCCGTTCTGCTAGGCCGTTGCTCTGTGGGTACTCTGGGCTGCTGGTGAAATGCACGAAGTTCCACTTGTCGGCAAAGCTTTTGAATTCTCGGCTTGTAAACTGCCTGCCGTTGTCAGTCTGCAGCCTGACCGGGGTCCCAAAAGTGGAGAAGTGTTTCCGCAGCTTGCGGATCACCATCTCCGACGTGAGGGATGTCAGCAAATCCCACTTCGAACCAGTTGGAGTACGAGTCGACCAGGACAAGGTAGTGGTTACCACGCCACTCGAATATGTCGGCAGCCAGCGAGGACCAGGCCAAAGCAGGGGCGGGCTGTTGCAGCAGGGGCTGTCGCTGCTGGTGTGGCGCAAGACTGTTGCACGTGGAGCAGGCAGAAACCCGGTCTCGGATTATATTTGGCCATTCCAGGCCAATAGAATTGGCACTGAGCGTGGGCGAGTGTTGCATCGACCCCAGGGTGTCCGCTGTGGGCTGCACAAAAGTAAAAGTCAAACAGGGAGGACGGGACCACAACTTTAATGTCCCTTGACGATAACGCCATCCTGGAGCACCAGTTCGTCGCGGACCAGGAAGAAAGGCTGTGTTTCAGATGGCGCGGCGGAGCGCTTTGTGGCCACCCTGCTTTAATCACCGAGGCAAGCTGCTGCAAAACCGGATCGGCAGCGGTGTGCTCGGCCAAAAACCTGTAGCTGCTTGGTGGGAATAAAGTTAACGCCCAGTACGAGCAAGTCCTCTGTTTCGTAGGGGTGGCGAGCGCAGGAGGTACGCGGGGCTCGCGACAGGGTGTCCGCAATGTGCATCTCGGTGCCCTTCTTGTAGATTATGTCAAAGTCGAAACGCTGGAGCTGCAGCATCATACGCTGCAGCCTGGCAGGGGCAGCGTGAATCGGCTTGTTCAGGATCGTCACCAGTGGCTGGGTGGTCGGTTTCGACCGTAAATCTGCTGCCGAACAGGAAGTCTCTGAACTTGGAGCAGGCGAACACCACCGCGAGCAGCTCTTTCTCGATCTGAGCGTACCGCTGCTCGGTGTCCGTCATGGTGTGGAGGCATAGGAGACAGGATGCAGCGATCCATCGACAGACTGAAGGCAGGCCGCACCCAGGCCGAACTTGGAAGCGTCACAGGTGACGGTGATGGGGGCGACCCACGTCGAAGAACCGCAACGTCGGAGTGCTAATCAGTTTCGACTTGAGGCGGTCAAAGGCCTGCTGGTGATATGGGAGCCAGGCCCAGGCGATATCCTTTTTTTGTCAGCTGCCGCAGGGGAGCACTCAGCTCACTGAGGTTTGGTATAAACTTGCCAAGGTAGTTCACCATGCCCAAGAATCGTTGCAGACCTGGCACGTCGGTGGGGGCTGCCATTTTCGGAGATGGGCAGCTGCCTTCAAGGGGTCGGGCTTTAGTCCGTTAGGGGTGAAAACATGTCCAACATACGTGACCTCTGAGACACGAAACCGGCACTTCTTGGGATTCAGCTTCAGGTGCGACCGTCGCGCGCGATCCAGGACGCGGCGGAGGTTCAGGTCGTGCTCGGCAATGTCCTTCCCATAAACCAGGATATCATCCACGATGATGGCACATGGCAGGTCCGCGAATAATTGCTCCATCGTCCGCTGGAACACCTCGCTGGCAGAATTGATGCCGAATGGCATTCGCAGGAACTTGAATCTGCCGAACGGTGTGGCGAAGGTCGTCAGGTCAGAAGACGCTTTGTCCAACGGGATCTGCCAAAACGAGTTCTTAGCGTCTAGGACCGAAAAGATGGTGGCTTGCCCGACCTTTGCCGCCACATCCTCAACAGACCGCATGGGGTAATGTGGTCGCCTGATGGCAAGGTTTAAGTCCTTCGGGTTGATACACACGCGTATTTCGTTCTTGTCTTTCTTAATCGTGGCAACCATGGTGGAGACCCAATCGGTGGGCTCGCTAACTGCTACTAGCACCCCTTTTACGACCATCTCGTTGAGCATCGCCTCGACCTTGTCCTTCATGGCGTGAGACACCCTGTGAGGTGCGCGGACCACGGGTTGTATATTTGGGTCAATGGAAATATGGTATGACACTGGTAACTTCCCCAGGTCATCGTCGAACAGGTCCTGGTATTCAGCAACCGGGTCAAACGACAGTTGCACTTTGTGGACCGTGCGGTCAAAGGAGACCAGGCCAAGATCCTGGCACGCACGGTTGCCCAACAGGGTTATACAGTCAGAGTTCAAAACATAGAAAACCAGGTTTCTTGTGGCCTTTTGCAGCACGCAAGTTAAAGTGGCCCTCCCCGCAGGCCTTAGAATCTCTCCACCATAGGCGTGCAGGGTAGCATCGTCAACAACCAGAGGCTCATTATTCCTTATCTTGTTAAAAAGATTCATGGACAAAACATTGACTTTCGCGCCAGTATCTAATTTGGCAGAGAAGGTCACGCCATTGACAGTCACAGGTACGGAGGGATCATTGCGGTGGGCGGGTGTCTGTAGGAGGGTAAACACATGAGAGTCCTCGGCAGAATTAATTGGCTCTGCACCATTGCATTCAACTAAATTGGGCTGTGAGTCGAAACAGAGATCAGATTGCACCAGCATGTTTAGACTGGGACTGGAAGCTTGTGCCTGGCTCCCACGGGAACGGAGTAAGCGACAGGAGGCTGAGAAATGGTTCAGCTTTTTACAAAAGTTACAGGTTTTACCAAAGGCGGGACACGTCGACAGTCTATGGTGCATGTAGTTACAGTTCGGGCACCTTTTTCGGGGCACATCGCCAGGTCCAGGGCGGGCACGCGGCAGAAAAACATTGTTTTCCCACCCGAGGCTGTGGGCTCCTAAAACCCTGCCAGGTTTGACAGATTTATTGCCCGAGTCCCGGTGGTCCTCTTGCAAAACAACGACCTCAGACAATCTGCAGGCATGCATAGCTTTGTCCAACGTTAGATCCGGATCCCTCAAAAGCTCACATCGCAGCTTCTGGTCACGCATGCCAGTTACTAAAATGTCTCTAGTGAGCTGGTCTGTCATGTCGCCAAAACGGCACCGCTGGGCGAGATAACGCAAATCAGCAATAAAACATTCAACAGGTTCATCAGGCAACTGTCTCCTTGTAAAAAACCGTGCCCTCTCTAGATAGCGGTTCGAGGGCAGGTCACAAATCTCCTGAACTTACGTAGCAGGCAAGCGGGGTCGTCAGCAGACTCTGCAGGAGTAATCACCTCATCATCGACGCCCAGGACCGCTGGAGCGTAGGTGAAAGTTCTGGCTCTCTTCATGGCATCAGGTCCGACAAGGTTGAGTAGGAGGGAAGCTTTAAGGGAGTCAGGATCAGCGCGGTGTGCGACGTTGACAAAGTGTGTGAAATCAAATTCAAACGTGGCCCAGCGCTCAGAGATGTCAGCATCAAAGACAAGCTGCTCGGGCTTTCTGCAAGAGGACGCCATGGCCAGAGAGATCAAAAGCACAAAAAAAACACAAATAAAAAAAAAGAAATAAAAACCGATAAACAGGAGACGCAAGTATCTTCCAGCTTTGACACCATGTAAATGAAAACTTTACAAGCTCTTAAGTGTGCAACATCTTTTAATGATAGCACTGGGTATTACATACACCTTCAAGCACCGGCTACATTTTCCTACTGAGGGGAAGGCGTTATGATTGATGTTAACTGGGCGGGGTTAATGGGAGTGAGGTAACTATATTATTGGTTGCATATAAACCATCTACATATATGAAATCATTTTTTCTGTATTCGGATGTTTATTCAAACATTCATCTAATATTTCTATCTTTCTATTTCTGAGTTCTTGCGTATTTGCTTTAACATAATCTCTAATTTGTAAGTATCTAAAGTACTCTTTAGATTGTAGTCCATAAATTTGTTGTATGTCTTGAAATGAAAGGAAGGAGTTTTCCCTATAGAGATCCCCAATCTTAATAATTCCATTATTTTTCCATTGTGAAAAAGCTTTATCCATCATTGAAGGTTAAACGTAACATTATTTACAATGCTAAAGATAGTGGTATAGATTTTAATTTTAATGTTTTCTTTATTTGTTTCCAATTACGTATTCCACTTCCTATTATTGGGTTATCACTATATGTTTTCTTAGCTAAATTAGTATTAGCAAATATTATAGAACTAATTTCAAAAGGAGAACAATCTTCTTTTTCCATATTTAACCAAGTTGGTTGATTATCTATTTCTTCTAACCAAAAATTCATATTTTTAATGTTTAACTGCCCAGTAATAAAACATAAAATTTGTAGAGCTAGACCTCCATTTATTTTTGGTTTACATAAATGTTTTTATTTATTCTATGGCACTTATAATCCCAAATGAAGTTAGTGACTAAGGAGTCCACCTTTTTAAAGAATTTTTTAGGGAGATATATCGGGATTGATTGGAAAAGGTATAATAATTGTGGAAGAAACACCATTTTTATTATATTAATTTTTGCCTATCATCGATATAGGTAAAGTTTTCCAATATATAATATTCTTATTTAATTTGTTCAATAATAGTGGAAAGTTAGCTTTAAATAAGGAGTCAAATCTTTTTGTTACAAAGATTCCAAGATATTTAAATTTTTCATTTGTTATCTTAAAAGGGAATTGTTGTAATATATGTAAATTGTTTACCGTTATTGGCATAAGTTCACTTTTATTCCAGTTAATACTATATCCTGAATAGGATCCAAATTCAGTTATTAATTTTAACAAATTACAGATACTAGTTTCTGGTTTTGTGATGTAAAGTAGCACATCATCCGCATATAGAGAGATTTTATTTTTAGTGTCTCTAGTATCGCATATTTCCGGATGTGATCTCACCATCAGGGCTAATGGTTCTATTGCCAATGCAAACAATAAAGGGGATAAAGGACAACCTTGTCTGCAACCACGAGATAAATTGAATTTAGGTGATAACATTTGATTTGTTATTATTCGAGCTGTCGGATTTGTATATAGCAATTTGATCCAGTTAATAAACTTTTGTCCCAGTTTAAAAGCTTCCATAACCGAGAACAAGTAAGGGCCATTCCACTTGATCAAAGGCTTTCTCTGCATCTAACGAAATAACTACTAGGTCTTTATTAATAATCTCTTTCGAGTATATAATATTGAATAACCGTCTCAATTATACGAAGAGTATCGTTTTGGTATAAATCCTGTTTGATCAGGGTGAACTAATTTAGTAACAACTAAACTTAACCTTTGTGCTAATATTTTAGTTAATATCTTTTGATCGGTATTTAGAAGAGCTATTGCTCTAAATGATCCTGGTTCATCCAAGTCTTTGTTTATTTGGGGTAAAAGTGTTATAATAGATTCATTTAATGTTTCTGGTAGTTTTTGCTGTGTATATATATGATCATATAGTAATTTCAAACGTGGTACAATCTGATCATAAAATACTTTATAAAATTCCGAGCCAATGCCGTCTGGTCCCGGTGTTTTACCCTTTTTTAGTAATCTGATAGATTCTTGGATTTCTTTTATCGTAATATCCGCATTCAATAACTCTATATTTTGTGAATCCAATCCTTTCAAGCTACATTTTAAAAAAAAAATGCTTCAATTCCTATTTTATTATCTGTTGTTTTCGCAGTGTATAAGTTTTTATAATATTGCATAAATCGTTCATTAATATCTTTAGGCTGTGTTAACAGTTCGCCTTTATGTGATTTAATCCTATGAATTATTTTTCAGCTTCCATTTTCCTTAGTTGACGAGCCAGTAATTTTTGAGGTTTATCACCGAATTCAAACTGTAATTGTTTAGTATGTTGATAAAATTTAACGACTTGGTCTGTAAATATTTTGTTTAATTTATATTTCAATGCTGCAATTTTATTATGTAATATAGTAGTTGGATTCATTGCATTCTGTATATCTAATTGTTTAATCTCCTTTTCCAAATCTTGCTGCTCCTTACGTTTCTTTTTATTATAAAATGCTTGAGATGAAATCATGATTCCCCGGAGGTATGCTTTAAATGTTTCCCATAATAAGGAACAAGATATTTCCGGTTTATCATTTATTTTGAAAAAAATCTTAATTTGTTCTGTAATATATTCCTGGGTAATTTTATTTTCTAATATTTGTGGGTTAAATCTCCACTGTTTTTATTTTATAAATAGATCTGATGTTATCCATTGCCATTCGTGCAAAAACCAAGTGTAATCTATCACCAACTTGTAACTGGTCCACACACCCCATGTTTCGGAAAGAACCAGACCCACCTACTTCCATGGTTACCGGCGGTCTTATGGTAAGCCCAAAGGCACCTGATGCGGGTTCTATTTCCGTCCTCGTGATTTGGAGGGTAGGACTGCTGGGGTGTGTGGATTGTGCATTTTCCCTGAGGGTCGGCTTGGGCCTTGGCCTAAAAGACCTCTGCCCATAGAATCAGCTTTTGAGCTGCCACGAGCTTCAGTGAATCGCTTACTGCCGATGGAGGCATAGGGGTGTTATCGCCAAAATGTTGAAGCTTTGCTCGTCGTTGGTACCTTGATTAGTCCGACAGCTTTTGCGTCCTCATTAGTCTGCCAGCTTTTGCTTCCTCAACAGGTCTTTTACCTGTTTGGGTAGGTCCTCCCCGAAGAGAAGATTCGGCGGCTGGATATTGCTGGCCTTACATAAGCCTGCAAATTTGGGATTTAAGGCAAGTCTGATGGTGTTCTTCTGAAAGCAGTTCATTTCGAAGTGTGCATTGCACATCAATGCCAGGGCATCCAGCTGGACGTCCGATACCCGCCATCCACAGATTTGGAAAATGCCGTGATGCATGAGGCCAATACTTTTTGAAATTTTTTGGAGTTTCTTTTCCTGGTTTTGATGCCCCCTCCAATGTCTCCCCAGATAGCGCTGTTCACTGCCGGTAATTTCAGGAATGCACAATTTACAGGTGTATGGTATTTTGCAGCTGTCACCTCTTCCTGTAATGATGTGACGTGAGGTAGCTGATGCTGGAAGCCAACTCTTCCTGTAGCGGCTTATTTGTTTGCGAGGGTTTCGCAAACCTTGATGCCATGGCAGACAATTCTTGAACCTCACGTATGCATCCCAGTATGCTCCACGGACATACTTCCGAATTCGGAGTCAGTCATACACTGACCCCTGGCACTCCCCTCCACAGAGAGGGAGATTTTCAAGCAGCCCTGAACCAGGCGCTGCTGCAGGCCCCCGAGGAGACCAGCGCTGATATGGCACCGTTTCCCGGAGCATATCATGATGGAGCATCCTCCGCGGGATGAACACTCGAGGACACTATCCATGCTGCATCTTGGATAAACGCCTGAGGACGTTACCCAAGTTTGTCGGAGGGGAACCCTCCTGGCCTGACTCATCCGAGTCCACAGGCCTCTTCAGACTCTGTTTGGCTTTGCCCCATTTCGGGGTTGCCAAAGTCTGAAGTCGCTGACCACACTGCCAGCTACTTGGGCAGCGAACCCAACGACCGCCGTCTACCCGCATTCCCGCGATCCTTCGTAGTCGATTTCCCCGCGGCCCGTCTAGATTTCACCCCGGATTTCCATATCCAGCAGGAAACTCTGTAAAAGAGATTCCTGCAACCAAATATACAACCTGAAAATAAGTTTAAAACTTACCTGCAGGGTATGAAACTTACCGCTGGAGGCGCGATGCGCCTCCCAGCCAGTCGTGTGCAATGCGTTAGAACTATTGACGCGCATGTGGGCTGGCGGGCTTCTTCACGTAGTAAGAAGTTGACTCCGAAGTAAAATTAAGATTAATTGACAGTAGTTTGTGGCAATTTCCAGATGGACAGCAGCAACTTATCAAAGCTTCCTCCACACCACAGAGATAGGCCTCGATCTGAAATAAGTGCTGAGAGATTAGATGGCATAGACTTCTGAAGCAACATGTAGATGATTCACCTAAGGAAGAGGCTGCACTCAACTTCCTGATCAACTGCAATATGCTTACTGTCACAACTGATGTCAGGAAGCTCCAAGCCGCAGGAGGGTTCGACCAGCCCCGCCTCGGGAGTCTGATCGCCCGGCGTGGGGAGCTGAGATCCCTCTAATGCGGGAGCTTGATCGTCCCGATGCGGAGGCTCGACTGCCGGTTGCGGGAGCTAAGATCCACAGTGGACGCCATCTCCCTGCCCCAAAACTATCCCTGGAACATCCAGACAACACTGACCCCTATTTATTGATGACTAGACCAAGTGGGACCCGTTGGGTCCCAGCCCCTAATGCGGGGTGAGGGGGATGGGGGGGTGGGGGGGTGGCGTCACAGGCGAGGGCTGGTCCCCAAACGCAATATTCTGCCACGCACTCATAGGTCCCAATACTCACCATTCCCTAGAGAGGGAGGGGTGGTAGAGTGGGAGGGAGGTAGAGAGGGGGGGAGGTAGTGTAGAAAGGAAGAGGGAGTGGGAAGAGAGGGAGGGGGAAGTGGAGGGGATAGAGAGAGTGAGGGGGGGGCTGGTAGAGAGGGGGGTTTAGAGAGGGAGGGGAGGTAGTGGGGGGGGGGGGTTGAGAGGAAGGGGTGGAAGGGAGGGAGGGGGGTAGAGACCCTACCCCATATCCCTCCTTTTCATTTCCCTCATCCTCCTCCCCTCTCTCCCATTCCCTGCCCCAGGACCTACCCAGATCGCAGAGCAGTGCCAGGGCCTGGACAGCTTGAGAGCCCATTGTGAATGGTGCACTATGAGAGGCATTGTGACTTCATCACTGGAAGCTCTCTGAGAAAGCGTTTTTTTATACGTTAAATCATGTTTAACTTCGGAAATATAGTTTGGAATGCAACCGGAAGATTTTTTTCACTTCGATGGGAAAAATGTGAGTAGAATTTGTGAAAATGGCAAGGCTGTGGCCTAACGTTTGGAAGAAGATAGGAAAAAGCAGAGCAGAAAAAGAGTTTTAGTAATATAGATAGCTCCGCTCTCAACACCGTAATACCATCCAAACTCATTTCCAAACGCCTTGACCTAAGCACTTCCCTCTGATATTAGACCATTTGGTGGCACCGGCAGTGGCTGCCTCGCCAATAGTCTGTCTTTCCTTACTTCTGTTTTGTTATTTTAAGTATGTGTTAAAGAGTATGTTTTAGTGTTCGCAGATTTGTTTTATATAGGGGGTGGGGGGTGAGGGGGGGATCAGGGAAAACGTTTTGCAATCTCTTACCTTGCAGGAGATGCAATGTTTTTTCTGGATCGTATCTCCGGTCCCTCTGCGCCCTAATATCGTGGAGGTGGCGGCTTTGCTCATGACTAACTTTGAGCCCCACCGCGAGGCCGTGGACCTACCATCGGAGCTTGCAATCCTTTGCATGGGATCGCTGCTCCAACTGTGGCCTGAGAATTTCAACATTGAAGGGCTCACAGTCTCGGGTAGAGACTGATGTCAGGAAGCTCCAAGCCGCAGGAGGTTCGACCAGCCCCGCCTCGGGAGTCTGATCGCCCGGCGCGGGGAGCTGAGATCCCTCTAATGCGGGAGCTTGATCGTCCCGATGCGGAGGGCTCGACTGCCGGTTGCGGGAGCTAAGATCGCCCCGACAATGGAAGGTTTGAGTGCCCCGACCGTTAAACATTTATTTTGGGTGTCTTGTTGCTCTTTAAATGTATGACTGTATGGCAATCTGAATTTCACTGTACCTTAATTGGTGCATGTGACAATAAACTAACGTTGAACGTTGAACGTTGAGGTCCTCAACTATCTGATCCAGTGACAGCAAACAGTCAGGATAAGTGGGAACACCAATAGAGTCATAGTTACAGAGTATTACAGTGAGGAAACAGGCCCTTCGGCACACTTGCACACACTGATCAACGTGTCCCATCTACTACTAGCCCCACACGCTTGCATTTGGCCCATCTATCTATACTATTACTAAAACTCTCATCTTGAACACTTCCGGTCTGCGGTGTTTTTAAATTTGCGCAAAAAAGGTACCGTATATCACTAGGATTTTTAAGCCACCTTACTCACCGTTCTCCTCTGCTCCAAGTGCACGAAGTTTTGTTCCGATCAGTGAAATATTAGAAAAGTTATTGGTCTGTTACTCGCCAGGACAGCTACACCCCTTCCGGCACCCGCTATCAATCAGCAGCCACGAGAATAAACATGAAGGAGCGTAGTGGGCAAAGTGCGAGCGGGGTCTGTGTTCTGCGATCAGGGACTGTGCTCTGTGTTCAGCGAGCGGGGGCCCTCCCCTACCCCCGCAACTCCCCACTCCCCCACACCCTACACCCCCCTACAGCCCTCCTGCACCCCCTCATACCCCCCACCCCACACCGCCCCCTCCCCAACACCCCCTCCCTCCTCGACACCCCCCCTCCCCTACACCCCTCATCCCCTACACTGCCACTCCCCTACACCACCCTACCCTACAACCCCCTTTCCCTACAACCCCCCTGCCCTACAACATCCCCCCTACACCCCCACACCCCCACTCCCCTCCCCCCTCCCCCCCTCATACACCCACCCCCCCATGCTCCCCCTACCACACACACCCCTCCCCCCTACCACACGTGCCCCCCTCTACCACATATGCCCTCCCCCACCACATACGCCCTTCCCCCACCACACATGCCCCTCCCCCTACCACACGCGCACGCGCGCGCGCACACACACACACACACACACACACACGCACACACACACACACACACACCTACCACCACAACCCCCCCCCCCTACCCCCACAAACCTCCCTATCCCCACAACCCACCTACCCTCACAACCCCCCCTACTCCCACCATCTCCTCCCCCAACCCCACCATCTACCCCTCTACCCCCACCATCCTCCATACCCTAGCAATGTTACAAAATTTTGAGATTTAAAAAATCAAGTCTGCAATTTATCCCATCAGATAAAGCAAAAAAGAAGTTTAATTTGACACCTAATTCACTTTCATATCTTCAGTATTAAAAAAGTTATGGCCATTTTCATACTCGGAAATTAGCATCTTGTTTTTCCATTGACTTAACACAAAAGTTGTGATCGAGGACAGTCAAAAGCCCATAACTTTCTTAAAAATTAAGGGAACTGAAATAAATTTTCAGTTATTATAGATTGCAGCATTCTGAAACAAATATGAAACAATCTTACTTGGATGACCTGAAATTAAAGCATATAATTAGTTAGTTACCCAATTGTAGCTAATTGCCAAATTCAATTCCTAGATCTAAACATCTATCCATTTCTTAAGAAAATATTAAAAACATTTAAAAAGCCTAAGTGTCCAAATAACATTCACACAAGAATTCACAATATAACATGATTTTTAAATCTAATTGTCATTAATTTATAGGCCAAATTGAAGGAATTTAGTTTTAATGCCCGTAAATTAATGGCCATTTAAATCAGCTTGCAAGTGGGATTTTCTGGAACGCGATGGATTGGAACGTTGCGGTTGCGGCTGCGGCGAATTGAAATCCAATATCGGCAGAAAAAATACTGCCGGTTCGTATGGGGAATAAATCACCATTTCGCAACATGAAATGTTGATTAAGATCATCTAAACAAGTAAGTTTATATGATAAAATAAACAGCTTTCATTTACCTGTCCCCTACATAAAATCCGTCCCCGTTGTCGGCATTCAAGGCATTAGGAGCTAATTTTTATTTTACTGCAGTGCTGAAAAAGTCGGGCGATTAAAAAAAAAATGTCACTTACCGGCAGTCGGAATGAATCTCCAGAATAAGCTCGCACTCCGAGAAAATATAATTCCGGATGGCATTGGAAAACCGCGTTTTAACCCTCCCCCCCCCCACTAAAAGGCGCCAAAGTCGCGCACACGGACAGTGACAGAACTTCAGTAGGTAAGTTTTGAAACATACCTACATACCCCTACCATCCCCCCCCCCCCCAACCCCTAAAGGAGAGGCAGAGGTGTCTGCTTCATGATAATTTGTTTGTGGTGCTCAGATAGAACGGTCCTGTCCAACCTCTGCTCTCCCCACTTGTCTTCATCAGCGAGTTGGTGGTGGAGAGTGTCAACAACTTCAAGTTCCTGTGTGTGCATATCTTTGAAGATCTATCCCGGGCCAAGCACATTAATGCATTCATAAAGGAAGTTCATCAATATCTCTACATCCTCAGAAGATTGAGGAGACAAATACTATCTTGAATGAGCACAGTTGAGAGCATATTGACTGGTTGCATCATAGCCTGATTCAGCATCTCAAACATCCAGGAACCAAGGCTCAGCACTTCAACTCCCCCTCCCATTCCAAATCTGACCTTTCTGTCCTTAAGCCTCCTCCATGGCCAGATTGAGTCCCACTGCAAATTGGAGGAGCAGTACCTGATATTTCGCTTGGGTAGTTTACACCCTGAGGTATGAACATTGACTTCTCTAATTTCAGGTAGTCCCTGGTTTCTCCTTCTTTCCCCTCCCCTTCCCAGCTCTCCCACAGCGCACTGTCTCCGCCTCTTCCTTTCTTCTTCTCCCCACCTCCCCCCCCCCCCCACCCCCACATCAGTCTGAAGAAGGGTCTTGACCCAAAACTTTGCCTATTTCCTTCACTCCATAGATGCTGCCTCACCCAATGTGTTTCTCTAGCATTTTCATTTACCTTCGATTTTGCAGCATCTGCAGTTCCTTCTTAAACATGGATCCATATCCGGTCCATTATAGCTACTGAATGGACCAAAGATAATGGTCCTTTATAGATACTGAATGGACCACACCAAAGAAAGGATCTGCGGGAGGTGCTGCCTAAAAAAGGCAGCTAGCATCATCCTCACCACCCTGGCCTCACCCGCATTTCACTCCAAACATCATGAAGAAAATATAAGTGTCTGAAAACTGTGACCAACATGTTCAAGAGTAGTTTCTTCCCAACAACTCTTGAAAACTGCATCAACCTAACTAATGAAATATGGAGTTTCTAGGGCTGCATGAAGGATTTCAGGCTGTTTTTTGCACTGGTAATGGGGTTATGAATTTACTGAATTTATTTTGGTTATTATATATTACTAGACCAAGTGGGACCTGTTGGGTCCCTGTCACACGGGAGGCATGATCCCCAACACAACCCGTTCCCCAATCCAATATTCCACCACTCACCCATAGCCCCCACGGGAGGCCTGGTCACCCAACGGAACCTGTTCCCCAATGCAATATTCCACCACTCACCCATAGTCGACAATGCTCAGGGGCTGCTCATTTCACCTTATGCACCCTCCCTCATTTTTAAACTTTAAAAAATGCATTTGCACTTGCTAGCTAGCAGATCTCAGTGTATTGTGACTTAAAGAAAATGCATTTGCACTTGCTAGGGCAAGCAGAATTCAGCGTACTTGGATAGCAACAATGTTGCAAGCAGGGCTACAATCCCATTATGACGTCACAGCTGTAAACACAGGGAAAAAAGTTATTTTTTTCTAGTTTCTGTACATTTGTGAACATTTTCATAAATAACTCGAGAAATAATGCATGAAATTTTCAGATAAGGCGATTTGTGACATCATGGCGTAAATCTCTCGGAATATGTAAAAATGTCACCGTTAGCTAGTCGTATTTTCGAGGAGATGTGAAACGCACACGAATATCATACGCACACAAATACACACACATCCAAGATCAGTTTTATGTATAATAGATATATGTGTATTGTGTTAACGGCCTGTTATGTTGCCATAAGTAAGAATTTAATTGTTCCATTTTCAGTAAGATAGACACGAAAAGTTGTAGTAACTCAGTGGGACAGGCAACATCTCTGGAGAATAGGATTGGGGTCATGCTGTAGGTCGACACCCTTCTTCAGACTGGTTAGGGATAAGGGAAATGAGAGATATAGATGGTGATGTGGAGAGATAAAGAACAATGATTTGGGTGTGAAGGAATAAGGTAACCAGGGAGTTGTGGAGGGAGCGGTCTCTGCGGACGGCAGATAGGGGTGGAGATGGGAAAATGTGGCTAATGGTGAGATTCCATTGGAGATGGCAGAAATTTTGGAGGGTAATGTGTTCTATGCAACGGCTGATGGGGTGCAAAGTAAGGACTAGAGGGACTCTGTCTCTGTTGCGACTAGGCCAAGGGGAAGCAAGGGCAGAGTTGTGGGGTACCGAGGAGACACGAGTGATGGCCTCATCTATGATGGGAGAGGGGAACCCCTGTTCCCTAAAGAATTGGGACATTTTGGTTGTTCTAGTATGGAACACTAGTATGGATCGTGGGTGCAGATGCGGCGTAGACGGGGGAATTGGGAGTAGGGGATAGAGTCTTTGCATGATGCAGGGTGGGAAGAAGTGTAGTCGAGATAGTTGTGGGAGTTAGTGGGTTTGTAATAGACTTCAGTCAATAGTCCATTTCCTGTGATGGGGACTGTGCGATCAAGGGGAGGGAGGTGTTGGAGATGGTCCAAGTAAATTTGAGTGCAGGGTGAAAATTGGTGGTGAAGTTGATGAAGTCCATGAGTTCTGCATGGGTGCAGGAAGTAGCACCGATGCAGTGATCGATGTAACGGGGATAGAGTTTGGGAATGGGGGTCTGCCAGTTTGTGGATTTTGGGGAGAAGATTAAAACAGGCTGTAGGGGAGCGTGAGGACTATTGTATGGATGGGGTGTGGTTGGGGTAACCTGGTAAAAAGAGGGGGAAGGGAAAGTTATCTGTAGGAGGGGGTTGGGGGGGGGGGGGGGGGGGGAGGAGTAGGACCCAGCAGAAACAGACCGGTTGCTGTCGGCATCTGCATTGTGGAGGTTGTTGGCCTGATGCTCAGCCTGGAACTCGGGTGAGGCAACGGCTCCGGCCCGCTGGTGGGTGGTGGAGAGGTGAGAATTGGCTGAGTAGCTGGTGGAGGCCCTTGGGGGCCTGGAGTAGAGATATGGGTTTGCGGCAGCAGCGACGGTGGCCCCAAGGAGGTGGCGAGAGTGGTGAGAGTGTGTGGCCAGGATGGTGTGGGTCTCTAATGATGTTGGCTGCCTTTTTGTCAGCGACTCCGATAAATCCCTTTGATGGTGGGGAGGTCAGAGCCGGTGATGAACTGGGTAGTGGTCACACCTTTTTACAGTCTTTTAGACAACATGTGCAAGAAGGAACTGCAGATGCTGGTTTAAACTGTAGATAGACACAAAAGGGTAACTAAAGGGTAATGGTTACCTGGTGATTTGCAATGGTAGGACTGTGTACATTAATGTTCTGCAATGCTGAGCCTTTTAATTATTTTATTTATTATAGGTTGTTAAAAGACATAAATGATGCATTTTTTAGGCAAAGTGTAAAAGAGAGTGGAGCCTATCTGAGAACTGTGAAATGCACTAGACAGGCCACAGCTTGAGTACTCTGCACAGTCTGGTCAACACATTACAGGAATGATGTGATTGCACTCAAGAGGGTACAGAGGATATTTACAAGGACATTGCCAGTACTGGAGAATTTTAGTTATGAGGAAAAAATTGGATAGGAAAACGTTGTTTGCTTTGGAACAAAAAAAGCTGAAGGGAGATTTAATTGGAGTGTATAAAATTATGAGGAGTCTACTTAGCAGTGAGGTCAATAACCTTAGGGTGTATATTGGAAGTATTTGGCAGAACGAATGGTGGGGTCTGCAGCTCATTGGCTGAGTGGCAGAAACCCTTCACACATTTAAAAAGTACTTGGAGATGCACTTGAAGTGGTGCTATCTATAGGACTATGGACCAAAACCGGTGAACGTAGGGTTAGCTGGAAATATTTATGGGTGGTGCAGACATGATAAACTGGATTATTTCATTTTGTACCAGGAGCTCCCACGGTTTTGTGCTTTTTTGATTCAGTGTTGGAGCTATCTGAACACTGTATTTCTGCACGGTTATGTACAATGGGGATTACCATTATTTGCTTATATTTAATCTATTGTGCTGGTTATACTAAGTCTGCAACTTATTATTTATTGTAAGTCAAAATCACCATTTTGTAAAATATATTTTAGAAAACTTACCAATTCCAACATTTGCAGTGTTTCGATTTTCCAGTTTGTATCTGACAGTTTTACCTTTTTAAATTCCATTTTTTCTCTCCTTCCCTTCCTCTGCTTTTATTTACTACTTCTTGTTTTCAGGTCATTTGCAATCAACAAACCTTTATCATCATCTCTTAGCTGATGCCGCCACCACCTGTATCATTCAGAATCTCTTGATCTCTGCATTAGTTCCTTTCATTCTCTGCAACCTTCCCTTTTCTCTGTATTTTATTGTTTTCTAACTTTCATAGTTTCTAATATAATGTCTTCAATCTGCAATGTTAACTCCTCATGTAATCTTTCCTTAGGAGGAGGTCACTCAACCCATCAAGCCTGTGCTGGCTCATAAGGCAACCACATCAATCCCATTCCTTAATTTATTTGCCTGTAACATATTCCCGCTCACATGCCCTTCAAATGTCTTGATTTCGCAATCACCCAAATACACCCAGGGCCAATTAGCCTACCAACCAGCGTGTCTGTGAGATGTGGGAGGACACTTGATCGCCGCGTGTTAATTGCAGGGTTAATGCGCAATTTCCATTGACTGAAGTGAAGGTCAGGATGGGCCTGAAGTTGCTGGAGCTTTGAGGCATTGGTACCCGCTGTGGCATTGTAAGTTCATAAGTGTTAGGAGCAGAATTAGGCCATTCCGCCCATCAACTTGAGTCCATCATTCAATCATGGCTTATCAATCTTTCCCTCTTAACACCATTTTCCTACCTTCCCCATAACCCCTGTGACTACTGTACTGCTGAGTCTTCACAGAAGCTGCCTGATCTGGTGAGTATTTCCAACATTCCAATGTTTAGGGTGGCACAGTTGTGCAGCATTGGAGTAGTGACTTACAGCGCCCGAGACCTGCGTTAGATCTTTACTATGGATGCTGTCTGTACAGAGTTTATATGTTCTCCCTGTGGCCGTATGAGTTTTCTCCTGGTGCTCTGGCTTCCTCCCACACGCCAAAGGCATGCATAGAAACATAGAAATATAGAAAATAGGTGCAGGAGTAGGCCATTCGGCCCTTCAAGCCTGCACCGCCATTCAATATAATCATGGCTGATCAACCAACTCAGTATCCTGTACCTGCCTTCTCTCCATACCTCCTGATCCCTTTTGCCACAAGGGCCATATCTAACTCCCTCTTAAATATAGCCAATGAACTGGCCTCAACTACCTTCTGTGGCAGAGAATTCCAGAAACTCACCACTCTCTGTGTGAAAAATGTTTTCCTCATCTCGGTCCTAAAGGAATTCCCCCTTATCCTTAGACTGTGACCCCTTGTTCTGGACCTCCCCAACATCGGGAACAATCTTCCTGCATCTAGCCTGTCCAACCCCTTAAGAATTTTGTAAGTTTCTATAAGATCCCCCCTCAGTCTTCTAAATTCTGGCGAGTACAAGCCGAGTCTATCCAGTCTTTCCTCAGGATATCCTATGCAGGATAATTAGCTTCAGTAAATTGCAAATTGTCCCTAATGTGTGGGATAGTGCTAGTGTATGGGGTGATCGCTGGTTGACACAGACTCAATAGGCTGAAGGGCCTGTTTCCATGCTGTTCCAAGTCTAAAGTGTAAAGTAAAGTCATTCTGTTTCTTGATATCAGATATTACAGGGACTAGACAGGAGAGTGAACAAGGCAACAAATCAACCACAATGTTGTTGAATAAAGGAACAGGAATAGGATTGGCTGGGGGTGAGGTGGGGAGGGGGTGGAGTTAGTGTAAGAGTTGCTTATGACCTAGCCCAACTTCTATTTCATATTTGCTTTTCAGATCTCATACCATTTCCAGTCCAGTGCACTCTAAATATATAACTTTTCAACTTGTGCATAAGCAAAGAAATCCTGCTATCCAAATAAATAAATCTCCAAAGTTTGCATCGTAAATTCATCATGTGTTTCAAGATGAACGTATTTGTTTTATGCATGCAGAGGTTTAGAATATGAAATTGTAGATTTCACAGGAATTTATTAATGACTTGGTAAATTCAACTGTAGTATTATTAAAAAAAAGAGAAAAACACGCTGCAGTTCGCTTACGGCCACAACAGATCAACGGTGGATGCGATCTCACTGGCCCTCCACTCTGCTGTGGACCACTTGGACAACTAAAACTCATGTGTCAGGCTGATATTCATTGACTACAGCTCGGCGTTTAACATCATCATCCCCTCCAAGCTGGTTGCCAAGCTCTCAGATCTGAGTCTCTGCGCATCACTCTGAAATTCGATCCTTGACTTCCTCATCCACAGACCACAGTCTGTCCGCATTGGTGGAAATGTGTCATCATCGATAACAATCAGTACGGGAGCACCTCAAGGCTGCTCAAGGCTGCGTGCTCAGCCCCCTGCTGTATTCACTCTATACTCATGACTGTGTAGCTGGGCATAGTGCACACTCCATCATCAAGTTCGCCGACAACAGCACTGTTGTGGGACGAATCACTGATGGTGATGAGTATAGAAGTGAGATCAACCGATTGACCAAATGGTGCCAGCACAATAACCTGGCTATTAACACCAGCAAAACCAAGTAACTGATTGTGGACTTTGGAAGGTGTAGGATAAGGACCCACAATCCCATTTATATCAACAGGACGATGATAGAAAGGGTCAAGAACTTCAAATTCCTGGGCGTGCATATTTCTGAAGATCTTTCCTGGTTCCAGCACACTGATGCAATTATAAAGAAAGCACATCGGCTCCTCTGCTTCCTGAGAAGATTACGGAGAGTCGGTATGTCAAAGAGGACTCTCTCGAACGTCTACAGATGCACAGAAGAGAGCATGCTGTCTGGTTGCATCATGGCTTGGTTTGGCAACTTGAGTGTCCTGGAGTGGAAAAGAATACAGAAAGTTTTGACCACTGCCCAGTCCATCATTGACTCTGATCTCCCCACCATCATAGGGATCTATTGCAGTCGCTGCCTCAAAAAGGCTGCCAACTTCATCAAGAACCCACACCATCCTGGCCACACACTCATCTCTCCGCTGCCATCAGGTAGGTACAGGAGCCTGAAATCTGGTACATCCAGGTTAAGGAACAGCTTCTTCCCCACAGCCATCAGGCTATTAAACTCGCCATCAAACAACCTCTGAACTATAACAGCCTATTGCACTTTATCTGTTTATTTTATTTCTAAGTCACGTGAGTGACTACGTGAAGAGCGCATCAGCACGCATCCGTGTCAATACGTCGACGCATGGTGCGTGGGTCGGAGTAGTTCGAAACTGCTCTGGCATGTAAGTTAATTTTATTTCCAGCGGGCCGCTGCGGGACAGTGGGCCCGGAGTAGTTGACAGAGGCGGCCGGTTTTGGGCCGCCGTGGTGGCTCCATAAGGAGCTAGATAAAATATTGCGGCTGCCGCCGTTGGATCTCCGAACGGGAGCAGGCGGTCGAATTTGGAGGTCGTCGTGGAGCTCCGTAAGGAGCTAGGATTTCATAATTGCGGCTGCCGGCACAGCCAGGTCAACGATCGCTGCAGGAGGTTTAGCAGCAGCCGGTGAGTTAAAAATAGCCGCGGCCAGGAGCTGCCGCCAGGTACGCTCAGCTGCCGTTAAACCGAGCAATTTTAAACATATTTGCTGCCAGCTGAGGTCGGCTCAGCTATGCTGCAGCATAATATAGTGTATGCGTTATTTTTAGGGCGGCTATAAATGGAGTTGGCAGGTTTTTAATAGTGGTTGCCACTCGGTCACATTTGTGATTATCGTAGTAGATAGCATTCAAATGTCATGTTTAATTCTTTGGCAATATAACGATGTATATTATCATGCCAATAAAGTTTAAATTGAAAATGAATTAAATTAATTACAAAGGACATTTATCATCACATACACCAAATGGTGTAGTGAAATTGGACTTTCCATTACAGTCCAGAGCTCCTGCCTTAGGAAGCCTTTTTTGAGCTGTGTCTATCAGACACCTGTGGGAGCTACACCTGGTTCAGGGTGGCATCATGATAATTTCTGCTCACGAGAGGGGACTGTTGGAGATTCTTTTATAAGAGACTCCAACTATGTGGATATCGATAGAGCAGTCGAATCTCTGATTTAATGGGGATATGCTTCTTTTAATCATATGAACACACTATGCTCCGTGTACCGGAAGCATTAACAGGTATCTCCAGCCATATGCCTGTGCTATCACCTGGTAGGGTTGCAGTATTTCCCCCACTCTGTCGTGGGGATTATTGGAAAGAGGTGACTCCGATTATGATGATGGCTCATCCAGGTCATATGAGGGCCAGATGCCTGAGGTAGCAACACCTTGTGCAGGGTGCGCTCTATTTCCTCCCCTGATACACTCCGTTGAGGCGCCAGAAGGGAGCAAGGCTCGGAGTCACTAACAAGTGCAACCTGTCTGGTAAGTACAATAAATAATGATGATTTATACCGACATTGGAGGACCGCGGCAGTGCGGAAAGCCGACAGCTACTTCGGAGTCGATGGCAGCGCCAATCTGCACAGCTAGTTCCGATTCGGCTCCTAGAGGGAGCAGTTTAGCAACCCGAAGTCGGGGCAAAGCTAAAGCCAAGTCTATGAGACAAGTCCTGTCAGACGATTCTGGACAAGAGGATTCTGTCCCCACATCTATGGCAGATGTGATTGGCCGTTCGTCTCAAATTGAAACATCTGATGGACAAGATGGTGGCACAAAATATGCTCCATGTTACGGAGACATGCACGAGCAGTTCGAGTCATACGCCTGTAGCGACACCCGCTTCAGTGTTGCAATATTCCTCTCACTCCGATGAAGGGATTGTTGGAGATGGTGCCAAAAAAATATGCTCCATGGAGGCATGCACAGGCATTTTATGTCATACGCCTGTAAGCAATAACTGGTTCAGTTGCAATATTCCTCCCACTCAGATAAAGAGAGTGTCGGAGATGTTGGCACAGAATATGTTCCGTGTTACGGAGGCATACACAGGCAGTTCGAGTCATACGCCTGTGGAAACGCCTGGTTCAGGGTTGCAGTATTTCCCCCGTCATGTCGAGGGGAATGTCGGAGATCAGTATGGAGCTGACTCCGAAAATGAGTGTGTGCCGGAATCCCATGCTTTAATGCATGATGTACGAGAGTCGCATAAGGAAGAGCTGCCTGCTCTTGCCTCTAAATTTGCTGTTCCCTCGGGGATGGGCAAGTCACTACAAGAGGAGTTGGCCAGCGACATCAGCTATCTAACATCACAACAGTTGAAGGAGATGTGGTCAGACAGGGTCTGAAAATGGAACTTTGGTGTAGCTCCAACAAGCAGATCGACGCGGGTTCAGAGACGCTGGCAGGTAAGGTCTCTTTATTAACCTCCATAAAACTCTGAAATGGAGCAGTGTATCGGCCCAGGTTTGGGTTTACTGGCAGCACGGGCTGTCTAGTATATTTTCACTGTCTCTGGGAAAGATCAGGTTGATGCATTGGCATGTTGCCTTGCATAGTAACCTTTGTAAGTTCCAAGTAGGAACAGCTTGGTTACCCTGGTTCAGGGTACACCATCATGGAACTGGCTGGCCATATGGGGCATATTGCCCAGGGAAGCACTGTCTCAACATCTGTGATTGAGTTTATCAGGCTGCTCAGTAGAATGAAGTAGTTGAAGTCTCCCTCATCACATGTTTAAATTTCTGCTCAGTTAGTGGAGTTGCCAGTTCATTGGAAACATCCTTGCCGTCCTCTCTGGGATAGGTAGCTACCAGCAGGAAGCTGGTCTGGCATATTATATTTTTATCTGACCTGCAGGTTCATGTTGTGAATCAAAAATGTATTTATAATAATCTGTGGGCTCTCAATATCAGTATTCCTGATTGAATGGCAGGTCAAAGAGATTGTGTTGTGCACTCTGCCGACTCAGACAAGTGGTTTCAGTCAGAGGACTGCGAAGCAATTCCTGATTCAGGTTTGCATTATGCTAAATTCCACTCTGAGTAAGAACGCTGAGAATTCGTGGTGACTCTTATAGTCAAGAGTTGACAGGGAACCCATATTCCCACATCAAGGGGAGACTGTGTTTTCAGCTCTAGTCATAAGGTTCTCATTATATGTTATCAGCAAAATGTATGAATAACTAGATAATGCATCTTCCGCGACAAGAGAAGCCAAAAAAATAAGGTGATATTAGATAAAATAAACAATAACAATTTGCCTTGACATATCCTTTTAATTCAGATTAATAAACTAATTCAAAGATATAACGTTGTTCTGGATATGTCAGCCATGGTTAATGCATTCTCCATATCATAGAGAGAAAGGGCATAGAAACAGGCCCTACAGCCTGCTGTGTCCAAACATCAATCTCCCATTTACATTAATCGTAAACTTATCCCTGTTTTATTCTCCCCACATTCTCATCAGCTCCCCCCAGGCTCTCCCGCTTGCATAGGTACAATGTTTTACAATGGACAATCAATCTATCAACCCTCATATCTTTGTACTGTGGATGGAAACTGGAACTTCTTTTTCACACAAAGGGTGGTGGGTGTATGGAACAAGTTGCCAGAGGAGGTAGTTGAGGAAGGGACTATATCAACGTTTAATAAACAGTTAGACAGGTACATGGATAGGACAGGTTTGGGGGGATATAGACCAAATGCTGGCAGGTGGGACTTGTCCAGTTGGGACATGTTGGCCGGTGTGGGCCAGTTGGGCTGAAGGGCATGTTTCCACACTGTATCATTCGATGACTCTAACCAGAGGAAACCCATGTGGTAACAGGGAGAGTATGCAAACTCCCCACAGGCAGGCAGTACCGGGAGCCAGGATTGAACCTGAGTATCTGGCACTGTGATGCTGTGGCTCTACACATTGTGTAACTCTGCTGGCCAAGTATTGTGGAGCTAGTTGTAAAGTGTATCCTGCCTTTCAGCTGTGACTGAGCTGCACCCCAGACAGATTGATGAATTCAGTGACAAAGTGGGAGAGCTGATGGACTGCCTTCAGACAAATGTCCTTTATTCTTTAAATGGTAATGTTATTTAGGTCTGGAATATCAGAAGTAACCTTTTACTTTAATATTAATATTAACTTGCCACAATAACGTTATAGCCTTTTACATTTATGTGAAAAATTTTACTTTGGTGTGTGATCACCAGCTCTCGGGGAGAAGAATGGCTCTGGTTGCTGCGAGTATGAACATCTGAAATACATTCTAAAGGAATGTGTGTGCATTGTAGGTGCACCTGGCTGAAGGAACAAAAAAAAAAGACAGATTATTAAAGCATCTGCTTTAAATGCTTGTCAAATTGCACAGGCTCAACATTGCAAGGAGCTGTGCCATTTGTGTCTGGCATGCTACTTCTGATATTCCTGCTTCTTGTAAGCTTTAAAGAGAGGAATGAGAGGTTATAATATCAAATTTTAGCTGCAGTAAGTGGCGAGATTCAATTTAATGCATTTTGCAATTCGTGCCCGACATTTGAAAAATGACAATAAAAAAATAAATCGCAACAGATAAATTAATGTTTTTGACGGGAGACATTCCTAAAGAGTCTGCATGTCATTGACTCTGAGTGTACTCATAAGAACATAAGAAATGGGAGCAGTAGATATTCAGTCCGTCCAAGCTGTTCCTCCATTCAATAAGACCATGGCTGATCTTTTACCTCAACAGCACACCCTGAGAGATCCTGATATGGTCATTGTAGAGAAAATATTTATTCTCACAGAATGTTTCAAAACATTAAACATTCTAATACGAGGGATCATTGAAAACAACAAGGCATTGGCTATTTTTCAAGAGAACCAAGAGATTCAGAATTGTATATTTGTTATATTCATCAAAAATGAACTAGCACAAAGGAATTCTTACTTGCTGCAGCTTTGCAGACACATTAGATGAAACAACATATGATAGCGATGAGAGAAACAAAATGCTGGAGTAACTCAGAGGGTGAGGCAGCATCTCTGGAGCGAAGTAATGGGTGACGTTTCAGGTCAAGACCTTTCTTCAGCAATAGCGATGAGGCTTTTTCTGCCTCAGGAATCATGAATGTTGAAACCCTCTTCATTCAGTGGAGTTAAAACAGAGGCAGATAAACTCTTGATAACTAATGAGGTGAAAGGTTAGAAAAAGAACAGAACATAGAATAGGAACATAATGCAAGTTTAAACTAATCTCCTCTGCCTGCACGTGATCAATATCCCTCAATTCCCTGCATATTCATGTGCTTTTCTTAAAGCTTCTTAAATACCACTGTCATCTCTGCTTCAATTACCACCCCTGGCAGCTTGTTCCAGCCACCTGCCACTATCTGGGCAAAAGAAAATTGCCCCGCACATCTCTTTGACATTTCAGGAGTATCAGTTATCTCAGGAATGTCACACTGACACCACAGCCAGATCAACCATGGTCGAATTAATTGACAGAGAAAACTTGTTGGGCTTAGTTTGAATGTTTATTTGTTAACTTGTTTGAATTTTTATTTGTATATTTGCATTTGTAATATCCCCAGATTCCATTATTCTTCTTAAGTCAAGAAATATATCAATTATTATTTTGAATGAACTGAAAGACAAAGCCCTTCAAGAAAGTGCATTCTAAAGATTAAATACTCTTTGAATGACAAATCTTTCCTTATACGAGTCCTCAATGGCCGACCCATTATTTTGAGATGATAATCCCTAGTTCTAGACTCCTCATATATGGAAACATCCTCTCCCTACATTCCTGTAAGAATTTTGTATTTAGTACCAAATGTAGCATTGTTCTCACAACTCGTGTTTCAAGAAAATAAATATTAGAGGTGGATGTTTATGGCAGCAATATGAAGGTATCATTTCATGCCATCCTTGGATTTGTAAATCCTAACTAGGTTTAGGTCATAGAATAGAATCAAGGAATTGAAAAGCATATTAAATGGCTATTCCATTCAGCAGTACCCATTCAATAGTACCCATCTCCAAGTTTGCGGATGACACAAAGATGGGTGGCAGTGTGAGCTGTGAGGCTGCAAGGTGACTTAGATAGGTTTGGTGAGTGGGCAGATGCATAGCAGATGCAGTATAATGTGGGATCCCATTGGAAGCAGCGGAAATGTTAGTGGTGGGATCCCGTTTGAGGTTCCGCCACCTCCAACGGGATCCCACCGCTAGACACATTTTCCCATCTCCACCTCTTCTCGCCTTCTGCAGAGACCGTTCCCTCCGTAACTCCCTGGTTAACTCATCACTTCCCACCCAAAACACCCCCTCCCCAGGTACTGTCCCCTGCAACCGCAGAAGGTGTCACTATGCCTCCTCCCTCGACTTTGTCCATGGACCCCGACAGTCCTTTCAGGTTAGGCAGAGGTTCACTTGCACCTCCTCCAACCTCATCTACTCATCTACTGCATCCGTTGTTCAAGATGTGGACTCTTATACATCGGCAAGACCAAACGCAGACTGGCGATCGTTTCGCGGAACACCTTCGTTCAACCCGCCTGAACTTACCTGATCTCCCAGTTGCTGGACACTTTCATTCTCCTACCCATTACTACACAGACCTTTCTGTCCTAGCTCTCCTCCATTGTCAGAGTGAGGCTAAACACAAATTGGAGGAACAGCTTCTCATATTTCATTTTGGCAGCTTGTAGCCCAGTGGTATGAATATTGATTTCTCTCACTTCAGGTAGCCCTGGCATTCTCTCTCTCTCTATCCCGCCCCACCCATATAACCATATAACCATATAACAATTACAGCACGGAAACAGGCCCTCTCGGCCCTTCCAGTCCGTGCCGACCATTTGTTTTCCCCTAGTCCCATCTACCTGCACTCAGACCATACCCCTCCATTCCCTTCACGTCCATATACCTATCCACTTTACTCTTAAATGTTAAAATCGATCCTGCTTCCACCACTTCTGCTGGAAGCTCATTCCACACAGCCACCACCCTCTGAGTAAAGAAGTTCCCCCTCACGTTACCCCGAAACCTCTGTCCCTTAATTCTCATGTCATGCCCTCTTGTTTGAATCTTCCCTACCCTCAATGGGAAAAACGTATCCACGTCAACTCTGTCCATCCCTTTCATCATTTTAAAGACTTCAATCAAGTCCCCCGTTAACCTTCTGCGCTCCAAAGAATAAAGACCTAACTTGTTCAACCTTTCTCTGTAACATAGTTGCTGGAACCCTGGCAACATTCTAGTAAATCTCCTCTGTACTCTCTCTATTTTGTTGACATCCTTCCTATAACTAGGCGACCAAAATTGTACACCATACTCCAGAATTGGTCTTACCAATGCCTTGTACAATTTTAACAATTTTACATCACCCAAGTCGCATTAGCTTCTCATTTTCACCCTCCAAACAGCTTACAATGGCCTGTTTCTTTATCATTGTTATCTTTTTGCATATCTTTCATTCATTGTTCTTTATCTCTCCACATCACCGTCTTATTCACTCGTTTCCCTTATCCCTAATCAGTCTGAGGAAGGGTCTTGACCGGAAACATAACCCTTTCCTTCTTTCCAGTGATGCTACCTGTCCCGCTGAGTTACTCCAGCTTTTTGTGTCTATCAAATGAATGTTGTCAGATTAAGAACAGGAGAGGTGTAACGAGACTTGGGTGTGCTTGTAAGTCACTGAAAGTAAGCATGCAGGTACAGCAGGCAGTGAAGAAAGCAAATGGCATTTGACCTTCACAGCGAGATTATTTGTGTATAAGAACAAGGATGTCATACTGCAGTTGTACAGGGTCCTGGTGAGACCACACCTGGATGTTGTGCAGTTTTGGTTTCCTAGTTTGAGAAAGGACATTCTTGCTATTGATGGAATGCAGCGGAGGTTCACCTGGTTAATTCCCGAGATTGCAGGACTGATATATGATGAAAGAATGGATCGAATGGGCTTATATTCACTGTAAATTAGAATAATGAGAGGGGAGTGGGGTGGTGTTGGGGGGTAGGGTGGTGCGGGGGGGGGGGGGGGGGGGGGGGGGGGGGGGGGGGGGGGTGGCATGGTGTGGGGAGGGAGGTGGGTGGTATGGGGTGGTTGGGGTGGTGTGGGGGGATTGGGGTGGTGTGGGGGGTGGGTTGGTGTGCGGGATGGGTGGTGTGTGGGTTGGGATGGTGTAGGGGGTGGGTTGGTGTGCGGGGTGGGTGGTGTGGGGGGGTTGGGGTGGTGTGAGTGGGTTGGTGTAGTGTGGGGGGGGGCTGAGGTGGTGTGGGGGGTTGGGGTGGTGTGGGGGATTGGGGTGGTGTGAGGGGGTGGGGGGAGAGGGGAGGAATGGGAGAGGGGTAAAGGGGGTGTATGGGTGTATGGGGATGTGGGGAGGAGGGAAGGGGAAGTGTGTGTGGGGGGGAGGAGGAAGGGAGGAAAGTGAGGTGTGCAGGGTGTGGGGGATGTGGGGGGGAGGGACTCCACAGCGGCCACTTGCCGCGGCACCACACATCGACTTTCCCGACTCCACACAGCACCTCCCGACTACACACAGTAACTTTCCCGACTGCACACAGCGACTTGCCCGACACCACACAGCGACTTGCCTGACACCACACGGCACCTCCTGACCAAACAGCGGCTTACCTGACTCCACACAGAGGCTTGCTCGACTCCACACAGCAACTTTCCGGACTCCACACAGCGGCTTTTCCGACTCCACTTTTGCGTACTCAATCAGCACTTGCAGACTCAGCCCTGCATCCGGGGCTTTATTCCCTTTATTGGTGAATTACCTTCATGGTGACTGACAGGTGAGAAAACCAATCTGCTGAACTCATGATTTTTTAAACCTTCATAACTTTTGTAATATTCCACTGATCGGAACAAAACTTGGCGTGCTTGGAAGAGAGGAGAAGAACGAGATTGCAGGACTGATATATGATGAAAGAATGGATCGAATGGGCTTATATTCACTGTAAATTAGAATAATGAGAGGGGAGTGGGGTGGTGTTGGGGGGTAGGGTGGTGCGGGGGGGGGGGTGTGGCATGGTGTGGGGAGGGAGGTGGGTGGTATGGGGTGGTTGGGGTGGTGTGGGGGGATTGGGGTGGTGTGGGGGATGGGTGGTGTGTGGGGTGGGATGGTGTAGGGGTGATATCTTGAGTAAGGTGTTAAAAAACCCTAGTGATAAAGGGGACCGTATTTGTGCAAATTAAAAAAAAAATAAATGGAAGATAGATAGATAGATAGATAGATAGATAGATAGATAGATAGATAGATAGATAGATAGATAGATAGATAGATAGATAGATACAGTGGCTTGCAAAAGTATTCATACTCCTTGAACCTTTCCACATTTTGTCACGTTACAACCACAAACGTAAATGTATTGTATTGGGATTTTATGTGATAGACCAACACATAGTGGTGCATAATTGTGAAGTGGAAGGAAAATGATACATGGTTTCCAAATGTTATTACAAATAAAAAACTGAAAAGTGTGGCGTGCAAAAGTATTCAGCCTCCTTGAGTCAATACTTTGTAGAACCACCTTTTGCTGCAATTACAGCTTTTGGGGTATGTCTCTACCAGCTTTGCACATCTAGAGACTGAAAATTTTGCCCATTCTTCTTTGCAAAATAGCTCAAGCTCAGTCAGATTGGATGGAGAGCGTCTGTGAACAGCAATTTCCAAGTCTCAATTGGATTTAGGTCTGGACTTTGACTGGGCCATTCTAACACATGAATATGCTTTGATCTAAACCATTCCATTGTAGCTCTGGCTGTATGTTTAGGGTTGTTGTCCTGCTGGAAGGTGAACCTTCGCCCCAGTCTCAAGTCTTTTGCAGACTCTAACAGGTTTTCTTCCAAGATTGCCCTGTATTTGGCTCCATCCATCTTCCCATCAACTCTGACCAGCTTCCCTGTCCCTGCGGAAGAAAAGTATCCCCACAGCATGATGCTGCCACCAACATGTTTCACAGTGAGGATGGTGTGTTCAGGGTGATGTGCAGTGTTAGTTTTCCGCCACAAATAGGGTTTTGCATTTAGGCCAAAAACTTCCATTTTGGTCTCATCAGACCAGAGCACCTTCCAACATGTTTGCTGTGTCCCCCACATGGCTTGTGGCAAACTGCAAACGGGACTTCTTATGGCTTTGTTTCACCAATAGCCTTCTTCTTGCCACGCTTCCATAAAGGCCCGATTTGTGGAATGCACAACTAATAGTTGTCCTGTGGACAGATTCTCCCACCTGAGCTGTGGATCTCTGCAGCTCCTCCAGAGTTACCATGGACCTCTTGGCTGCTTCTCTGATCAATGCTCTCCTTGCCCGGCCTGCCAGTTTAGGTGGACGGCCATGTCTTGGTAGGTTTGCAGTTGTGCCATACTCTTTCCATTTTCGGATGATGGATTGAACAGTGCTCCGTGAGATGTTTAAAGCTTGGGATTTTTTTTAGAACCTAACCCTGCTTTAAACTTCTCCACAACTTTATCCCTGACCTGTCTGGTGTGTTCCTTGGGCGTTATGATGCCTAAGGAACATTGTTTGTTCACTAATGTTCTCTAACAAACCTCTGAGGCCTTCACAGAACAGCTGTATTTATACTGAGATTAGATTACACACGTGGACTCTATTTACTAATTAGGTGACTTCTGAAGGCAATTGGTATCACTGGGTATTATTTACGGGTATCAGAGTAAAGGGGGCTGAATACTTTTGCACGCCACACTTTTCAGTTTTTAATTTGTAAAAAAATTTGAAAACCATGTATCATTGTCCTTCCACTTCCCAATTATGCACCACTTTGTGTTGGTCTATCATATAAAATCCCACTAAAATGCATTTACGTTTGTGGTTGTAACGTGACAAAATGTGGAAAAGTTCAAGGGGTATGAATACTTTTGCAAGCCACTGTAGATGGAAAGAAAGAAAGATTAAACGAGAACTTACTGTTTGAAGTTTGATCTTTATTTTATGAGAAGTTGAAGTGAGGGAGTACATGAAGAGCTCGCCAGCCAGCGGGTCAATCTTCAGAGCAGCTGTATGAAACCACAGACTAGTTGCTGAACTTGAGCTATAGAAAGATTAACGACCTTATAACTACTGAATGATCTTTATGAGAAGTAGTGTTGGGAGTTAATCTTTCTATTTTATTTTGAAGTCACGTGAGTGACTACGTGAAGACTTCAAAGCTCTGTGGTTTCATGCAGTAACCCAATCTGTGTGTGAAACACTTAAACAGATAAACCATTAATGGTAGAAAAACATCGGTTATTAATACCATGATGCTAACTTGCATACATGGCCATTGTTTTTAACCGGACCATAGTCCCAATTGACTTTGAGTTAGACAATAACTCATGCAACACTGTGCAGAATTCTATCTGCAAATATCCAATCATATTCAACCAAATTTTATAATTTATTAACACACACTATGTAAGCCTCTTGCTGTATGATGAAAGGGAACTATCCATTCTATTGGCTGCTAATGAGCCATCAGCAATATCTTGAGACTATTGAATAACAATAAAGAAACTATCTTTCATCTCATAGGTACTAGCAAGCTCAGTGCACTTGTATACCTAATGACTCCCCTAATATCTGCTTTGGTAGGTATATTGTCAACTTCAAATGTATGCAATCATGCCCATTTTGCTTATGAGATCATTCCCATAACAAACTACCCTCATGTCAGTTATGACCCAGAGACCGAGCCAGAGATTGAGTAAAGACTGTGTTCTTTGTGCTGAGATCAGATGTTCCAATTGAGACAAACGGCCAATCAAGTCTGCCATAGATGTGGGGACAGAATCCCCTTGACCCGAATCGTCCGACAGGATTTGTCTCACAGACTTGGCTTTGACTTTGCCCCGACTCGGGGTTGCCAAGCTGCTACCTCTAGGAGCCGAATCAGGACTAGCTGTGCAGATTGGCGCTCTGTCGGTATAAATCATCATTATTTATTATACTTACCAGACAGGTTGCACCTGCTAGTGACTCTGAGTCCTTGCTCCCTTCTGGAGCCTCAACGGAGTATTACAGGGAGGAAATAGAGCGCAACCCTGCACCAGGTGTTGTTACCTCAGGCCTCTGGCCCCCTATGACTTGGATAAGCCGGCATAATAATTGGAGTCACCTCTTCCCGATACTCTCCTAGACAGAGTGGGAGAAATACTGCAACCCTGCCACGTGTTGTCACAGGCAAATTGCTGGAGCCATCTGTAATGCCTCCAGTACACAGAACATAGTTGTTCATGATTAAACAGAAGCATAGCCCCATTAGATCAAAGATTCAACTGCATTATCGACATCCACATGGTTGGGGTCTCTTATGAAAGAATCTCCAACAGTCCCGTCTTCTGAGCGGAAATTATCATGATACAACCCTGAATCAGGTATTGCTCCACAGTTTCTAATAGACACAGCTGGAAAAAGGCTTCCCAAGCCAGGAGCTCCTTTCTGGAGCTTCAATGGAGTTCTTAGGGGAGTAAATAGAACGAAAAGCTGAACCAGGCGTTGCCCCCTCAGGCGTTTGGCTGACTCCCTTTCGGAGCATTATTCCGAACAGCCGAGCGCTCCAGTGGAGCCCCATTCTGTGCCGTAATGGCAAGTCAAAATTTGCTACACCATATGGTGTATGATAATAAATGTCCTATCTGCTGCGATAATCACAAACGTGACCGAACAGCAACCGCTATTAAAAGCCTGCCAGCTCTATTTATAACTGCACTATAAATAGAGCACACACTATATGCTGCCTCAGCTGGCAGCATCTATGTTTAAAAATTGGTAAGCGCTATGGCAGCTGAGCTTACTTAGCGTTTGCTGCCCTGGCCGCGGATAATTTACAAAAGCACCGGCTGCTGTTATCTTTAGCAGCGATCGTTAACCTAGCCACGGCGATATTTAAACTACCGCCTGCTGCGAATCTTAGCACCGATCACTAGCCTCACCACGCCGGCAGCCCCAACTCCTAATAGAGCTTCCACGGTGGCCTCAAATCCGGCCGCTTGCTCCCGTTTGGAGCTCCAAAGCCGACAGCCGCAATATCAAAACCGAGCTCCTATGGAGCTTCCACGGCGGCCTCCAAATTCGGCCGCCTGTTCCCGTTTGGAGCTCCAACGGCGGCAGCCGCAATATTGTATCTAGCTCCTTATGGAGCCTCCACGGCGGTCCAAATCCGGCCGCCTCCGTCAGCTACTCTGGGCCCGCTGTCCGCAGCGGCCCGCTGAAAATAAAATTAACTTACCTGCCAGAGCAGTTTTGAACTGCTCCGACTCGCACGCCATGCGTCGACGTATTGACGCACATGCGGCTGGAGGGCTCTTCACATCGTCACTCATGTGACTTGGAAATAAAATAGACAGACAGACGGACGGACGGACAGATGGACAGATAGATAGATAGATAGATAGATAGATAGATAGATAGATAGATAGATAGATAGATAGATAGATAGATAGATAGATAGATAGATAGATAGATAGATAGATAGATAGATAGATAGATAGATAGATAGATAGATAGATAGATAGATAGATAGATAGATAGATAGATAGATAGATAGATAGATAGATAGATAGATAGATAGATAGATATGCCAAATGTGGGCTGGTGGAACTACTATAGAGGGGCATATTGGGCAGGTTGAGCTGAAGGGTCTGTTTCCATGCTGTATGACTCTATATACTATTTGGTTGGTAAGTTTCCAACAACACCAAGATTGATGAAGTTGCGAACTGTGTGGATGTTTCAGGAATGGAGGGATATGGTTCACATGCAGGCAGATAAGATTAGTTTATCTTGAATCATACCAGACTCAAGCTGAAGAATCTGTCCCTGTGCTGCACTGCATGTTTTATAAAGTTACTATTTTATATGTGCACTCTGTAATGAACTGGATTTGATAAAGGACCTCGAGGATTTATGGACGTGTACTTCAAGGTTTGACTGTATATCAACACTCTTAAGGTTCCTTCTGTTTACTCTATATGTCCTACCAGAATTTAACATTCCAAAGGTTAATGAGCCATTAGGAGACAGTGACCATAACATGGAAAGGTTCAATCTACAATTGGAGAGGGAGAAGAGTAGATTGGAGGTGTCAGTGTTGCAGTTGAATAAAGGGGACTATGGGGCCATGAGGGAGGAGCAGGCCAAAGTTGACTGGAAAGATACACTAGCAGGGATGACAGTGGAACAAAAATGGCAGGTGTTTCTAGGAATAATACAGAAGGGCAGGATCAGTTCATTCCTAGCAGAAAGAAAGATTCCAAGGGGAGGAAGGGATGACCATGGCTGACAAAGGACGTCAGGGACAGTATAAAAATTAAAGCGAAGAAGTACAACGTAGCAAAGATGAGCGGGAAGCAAGAGGATTGGGTAATGTTTAAAGAACAACAGAAGATAACCAAAAAGACAATACGGGGAGAAAAGATGAGGTATGAAGGTAAGCTAGCCAAGAATATAAAGCAGGACAGTAAAAGCTTCTTTAGGTAGGTGAAGAGGAAAAAGTTAGTTAAGACCAAAGTTGGACCCTTGATCACCTAAAAAAGTGAATTTATTATGGGGAACAAGGAAATGGCAGATGATTTGAACAGGTACTTTGGACCTGTCTTCACTAAGGAGGACACAAACAATCTTCTTGATATAGTAGTGGCCAGAGGATCTGGGGTGACAGAGGAACTGAAGGAAATTCACATTAGGCAGGAAATGTTATTGGATAGACTGATGGGACCAAAGGCTGATAAATCCCCAGGGCCTGATGGTCTGCATCCCAGGGTACATAAGGCGGTGGCTCTAGAAATCGTGGATGCATTGGTGATAATTTTCCAATGTTCTACAGACTCAGGATCAGCTCCTGTGGATTGGAGAGTAGCTCATGTTATCCCACTTTTTAAGAAAGGTGGGAGAGAGAAAACAGGGCATTATAGACCAGTTAGCCTGACATCGGTGGTGGGGAAGATGCTGGAGTCAATTATAAAAGATGAGATAGCCGCACATTTGGATAGCAGTAGCAGGATCAGTCCGAGTCAGCATGGATATACGAAGGGGAAATCATGCTTGACCAATCTTCTGGATTTTTTTGAAGATGTAACTAGGAAAATGGAGAAGGGAGAGCCAGTGGATGTAGTGTACCTGGACTTTCAGAAAGCATTTGATAAGGTCCCACATAGGAGATTAGTGGGAAAAATTAGGGCACATGGTATTGGGGGTAGAGTGCTGACATGGATAGAGAAGTGGTTGGCAGACGGGAAACAAAGAGTAGGGATTAACGGGTCTCTCTCAGAATGGCAGGCAGTGACTAGTGGGGTACCACAAGGCTCGGTGCTGGGACCGCAGCTATTTACAATATACATCAATGATTTGGATGAGGGATTCAAATTAACATTAGCAAATTTGCAGATGACACAAAGCTGGGTGGCAGTGTGAACTGTGAGGATGATGCTATGAGAATGCAAGGTGACATGGACAGGTTGGGGAGTGGGCAGATGCATGGCAGATGTGGTTTAATTTGGATAAATGTGAGGTTATCCACTTTGGTAGCAAAAACAGGAAGGAAGATTTTTATCAAAATCGTGTCAAGTTGGGAAAAGGGGAAGTACAATGGGATCTGGGGGTCATTGTTCATCATTCAATGGAAGTAAGCATGCAGGTACAGCAGGCAATGAAGAAAGCGAATGGCATGTTGGCCTTTATAACAAGAGGAATTGAATATAGGAGCAAAGAGGTCCTTCTGCAGTTGTACAGAGTCCTAGTGAGACCACACCTGGAGTATTGTGTGCAGTTTTGGTCCCCTAATATTGAGGAAGGACATTCTTGCTAATGAGGGAGTGCAGCGTAGGTTTACAAGGTTAATTCCCGGGATGGCGGGACTGTCATGAGCTGAGAGAATGGAGCAGCTGGGCATGTACACTCTGGAGTTCAGATGGATGAGAGGATAGCTCATTGAAACTTATATGATTGTTAAGGGCTTGGACACACTGGTGGCAGGAAACATGTTCCCGATGCTGGGGGAGTCCAGAACCAGGGGCCACAGTTTAAGAATAAGGAGTAAGCTATTTAGAACAGAGACGCGGAAACACTTTTTCTCACAGAGTATGGTGAGTCTGTGGAATTCTCTGCCCCAAAGGGCATTGGAGGCAGGTCAGCTGATATGGGGAGATGGCAGGAACGGGGTACTGATTGGGGATGATCAGCCATGATCACATTGAATGGCGGTGCTGACTCGAAGGGCCAAATGGCCTACTCCTGCACCTATTGTTTATTGTCTATTGTCTTTCCTTTCAGGTATTTCCTGACCTATGTCCAAGATACTACACATGCCCTTCGTCTCTTTAATGACTTCTGCTTTCCTGCCCCCACACCCTCATCTTTACTATGGACATTCAGTCATTCTAGACCTTCATCCCCGACCAGGAAGGCCTTAAAGCTCTCCGTTTCTTCCGTGACTGCAGAACCATCTAATTTCCCTCTACTAACACTCTACTTCGCCTAGCGGAGCTGGTCCTCACCCTCAACAACTTCTCCTTTGACTCCTCCCACTTCTTCCAAGTCCAAGGTGTAGCTATGGGCACCCGCATGGGTCCCAGCTATGTCTGCCTCTTTGTAGGGTACGTTGACCAATCCTGTTCCAGACGTACACTGGCCCTATCCCCGAACTCTATCTATCGTTACATTGATGACTGCTACTTTGCTACCTCCTGCACCCATGCAGAACTCATGGACTTCATCAACTTCACCACCAATTTTCATCCTGCGCTCTAATTCACTTGGACCATCTCCGACACCTCCCTCCCCTTTCTTGATCTCACTGTCTCCATCACAGGAAATAAACTATTGACTGACGTCTATTACAAACCCACTGACTCCCACAACTATCTCGACGACACTTCTTCCCACCCTGCTTCCTGCATAGACTCTATCCCCTACTGCCAATTCCTCCGTCTACGTCACATCTGTGCCCAAGGTGATCCATACAAGAACATCCGAGGTGTCCTCATTCTTTAAGGAATGGGGATTCCCCTCTCCCATCATAGATGAGCCCCCCACTCGTGTCACCTCGGTACCCCACAACTTTGCCCTTGCCCCCCCTTTTCCTAGTTGCAAAAGAGCCAGAGTCCCCCAGTACTTACCTTCCACCCCATCACCTGCCCCTATACCTCCTCCCTCTACTCTGTTCAGGGATCCCGACAGTCCTTTCAGGTTCAGCAGAGGTTCGCTTGCAGCTCCTGCAACCTCATCTGCTGTATCCGTTGTTCAAGATGTGGACACATAAATCGGCGAGACCAAGCGCAGACTGGGCGATCGTTTTGTGGAACACCTTCGTTCAGCCTGCCTGATCTCCTGGACACTTTAATTCTCCTTCCCATTCCTACACAGACCTTTCTGTTCTAGGTCTCCTCCATTGTAAGAGTGAGGCTAAATTCAAATTGGGGGAACAGCATCTCATATTTCACTTGGGCAGCTTGCAGCCCAGTGGTATGAATATTGATTTCTCTCACTTCAAGTAGCCCGGCATTCCCTCTCTCTCTCTCTATCTCTCCCCCACCCAAGTCACACTAGCTTCTCATTTTTGCCCTACAAACAGCTTACAATGGCCTGTTTCCTTTGTCATCATTACTTTACTGCATATCTTACATTCATTGTTCTTTACTCTCCACATCACCGTCTCTATCTCTCGTTTCCCTTAACCCTAACCAGTCTGAAAAAGGGTCTCGACCCGAAACGTCACCCATTCTTTCTCTCCAGAGATGCTGCCTGTCCTGCTGAGTTACACCAGCTTTTGTGTCTATTGCATTTCAGATTACTGCTAGTTGCTCAAATAAATGTTGTTCGTCTCTTTACTATTTTTGTTTTGTAATTTATCTTAAATTGACCAATAATCCAAACTCTCTTCACGCATGGAAGGTAAAGCAGAAACACTCAGCAAGTAATGGGCATCTGTGGAGTCAGAGTTAATGGTTTTGGCCCCAGATCCACCATCAGAACTCTATTTTGATGAAGGATTTTGAATCTCAAATGTCAACCCTTTCCACAGAGGCTTCTGAACTGCTCAGTATTTCCAGCATTTTCTTCTTTTTATTTAAAATTTCCAGCTTTTGCAGTTATTTTGATTTCCATTTGCTGGGAAACATTAATCCTGGACTACAATTAAATCTTATTGCCAGATACTTTTGTACTTTTTTTCTGCTACCTAATCCTCAAGTCTACATGTTTATTTCAAGGTATGTACTGTGTAATTTAATACCCCAGTTATTCGCAGATCTGTAAAGCAGCAGAAGTTTTATTTTATTGCAAAACAAATTATGGGAGTTTCCAGGTGCCAGTAATTCCTCATGCATATAATATAGAGTTTATTTCCCACTGGGGGATGTGCTTAAATATTATTATGTTCTTTAAGTACCCATCTGGCTCGTTTTGGATATATAGTACATTGCTCACTCTTTTCTGTGCTGTGTGTTTTATCTAGATGCAACTCTAAATCAGTTACTTGAAAAGCCTTTGACAGTCATCCTGCTTAGGTAGTAAGAGTTTGCAAGGTTAGGTCAAGTACTCGGTTCATAAGTGGGTAACAGGTCATATGGAGCTCCAATATTTATAATGAACTAAGTGTGCAGAGATTTTGATTGATGATCCTTTTTCTTTCCTGCTTTCAATGCTTGTTTGAGATTATGGATGATAAAATCTTCCTTTTTTACAAGAGAACATTCTTCCATTTTTACAAGACTTGTCCAAAAGAGGAATAGGGAAAGAATGCAAATCCTGCTGACAATAATAAAAGACAACAGTAGGCAATGTATCTATAAAAACACTTGACATTTATTAGGTGCCTTTCATGTTTCCTGGAAATCTCAAAACATTTTACTTTTAATGCATTACCTTTGAATTTATCACTGTTATTTTGGGGGTAAATTTATACGATCTTGCAAATGGTATCGGAGATATTGGTTGAAGGAACTGTCAATCAGAATACATGGAGAATTCAGTCTTTTTTCCTGAATTAATCCTCCAATATTTTTGCTAAAATCTGCAAGAACATGCAGTGAGGGCTCAATTTAATAAGTCAGTTAAAGACAGAATGTGCAACAGTCTTTTAGTATTATGCTGACTTTTCCATAAATCTTGCAGTAATACAAAGGTTGGTGTGTTAGCCTGTGTTGAACTGACAGTCAGCCATTCAAATAGATTATCACTTATGGTTACAAGCAAACTGTGGCTTGGGAATGTTTGTTGCTAGTTGCAACCGTTTACACTAGTTCTATTTTATTCCACTTTCGCATCCACTCCTTGCACACCAGGGGCAATTTACAGAGGCCAATAAACCCATAAACCTGTACGACCTTGGGATGTGAGAGGAATCAGGAGCACCTGGAGGAAACCCACGTGGTTACAGGGAGAATGAGCAAACTCTACACAAACAGCATCCGAGGTAAGATCGAACCCGTGTCTCTGGCGCTGTGAGGTAGCAGTTTTTTCAGAAAATGAAATAAATCTTCAGTAAATCATACATCATCATAAAATGAAATTAATTGTGCCTGCAAGTGGCCAGACGTAGGCAATAGCATTTTTGGCATGGGCTGAAAAATGGCAAGTAGTATTCATGCCACCAAAGTGTCAGATCATAGCAATTTTCAATAAAAGGGTATCTTACAAGCCATCCTTGACGTCCAGTCAAAATACTATAATTGAGTGCCCTGCCATCAGCATTCAGAGATCATCATGGACCAGAAATTCAACTAGGCATGTGTATAAAAAATATGGTTACAAGGTCAAATCAGAAATTCAAGTAGCATGCAGTGAGTGATTCACCTTTTGATACCCCAAAGTCTTTCTGCCATTGACATAGTACAATTGAGGATTGTGTCACTTCCTTGATTGAATGCAACTTTAAAAACTCTCAAAAAGTTTGACACTATCCAGGAGAAGCCAGCCAGCCTGTGTGGAACCCATTCTCCATTAGATCCCCCCACCCCTCATTTATGCTGCATTATGCCTACACACTGTAGTATGCCATCTACAAAATACCCTGTGGTTACATGTCAAGGCTGATGTAGCAGCACCATGTAAATCTGAACCATTCCATCGATAGAAAGTAGAGGAATATTGAATTGCATTGCATTGGAGTGCTACCATGTACGGGTTCTCCTCCAAACTGAGGAGGACACCAAATTAACTTGGAATGATATCCCTGAATCTTCATTGCCACTGGATCTGAAGGTTGGAGTTGCATCAAAAAGCACTGCAGAAGGTAGTTCATCACTAGCTTCCCAACGGCCCTTAAGGATGAGCAATAAATGCTGGCTTTGCCACCTACGCCCACATCCTAATAGATGAATAAATAAGCAAACCTATATCTGGACCGATGCATGGAATCAAATAAAATTCAATAATAAATTATGAAATTAGGTTTTGGGGAAAGGAAGACATTTCAGAGAATAGAAACATAGAAACATAGAAAATAGGTTCAGGAGTAGGCCATTCGGCCCTTCGAGCTTGCACCGCCATTCAATATGATCATGGCTGATCATCCAACTGTACCACATAAACTAGGGAAAGCAACAATAAGGAGTCTAAGCACATACCAACACGCCAATAAAGGTTATATTTAAAATTGAAATTGTTGGTTAATTTTAGAAGTGTATGAATTATTCAATGATCATGAATAGCCTAGTGCAAGGATCACTGGCCTGTTTACAAATGGCAAATAAACATGGTGAAGGTAAATATAATGTCCCTGAGGAGATCCCCTCCTGTCTGCCTCTTTTGCTCTCTGCTCTCAGAGCTGTCACATATAAGGATATAACAGGCCTTGAGAAGTGACAGGGGCACTGCTAAAGTCTATTGCCTTTATATTGATTTAGCTAATGAACACTCTGTGTCTACCATGGCCTCCAATGGCACCACCTTTCCTCATTTGAAAGTAAATTATTCCAGTGGATAATGAATGCGGATATAAGGATTACTCGTCATTTTTAGGTTTTGAAATGTCTAGATGAAACTTAGTGTCCATGTAGAAACAAGGAACTGCAGATGCTGGTTTACAAAAGAAGATACAAGGAGCTGGATTAACTCAGCGGATCAGGCAGAATGTGTAGGAAGGCTGATTTACACCGAAGATAGACACAAAATGCTGGAGTAAATCAGCAGGTTAGGCAGCATCTCTGGAGAAAGGGAATATGTGACATTTCGGGTCAGGACCCAACTTCATATACACAAATTCTCAAAGATCACCATCCATGTAGTAAGGTGAGTATGTTACTTGAGTTCCAAAAGTGGCATTGGAAATAAAAGAAATGAAATCACAGAGGACTTTGCTACTCACTTGTTCAGTTTAGATGAACTATTGCAGATAATTGCACCACACCAAAAGAGATGCAAAGCCCTTACAAGTAGTACAGATATCAAGATGTTGTTGGGGATAATTAATGTCAATTTTGAGGAAAGGCTGGAAATGTTTGGAATTTTTTCTTAAGAACAGATAGTATTTAGGTTTAAGTTTAGGAAAGGATTTCATAGTTATGTCAGTCCTGAGACTATCGAGGTAACTTGTATGTTGCAACATAAGGACATTAGAAAATTAGTGCAGGGTGTCAGCTACAAAGCCTCTCCTCATTCAATATAATAACTGATCTGTCTCAGCTCTCAATTCCTCATATGCCAATTCCCCAAAGTCCTCATTTACCTAACCTTAAAAAAAAACAATGTCCCCCTTAATTCCCTCATTGATCTAACCTCCTGAACCCTTTCCTGAAGAGAATCCCAGAGATTCACTGTGAGAAGTTCCTTCACATCGCCTTTTTAAATGACTGAATCTTGTATCTAAGGTAGACACAAATGTGAAGAAACTCAGCGGGTGAGGCATCATCTATGGAGTGAAGGAATAGGCGACGTTTCGGTTCGAGACCCTTCTTCAGACTTGTCTATGTCTCTTCATTCAAGATCTACCCAGAGAATGGAAACATCTGGATATCTTACCTGTTATGATCTGGAGGATCACCGCCCATCTGTCCAAAATCAAAATAATATAGATCTAATTAATTTCACAGTTTATGATAAGGCAATTCTTTCATCCCAGGCGATAGCTGAATTAATCTTTTATGGACTCCATTGCCAGCATATCCTTTCTGAGATAGGGGACGGTGATCCAGGAGTGGACTCACCAGTAGCCTATACAATCATTCCCAATTTATAACCTCTGACATGCTTTTGCATAATGGATAATTAATCCAATAATTACCTAAAATGTCGCATCCAAAGTTTTTCACTGTACATCGGTACATGTGACGATAAACTAAACTCAAATCCACCCTTGCAAATAAAACCCATAGTATGTAATATGGCTAAGCCTCATCCTCACACTAAAATCTGAGAAACATTGCTTGTTAATTAACTTTCAGTTAAAAATTATTAAAGCAACACATGCTGAAATTATTGCTTGATCTGGTAAGTCGCTGAAGGGTGGTCCTTTAAGATTATCCTCTATAGCTCTGACTCCTGTGACTTCAATATTGTACAGTCAACCAGGACAGAAATGGAATACCTACACACTTTTGCAAAACTATCCAGCAGCAGCATTATTAACAATGCAATTCCTATCTTAGAAACATAGAAACATAGAAAATAGGTGGAGGAGGAGGGCATTTGGCCCTTCAATATGATCATGGCTGATCATCCACTATCAATAACCCGTGCCTGCCTTCTCCCCATATCCCTTGACTCCACTAGCCCCGAGAGCTCTATCCAACTCTCTCTTAAAACAACATTTTAGAAAATGTGAAAATGCAGGCTCCATTTTTTTGAAAAAAAAAATCCTACTGCATCTTTTTGAAGAAGGGTGGTCACGGTGGCGCAGCGGTAGAGTTGCTGCCTCACAGCGCCAGAGAACAGGGTTCGATGCCGACTGTGGGTGCTGTCTGTACAGAGTTTGTACGTTCTCCCCGTGATCTGCGTGGGTTTTCTCCGAGATCTTCAAAGATGTACAGGTTGGTAGGTTAATTGGCTTGATAAATGTAAAAATTGTCCCTGGTGGGTGTAGGATAGTGTTAATGTGCAGGGATTGCTGGTCGGTGCAGACGCCGTGGGCCGAAGGGCCTGTTTTGGCACTGCATCTCTTAACTAAACTAAACTAAACTAAAGAGCACCAATATTCCCAATAGCACATATGTAGCAATTATTTTCCAATAACAAGCAGTATATCAAAGGTTTCTCTAAACAGTTGAAGGAAGAAAACACTCCAAAGCAGAAGAGGGCCATCTGCAGCCCAAAGTAAAGCTTGTTGCCAATTTTAAGAGGCTTCACTCCTATTTTCATAAAATGTAACACTTAAGTCTGGCATCTGCTCACTGCAATAACAGATATATTTTCCAACTTTCCTCAACAAGCATGTTATCACGACATTCTCTTGTCTATGCTCACAAACTACAAAGCTTTCAATCATGTTGTCTGATGAAAGCAATTACCAAATCTTGCCAAGAACAGTGTCTGCACGAACAACTTTAGTGCAACAGCAATTTCATGAGGACGCTTGGCTCTGAATTTACTCTATATTCTATTGTTGAACCCCAAGCTCAAGAATACTGGAACATTTCTGGATAGGTTATTCAACAATAACCAGGTTATTTTACCAGGTTTCACACAATTATACCGGTCGTGCAATGTGTACGGTCCTCTGGGATCTTCCATTTGTCTGTCAACTGATGTCAGCAATATCTTATAGCATCATTTATACTGAAGAAAAGTGGTATTACACTCCCCAAATTCAATGGCTTGTACTTCCATTTCACAATGGATAATTAAATAGAATGCTACCCATTCACAATGCTACCCATTCATAATGGGAATGCTACCCATTCACATAGAATTTGCTTGCCTGCAGTGTTCATAAAAGCAGAATAGGAGGTCCAATTGGAGGAGTGGAACATAGGAAAGAACTTGAGGAGGCAGTTTGCATATTACTCTCTCCCTGAAGAATTCATACAGCATGGAAACAGGCCTTTTGGCCCAACTCACCCATACTGACCAGGATGCCCCATTTGAACTTGTCCCATTTATCTGTGTTGGCCCATATCCCTCTGTATTTCCTGTGTACTACCTTCAATATTCTGTAAAATACTACATTGTCATGCTCAATCTCTTGCCTCAGAACAGGGTTGGCTATTGGCACAGTGGTAGAGTTGTTGCTTGACAGCACCAGAGAACCAGGTTCAATCCTGTCTACGGGCGCTGTCTGTACAGAATTTGTACTTTCTTCCTGGGACCGTATGGGTTTTCTCTGGGTGTTCCACTTTCCGCCCATATTCCAGATTGTCCCTAGTCTGTAGGATAGAACTAGTGTACGGGGATTACTGGCCGGCAATGGCCGAAGAGCTTGTTTTCTTACTGTATCATTAAAAACACTAAACTAAATAATAGGTTTACTCAATGTCTTTCAATAATTAATTCATAATTCAAGCAATCTATTTAAATAATATGACAATTGTTTTATTGATGGTTTTCTGTGTATTTTGTTTCAGAGTTTAACTAACTGTACATAATATACCATTATTTCTATGTGAACTAGTTAATAATATAATCTTGAAACTATTCCTAACATAGTAGCAATGATATTAAAGGAATTTAGCCGGAATTGAGAACATCCAATTCAATTGGTATCACAAAACACATATTTTTGAAATAGTGAAGCAGTTTTGATGCCCAGCAGTCTTACTTTCTAATCATTAGAAAAGTTGGAGTGCTGACATTAATAATACATTCAGACCTGAACAGTATACAACTAATATTTGGAATTACTTGGAAAGAGTAGCAAATTATTCAAATAGTTCTGGTTATTTCATTTACTTTTGCTCTGTCTTCCTTCCTTCGCATGCCATAAAAGTTATTACCACACAAAATTCAAGTGGGCATACTATCTGGGTGCGTGCATTTGCAGCATAATGCATGCAAGGTTCCATATTGGAAAGAGTGCTGGCTCCAGCTAAGATTTTGTCTGCTGGAACTATGCAGAGTAAGATCATGATGTCAATTCTCGTGCAAGATTGCCAGATTGAACTATGCAGCCAACGCCATGCGTTCATCATTTTCCATGTGTTTAACAGCTGCATCTTTTTAGAGAATTGTGATTTATTTGCAGGTTTGTGGCTAAGCGATTTCTGCGGAATATTGGTTTGTGAAGTGTTTGGTAATGCTCTCAGAAGTATTTTCAATAATGTATTTTTTATGTAGTGTTTGGTAATACTCTCAGTAGTCTTTATAATGAATTTTAGAGTTTGTTAAATCTGTAGAGTCTGTAGTGTTAGAAGTTCAAAGCTTTCCCAGTTGATCTGGGTATTTTATTAATAATTCCTCCCCAAAGTGCTCCCAGAGCAGGGTACTTCATGGTAATCTATAAATGTGATTCGTGAGCAATTTTCGTGCATTAATCTTATCTAAGCACCGAGCATCCACTAAGAAGGTCTCGACTGAATGATGTGGCATGCATTTTGCCATGTGAGGAAACGCATTGCTCATGGCTATTAAGATCATGAGAGTTGATCCCACACCCGGTTGGTTCTGAAAATACCTGAAATTTGCCATGTGCTAATGGATAAAAGGAGACCCTGGAAGCTTTTGACTTCAATAGAGTTCAATAGCCAATATACAATAGACAATAGGTGTGGGAATAGGCCATTCGGCCCTTCGAGCCATCACCGCTATTCAATGTGATCTTCTTTCGTGCGGCGTGCACAGGCAAAAGTTGTTGGACAACTTGTTCTATTTGGTCTTCCGTTTGTGCACGTTGAATTGATTGCAATAGTCAAAACAGGGCGGACCACGTGAAGGTTGCAATCTTCCACCCCATTCAATGTGATCATGGCTGATCATCCACAATCAGTCCCCAGTTCCAGCTTTCTCCCCATATCCCCTGACTCTACTTTCTTTAAGAGTCCTATCTAGCTCTCTCTTAAAAGTATCCAGAGAACCGGCCTCCACGACCCTCTGAGGCAGATAATTCCACAGACTCACAACTCTCTGTGTGAAAAGGTGTTTCCTCATCTCCGTTCTAAATGGCTTACCCCTTATTCTTAAACTGTGGCCCCTGCTTCTGGACTCCCCAAACATCGGGAATATGTTTCCTGCCTCTAGCGTATCCAAACCCTTAATAATCTTATATGTTTCAATAAGATCCCCTCTCATCCTTCTAAATTCCAGAGTATACAAGCCCAGCCACTCCATACTCTCAACATATGACAGTCCCACCATCCCAGGAATTAACCTTGTGAACACGTTGTACTCCCTCAATAGCAAGAATGTCCTTCCTCAAATTTGGAGACCAAAACTGCACACAATACTGCAGGTGTGGTCTCACTAGGGCCCTGTACAACGGCAGAAGGACCTCTTTGCTCCTATACTCAATTCCTCTTGTTATGAAGGCCAACATGCCATTCACTTTCTTTGCTGCCTGCTGCACCTGCATGCTTACTTTCATTGACTGATGAACAAGGACCCCCAGATTCCGTTGTACTTCCCCTTTTCCCAATTTGACACAATTTAGATAATAATCTTCCTTCCTGTTTTTGCTACCAAAGTGGATAACCTCACATTTATCCACTTTAAACTTATAACCATATAACCATATAACAATTACAGCACGGAAACAGGCCCTCTCGGCCCTTCCAGTCCGTGCCGACCATTTGTTTTCCCCTAGTCCCATCTACCTGCTCCATTCCCTCCATTCCCTTCACGTCCATATACCTATCCACTTTACTTTTAAATGTTAAAATCGATCCTGCCTCCACCACTTCTGCTGGAAGCTCATTCCACACAGCCACCACCCTCTGAGTAAAGAAGTTCCCCCTCACGTTACCCCTAAACTTCTGTCCCTTAATTCTCATGTCATGCCCTCTTGTTTGAATCTTCCCTACCCTCAATGGGAAAAACGTATCCACGTCAACTCTGTCTATCCCTTTCATCATTTTAAAGACCTCAATCAAGTCCCCCCCTTAACCTTCTGCGCTCCAAAGAATAAAGACCTAACTTGTTCAACCTTTCTCTGTAACAGAGTTGCTGGAACCCTGGCAACATTCTAGTAAATCTCCTCTGTACTCTCTCTATTTTGTTGACATCCTTCCTATAACTAGGCGACCAAAATTGTACACCATACTCCAGAATTGGTCTTACCAATGCCTTGTACAATTTTAACATTACTTCCCTACTCCTATATTCAATGCTCTGATTTATAAAGGCCAGCACACCAAAGGCTTTCTTTACCACCCTATCTACATGTGATTCCACCTTGAGGGAACTATGCACAGTTATTCCTAGATCCCTCCGTTCCACAGCATTCCTCAATTCCCTACCATTTACCATGTATGTCCTATTTTGATTTGTCCTGCCAAGATGTAGCACTTCACACTTATCAGCATTAAACTCCATCTGCCATCTTTCAGTCCACTTTTCCAAATGGCCCAAATCTCTCTGTAGACTTTGAAAATCTACTTCATTATCCACAACACCACCTATCTTAGTATCATCTGCATACTTACTTATCCAATTTTCCACCCCATCATCCAGATCATTGATGTACATGACAAGCAACAGTGGACCCAACACAGATCCCTGAGGCATCCCACTGGTCACCGGCTTCCAACCTGACAAACAGCCATCCACCATTACTCTCTGACATCTCCCATTCAGCCACTGTTGAATCCATCTTGCTACTCCGCCATTAACACCCAAAGATTGAACCTTCTTAACCAACCTTCCACGGGGAACCTTGTCAAAGGCCTTACTGGAATCCATATAGACAATATCCACTGCTTTACCCTCATCAATTTCCCTAGTTACAGCTTCAAAAAATTCAAGAAGGTTTGTCAAACATGACCTTCCAGGCAAAAATCCATGTTGACTGTTCCTGATCAGACCCTGTTTATCCAGATGCTTATATATATTTTCTCTAAGTATCCTTTCCATTAATTTGCCCACCACTGACGTCAAACTAATAGGTCTATAATTGCTAGGTTTATTCATGGAACCCTTTTTAAACAATGGAACAACATGCGCAGTACGCCAATCCTCCAGCACTATTCCCGTTTCTAATGACATTTGAAATATTTCTGTCATAGCTCCTGCTATTTCTACACTAACTTCCCTCAATGTCCTAGGGAATATCCTGTCAGGACCTGGAGACTTATCCACTTTTATATTTTTCAAAAGTGTCAGTACTTCCTCCTCTTTAAATCTCATAGTTTCCATAGCTACTCTACTCTTTCCCCTTAACTCACCGAGTTCAATATCCTTCTCCTTGGTGAATACCGAAGAAAATAAATTGTTCAATATCTCCCCCATCTCTTTTGGCTCTGCAGATAGCTGTCCATTCTGGTTCTCTAATGGTCCAATTTTATCCCTCGTTATCCTTTTGCTATTAATGTAACTGTAGAAACCCTTTGGGTTTACTTTCACCTTTCTTGCCAAAGCAACCTCATATCTTCTTTTAGCCTTCCTAATTTCTTTCTTAAGATTCTTTTTACATTCTTTATACTCCTCTAGCACCTCATTTACTCCATGCCTCCTATAATAATTGTAGATATCTCTCTTCTTTTCGAAACAAGTGTTCAATTTCCCTTGAAAACCATGGCTCTTTCCAATTTTTACTATTTCCTTTCAACCTAACGGACATAAAGATTCTGTACTCTTACAATTTCCCCTTTAAATGTCCTCCATTTCTCTTCTACATCCTTCCCATGAAACAAAGTGTCCCAATTCACTCCTTTAAAATCCTTACGCATTCCCTCAAAGTTAGCCTTTCTCCAATCAAAAATCTCCACCCTAGGTCCAGTTCTGACTCTCTCCATAATTATATTGAAACTAATGGTATTGTGATCACTGGTCCCGAAGTGCTCACCAACGCATACCTCCGTCACCTGACCTGCCTCATTTCCTAACAGGAGGTCCAGCACTGCCCCTTCTCTGGTCGGTACCTCTATGTACTGCTGCAAAAAACTATCATGCACACATTTTACAAACTCCAAACCATCCAGCCCATTTACAGAATGTGTTTCCCAGTCTATTTTTGGAAAATTGAAATCTCCCACATTCACTACCTTATGCTTACTACTAATATCTGCTATCTCCTTACATATTTGCTCTTCCAATTCTCGCTCTCCATTTGGCGGTCTATAATACACCCCTAAAAGTGTTGCTACACCGTTCCCACTTCTCAGTTCCACCCAAATAGCCTCCCTAGACGAGCCCTCTAATCTATCCTGCCAAAGCACTGCTGTAATATCTTCTCTGACAAGCAATGCAACACCTCCCCCTCTGGTCCCTCCAATTCTATCACACCTGAAGCAACGAAATCCTGGAATATTTAGTTTCCAATCACAGCCCTCCTGCAACCATGTTTCACTGATTGCCACAACATCATATTTCCAGGTGTCAATCCAGGCTCTAAGTTCATCCACCTTACTTACAATGCTCCTAGTATTAAAATATACACATTTTAGAAACCCACCATCCCTTAATCTCTGTCTATTATCTTTTTCATCTTTCTCGCCTACATTTTGGGTCCGAGTGCTTCCCTTCTCTGCCTCTTGCCCCACACCCTGACCCCTAGCCCCCTCTACCCAAGTCCCTCCCCCCACCCTTTCTAGTTTAAAGTCTCCCCAGTAGCCTTTGCAAATCTCCCTGCCAGGATATTGGTCCCCCTCGGGTTCAAGTACAACCCGTCCTTTGTGTACAGATCATGCCTTCCCCAAAAGAGGTCCTAGTGATCAAGAAACTTGAATCCCTGCCCACTGCACCAGTCCCTCAGCCACGCATTTATCCTCCACCTCATTTCATTCCTACTCTCACTGTCACGCGGCACAGGCAGTAATCCTGAAATCGTTACCCTTTTGGTACTTCTCCTTAACTTTCCCCCCAACTCCCTAAATTCTCCCTTCAGGACCTCGTCACTTTTTCTGCCTATGTCATTGGTACCTATGTGTACCACAATATCAGGCTCCTCTCCCTCCCTTATCAGAATCTTTTGGACACGTTCTGACACATGCGAGACCCTGGCACCAGGGAGGAAAACTACCATCCGGGTCTCCCGACTGCGTCCACAGAATCGCCTATCCGACCCCCTAACTATAGAGTCCCCTATTACAATTCTCCTCTTTTTGCTACCCTTCTGAGCATCAGGGCCGGTCTCTGTGCCGGAGGCCCGGCCGCTGTTGCTGCCCCCAGCTAGGCTGTCCCCTCCAATCGTACTCAAACCCGAGTACCTATTTTCCAGGTGTACGGTCACAGGGGTACTCTCTAGCCCCTGCCTCTGCCCCTTGCCCTTCCTAACTGTGACCCACTTGTCTGCCTCCTGTGGTCTGGGAGTGACTGCCTCCCTGTAGATCTTCCCTGACCGCTTTTGGCTCGCTGTGCTGTGATTTCCGAGAGAACGCCACCACCTACGGCCGTGATTTTTGACCCCCTCACTCAGAGCCCCCCTTCGCCTTCCTGGACCAGAGGATCTTTTCCATCAATGAAAAATCAGAGATATTAATTTTTTTTTTTTTAATTTGCCATTCTCTCTGCCGCCCCTGCTGGTGGGAGGGGGGGGGGGGGACTATAAAACCCGGAAGTGGTGTGCCTCACTCAGTCTCGGCAAGATGGAGGAAGCCAAAGGGCCACGTCTCTCTGAGCTCTGAATAACACTGAACACATGTCTACTCAACTGTGAATGTCCTTAATGTGGTTTGAAAATGAAAATATAGTTGGTTTGAAATAAAAAGGCACTGCCTGCAAATGGTTGTTTGGGAGGTTTGGGTTGAAGTTAAAAGGCACAACTGCAAATGGTGCTTGGGTGCTTTGGCTTGAAGTTAAAAGACACTACTGCAAATGGTGGCTTGGGTGCTTTGGGTTGAAGTTAAAAGGCACTACTGCAAATGGTGGATTGGCAGGGCTCGATATTAGCGGTTTCCCGGGTGCCAATGACCACCCAAAGTGCCACCGGGCAACCTAAACGCCGACTCATTTTGCCCAGCTTGGCACCCAAATACTGGTTTATACCGGTAGACGCAAAAAACTGGAGTAACTCCACGGGTCAGGCAGCATCTCTGGCGAAAAAGAACTGACGTTTTGTGTTGGCGGCTCTATTGCGGGGCAAAGATACTAGGAGCGGGGTGATGAAGGGTCGGAGCGAATGACGGGCCCCATACAGCGGCAACAGCCGCCGCAAAACGGCTCCACTGCCTCCTCATCCCGCACCCCGCCTGGCGGAAGAAGGCCTCCCTCTCCCTCCCTGCCTCCCTCCTCCCAGCCTCGGCATGCGAGAGTGGTTGTTTAGCAAGCGCCTTTTACGGATTTGCCATCAGCGGCTGCTATCGCCCTGATAACGGCCGCTGCTTGCAAATACGCTAATGGCGATAACCGCTTTCAAAACAACCCCTCTTGCACGCCGAGGCCGTGAGGAGGGAGGGAGTGAGGGAGAGGGAGGTCTCCTTCCGCTGACTGAAGCAGCTGCACCAAAGATCCTATAGCTATAAGATCTTTGAGCTGCACCGCTCGACCCCGCACCTTCCTGTCGGCTGGCGGAGGAGGGGAGGCAGTGGCGAGATAGCGTCGGTACTTTGGCGTTGGACAGGGACGGCAAAGGCAGCAGGGCAATGTTGTCCGAGGAGCGCTGACCTTCCTTCCTCCCCACCTCCTCTGCCCCTCCTCTCTCTCTCTCTCTCTCTCTCTCTCTCTCTCTCTCTCACTCTCTCTCTCTCTCTCTCGCGCTCTCTCTCTCTCTCTCTCTCTCTCTCTCTCTCTCTCTCTCTCTCTCTCTCCCCCCCCCCCCCCCCCCCCTCTTATCTCTGGGACCCCTCTCTCTCCATCTCGCAATGCTCCCCATTCCCTCCTCTATCCTGTCCTCACTGACATCCCCTGTGCTCCCCTCCCCATCTACCCCCACCCCCCAATCTATTCATCATCCTACCACCTCGCACTGATTCTCCTGCCACCCCCCCCCCCCCATCCACCCTACACTGGTCCCCCAATTCATCCTGTACTGACCCCCCCTTCCCATCCAACCTGCACTTCTCCCCCCATTCATACTGCACTATTCCACCCATTCATCCCGTACTGACCCACCCTCCATTTACCATGCACTGATCCTCCCATCCATCCTGTAGTGATCCTCCCATTCATCTTTTACTGATATCCCATTCAAGAAGAATAGGGGGAACAGTCTGAAGAAGGGTCTCGACCCTAAAAGTTGCCCATTTCCTTAGCACCATAGATGCTGCCTCACCCGCTGAATTTCTCCAGCATTTTTGTCTACCCCCATTCATCCTGTACTGTACCCCCATTCATCCTATACTGATGCCCACCCCATCCATCCCATACTGACCCCCCCATTCAACACCACTGACGTCCCCCGTGCTCTCCCCTCACAATTTTACATACTCCAACCAACACTTACTAATTCACCTCCCTCAAGCCATCCATTCCGCACCGATTGCTTTCTCAACTCTCCCCCCCACCCCTCGCCACCTATCCACCCCGCACTGATTCACACACCCCCTGACCCTATTGTGCTTCATGGTCTTCAGAGCGAACATTGATTATGTTTGATAACGGAATGTAATCAAATGTGTTTTAATTCTCAATGTTATTATTTCTTTTGACAGCTTTAAACATATTACCAAAAGAACATTTGCTACAGTTATGTCCTTTGGCCATCTCTTGTCAGTTAGTGTAATGTTTAACCTGTCAGATGGGTATAGTCGGTTTTAACAGCTATTATCATAAAATGCCTTTAGAAATTTCCTTGCAACCTCTATATTTTGTTAAGGATAAATTATGTGGGAAGCCAGAGTGTTTCTGTGCCAATAGCAATAACGACCCATGCTATGGCCATGTCATGGTAATTTTTGGTCCTTCACATAAAACATGCTTGCATCAATCTGTAGTGTGTATGGTTAAGCATACATGTTACCATGGTCCAGGATTTATTGACACAGGTTTGTTTGGAAGTGGAAAGAACTAATAGAAATTGCATTAATTGCAATGTGTAAAAAGAGTTGAGATTTGTATTATAATTTTGCTGCGTCATTGTGGTATATATCATGTCTTGATTGGTGAATATGTTTAGTTTGTGAGTTATTTGAAGCAGAAATAATATGTGAATGTAGACAAAAGTGCTGGGGAAACTCAGCGGATGCGGCAGCATCTATGGAGCAAAGGAAATAGCCAATGTTTTGGGCCAAAACCCTTCTTCAGACTGGTGGGTTTTGGCCTGAAACTTTGCCTATTTCCTGAGTTTCTCCAGCACTTTTGTAAACCTTCGATTTTCCAGCATCTGCCGTTCCTTCTTGAACATAATATGTGAATGCTTCATTGAGCATAATTCCGACTGGTAACTACGCACTTCGTCCGAGCACATTATCACACGCGTCATGCAAACCATCTTCAATGACCACCTAAACTGTCATTTGGCAACCTAAAAGCTTTCAAGGTTGCCCGGCTGGCAACAGGGAAATAAAATTAAGCGAGAGCCCTGATTGGGTGCTTTGGCTTCAAGTTAAAAGGCACTACTGCAAATGGTGGCTTGGGTGCTTTGGGTAACTTCCTGTTTGATTTTAGATACAATGCTACCAATCACGGCTGTGATTTTTGGCCATTTTACTCAGTCCCCTCAGCAGGTGCAGAGGTTTCTTCCCATCAATGAAAAATAAAAGTGTTATTAGTGTTTAAAAAATGTTGAGAATCTCTCTCCTGTCAATCACACCATGAAGGCCACACCTTTTCCGGTGAGAGGGGGAGGTGTTATAAAACCCAGAAGTGTGGGTGTGGCAGTCTCTGCATGATGGGGGAGGGAGAGATCACTACTCTGTCTGAGCTGTGAATCAACTGAACACACTGAACGTCTACTGAACTGTGAGTTTGGTGTTTTGTGTGTTTTTACGGTGGTTTTATGGAGGTTTCACCCTGCTTGAAATGGTATGAAACTGCACTGAATTTGGTGGCATTGCACCCTGCTTGAAGTGGTATGAAACTGCACTTGAATTTGGTGGCCTTGCACCCTGCTGAAAGTGGTATGAAACTGCACTTGAATTTGGTGGCCTTAGATCCAGCTTGAAGTGGTATGAAACTGCACTTGAATTTGGTGGCCTTGCACCCTGCATGAAGTGGTATGAAACTGCACTTGAATTCGGTGGCCTTGCACACTGCTTGAAGTGGTTGGAAACTGCACTTGAATTCGTTGGCCTTGCACCCTGCTTGAAGTGATAGGAAAATTGATTTGAATTTGGTGGCCTTGCACCCTGCTTGAAATTGAATTTCAAGGAATAGCCATGAGTCAACTGCCAGCCCACCAGAGGTGAGTGAGCTGCCAGCACATGAGGCTTGAGGGACAGAGCTGCCACCCCAAGAACCCATACCAGCACTCCAGAAAGCCCCCCCCCCCCCCCCCCCACCCACTGGCCACCAATATTGGAATTGGAGGAGAGGTGGAATATTGCGTTGGGGGACCAGCCCTCCCGTGTGAACATGAGACCCAACGGGTCCCACTTAGTCTAGTATATTTTAAATAGCTGCGGTCCCTGCAATAGAGTCTCTTAGTTGATGACACAGGAAACATGGAAACAGAAACATGGAAACGGTGGTGCAGAGGTAAAGTTGCTGCCTTACAGTGTCAGTGACCCGGGTACCATTCTGACTATGGGAGCTGTGTGTACGGAGTTTGTAAGTTCTCCCTGTGACCTGCGTGGGTTTTCACTGGGTGCTCTGGTTTCCTCCCATACTCCAAAGATGTACAGGTTTGTAGGTTAATTGACTTTGGTAAAAAAAAAAATTGTAAATTGTCCCTAGTATGTGTAGGATAACGCTAGTGTGTGGGGATCACTGTCCGGCATGGACTTGGTGGGCCGAAGGGCCTGTTTCCACGCTGTATCTCTGAAACTAAAACTAAAAAACTTAAACTAAAACAATTGTTATATAATTCTAGAGTGTAATCCACAGATTCCTGTTTGATCAAGATGAGCAGTGAATACAGTATATGAACAAGCATGACGTATAATATTTAAGACAAATCTTAAGAAAAATGCAGCAATATCACCGACCACCATGTTTACCTATTTTTGACCTTACAAAGGCCTAAAACTCTAACAACCTTGAGAGATTGTGGACAATCCTTTGCAAAATCCCTCTCAAAAAAGACCTAAAAAATTGTCACCTTCCTATCAATAGACCCACAACGGATAAAATCCCATTAGAGATCAGAATCAAATAAAGTTGTATCATTACAGCTCTTCTCAATCTTCCTTTCTGCAATATTTCATAAAGTGGAGTTCATCCGAAAAGGCACATTTTTTACTCTTCCATTTCAGAATCGGTATCTGTCCAGCCTCAGACACTGAGTACAGTGGCAATGGTAGTTTAATTGCACACTTGAAGGCAGAGGTTCAAACCAACACTGATTATTTGAATAAGGTACACATGAGAATAGACCTTATACCAAATATTTAGAAGTTATAGTTTTCTCATAAACTCTACCTTATCCACACCACACATCACACCATTTCCTTATGCCCCGCACTGCTGTCCTATATGGATCACTTCCAATATCTCGAGAGCGAAGGTTAGCATCGATAACAAGATCCGGCATTTCTTCCCGTGTGCAAGCACAGCTATTGGCTATCTAAGAACGTGAAATTAAATATAATACCTCAAACCCATTACCAAACTCATGGTGTATGCAGCAGTGCGACCACCTTCCTACATGCAACAAGGACATGCACCTCAAAGCATCTGAAAATATCAACATTGCAGCCCCTGCAAAATTCAAATTAGGGGGGATCTTATAGAAATATATAAAATTATAAAAGGACTGGACAAGCTAGATGCAGGAAAAATGTTCCCAATGTTGGGCAAGTCCAGAACCAGAGGCCACAGTCTTAGAATAAAGGGGAGGCCATTTAAAACTGAGGTGAGAAAAAAACGTTTTCACCCAGAGAGTTGTGAATTTGTGGAATTCCCTGCCACAGAATGCAGTGGAGGCCAAATCACTGGATGGATTTAAGAGAAAGTTAGATAGAGCTCTAGGGGCTGGTGGAATCAAGGGATATGGGGAGGGCAGGCACGGGTTATGGATTGGGGACGATCAGCCATGATCACGATGAATGGTGGTGCTTGCTCGAAGGGCCGAATGGCCTCCTCCTGCACCTATTTTCTATGTCTGTTTCTAAATCCTTTTGAAAGATATTTGAACCAATGTCAGTGCTCCTCGCAGGTCAACATTCCCAACACTGGGGCTTTGGTTGGGCTCAGCCATCTCTAATGCTTGGGGTACCTAATCTGCATCTCTGACACGAAATTCCAGAGCTAATCAGAGCCTACATAGTCATAGAGTCATAGTTTGGAAACAGACACTTCTGCCCAACTCGCCCACATCTGCCAACAATGTCCCAGCTACACTAGTCCCACTTGCCTACGCTTGGTCCATATCCCTCCAAACTTGTCCTATCCATCTACCTGTCTAACTGTTTCTTAAACGATGGGATAATCCCAGCCTCAACTACCTCCTCTGGCAGCTTGTTCCATATACCCGCCACCCTTTGTGTGAAAATGTTATTCCTATTAAGTTATTCCTAAAAGTTATTCCTAAACGTTATTCCTCGGATTCCTATTAAATATTTTCCCCCTCACCTTGAACTCTGCAATAAGAATAATAAATGACTTGTCCATTCTAATGACCATATGTGTGAATTAATTGTTGGATGAGAGGAAATCGTATAATCATATTTGTTTCATGCCAGTTAAACGTGTACAATAAACCATTTGTAATAGAGATAAATTGGTGATATGTTTTGGAAAACTACAGTACTTCCACGATAAATCATTCAAATTAGCAAAGAAAATACAGAAATCATGTTTAAAGTTCAAAGTAATATTAGATATTATTTAATTATTGGGATATTACTGTCATTTGTAAAGTCGGAATGTAATGACGGACTAATATTTTGAACCACTGCAGATTGTTGGTGAAGGTTTCCTCGTAGTAGTTTGAGTTGAGGAATCTATGTCCCCATGCACTTGCTGTCGTTGCTTTTAGGTGGTCTGCTGCATGAGCTTGTAAAGCGGAATTTGTAAGGTGGAGTCTTGGTGAAATCCTGAGGTACTGCCTATACATTACGTATGAGTTCTCCCATTGTGACGTGGCCAGAAACCTAAAGTGATCAAGCAATCGAACAAGCAGAAACAAGGAACTGCAGATGCAGGTTTACACAAAGACATTGAGCAGTCAGGGAGTGTCTCTGGAGAACATGAATAGGTGGCATTTTGGGACAGGGATCTAGGTTGTTATTGGAGCTACACCCATCCAAGAAAGTTGAAAATATTCCAGAATACTTCACACATATCTTGTGGGTTTAGGCTTGCTTTAAAGTGTATCGAATAAGCATAAAACATCCAACTCAAGTGGCCATGGCATCTAAATGTAGTGCATTTGAGTTTCTGGTGTATGGCAAGAATCAGACGGTTACAGTGTTATCTCTCTTGGACTCATGTCGTCAGCATTTTTTATTCCTCCTGTATTATTTAGGTTTGGAACCATAATTTGTTTGTATTTATTCTCTTTCGATTTAAGTACAAAATTAATGTATTCTGTGTTTAAGGTATTGGGGCAAGGTATTTAAGGTATTATATGTGTTTAAGGTATTGAAGCAAGTTTTCATTTTTATTTCAACATGTTTGCTTCACTAATAAAATGTATGTCAACTTTATTTGGGAGGGTGGGTGGGTGAAGATAAATTGATGCTTCTCTGCTTAACATGAAGAAATAGTCATGCATTCTTGTCTCATCGGTACTGTTCTCATGCTACAATTAGTCGGAACCTCATCTATATTTGATTTTTCAAATCCTGCATTAGCTTAAAACAAAAGTTTCTACCAGCTGTAACAAAACGTACATTCTAAAAAGACAGACTGAACAATCTATTATGTAACATAGTTAGCTTGCCAACCATCTCAAGGTTGGAGACCACTGGAACCCTTTTAACAAGCATAAACCATTAACTTTTTTCTAAGCTTTTAACTCTAAACTGTATAATGGGGTTCTCTTTTTTCAGTACTGTTACCAAAGAAAATAGTAGGCAGCTTCTCAAAAATGCAGCCACTTTGGAAAAGGCCAAAAGTGTAGAACTGACATTCAAGCTATTTACTTATTGCCTCCCTACAAGCGAAGCAAATTGGGGCCAAGTCAGGAAATTCTGCCAGACATATTTCTGGCAAGAATGAGGTCCTTAAAAAGATGGTCTGCATGGCCTCCTTCTGTGCTGTCATTTCTGTGATGCTCTGATTTAATGCAAGAGATCCATTGGTGTGACTTATGCCTGCAAAGCAGACTATAAAAGTCAGTGTGTAGGAACTGCTGGGGATGATGGCAAATGTCCAAGTGATATTATCCTTCTGAATTCCTTGCAGATTCATTATGTTTCAGTCTATAAGCTCAGGCACCCCCAGAGAAAAGGAATAAGTAGGAATTATTGAAAAGCAAATAGAAAGTATAGTTGAACCGTTTTTTTGAGTGTTTGCAACCATGATGCAATCATCGGTTCTCCCTCATTTTCTCTCCTCACTCCTTCTACTGAAAATGGTGACATAGCAGAGCTATTTGTCATGTTTTTCTCCTGGTTGATATTGGCTGTTCCAACACAGACTATGAGTCAAATTTGGGTCCGTCCAATTATTTATAGCTCAGTACTAGACCTAATCACAGGGCCAATAAGGAAGCTTTACATTTACAATCATATGGTTGACAGAACTGGCTGAGGGCACTGAAAACAACCAAGGCTACTGGGCCAGACATTTGTACTGAAGATTTGCATTCCAGAACTAGCTGTGCATTAAGTCAACTCCTCCCGAGCCTTACACAAAATCAATCTGTGATCTTCAGGGAGACATTATTGATGCCAAGAGGGAATTCTGAACCAAGCTGGAGTTGCGAGGCAATGGCACAGACACCTGTAAAGTGTGGCAAGACTTGCAAGGTTTAACGGCTATAAAGTGACAGGTGGGCAGTATCGGAGGCACCAATGGTCCCTCCCTGATGAACACAATGCATTCTACACTCGTTTTGAACAGAAGATCGGTGGAGCAACGTCACCCATCCTGCCATTTACGGGTCTGCCTGCACCAACAGATACTGTGGGATACATACAACCCCATGGAAAGTAACTGGTCTGGATGGATTCCCTGGCTGTATCCTCAGGATCAGGATGGATCAACTGGCAGAGTCATTCACAGACAACTTTAACCTATAACTACTTCACTCTGAGGGTCCCACCTGGCTCAAGAAGACCGTGATTATCCCGGTGAAAAAGAAAAGGTAGTGTACCTTAATGACTACTATTCAGTGGCTCTGACATCCACTATCAAGAACTGCCTTGCGAAACAGGTGATGACCCACATTAACTCCACCCTCGTAGCCAGCATTGATCGACTGCAATTTGCTTCCTGTTGCAACAGTTCATAAGTTCATAACTACATAAGTTGTAGGGCCCGAATTAGGTCATTCAGCCCATAAAGTCTACTCTGCCATTCAATCATGTCTGATCTATCTTTCTCATTCAACTCCATTCTCCTGCCTTCTCCCCATAACCCTTGACACCCTTACTAATCAAGAACCTATCAATTTCCACCTTAAAAATATACATTGACTTGGCCTCCACAGCCTTCTGTGGTCACAATGAATACCACAGATTAACCACCCCCTAACTAAAGACATTTCTCCTCATCTCATTTCTAAAGGTCGTCCTTTTATTCAGAGGCTACAGTCTCTGGTCCTAGACTCTCCCACTGGTGGAAACATCCTCTCCACATCCACTCTATACAGGTACACCAATGCCTCTACTTCCTTAAGAGACTGAGGAAATTCAGTATAACTCCAATGACACTTACAAACTTCTCCAGATGTACCATAAAAATCATATTGTTGGGTTGGATCACATCTTGGTTTGGGAAACGCTCTCCCCAAGTCTGCAAGAAATTGCAGAGAGTTGTATATGTAGCCCAGTCCACCACACAGACTAGAAATTCCATCTACACTTCACACTGACTCAGTAAAGTAGCCAACATAATCAAAGACTTCCCACCCTGGCTATTCCTCCTTCTCCCTGCTCCCATCCAGCAGAAGGTACAAATGTTATAAAGCATGCACTACCAAAGTCAGGAACAGTTTCTTCCCCTGTTATCAGGCTGCTGACTGGTCCTTCCCTAACCTGGGGTACTGTCTGATTCACCTCTGCCCTTTACTCACCTTAGACTTTGTCACTGGAACTGATATGCTGTAATGCTATATTCTGCGTTCTGTACCTTCCCCTTTGCTCCACCTATTGTACTTGAATTTGACTTGATTGAAAGTATATGTGATATTTTCTGATCTGATTGGATAACATGCAATATAGAGCTTTTCACTCGGTACACAATGTCAATAATAAATCTAAATCCAGTATAGTTACAACAATAAAACAAAATAAATAGAATCTGCTTGATCAATATACTTCCAGTCATGGGAAAATGAATGGAAGCTATTATTCAAAGTGTTATCAAATGGCATTTATTCCCCATTAATCTCCTCATCAAAGATCAGATTGGGTTTTGCTAGCTTTGCTCAGCACCAGACTTCATTTCAAGTTTGGCCCAAGCATGTTCAACAGAACTGAATTTTTATGATGAGATAGTTATGATTTTTCTTAACATCCAGCCAGCCTTTGACCAAGTGTGGCATCAAGCACTTTACTGATTAGAGTCATAGAGTCACAGATTGATACAGTGTGGAAACAGGCCCTTCGACCCAACTTGCCCACAGCGGCCAACATGTCCCAGCCACATTAGTCCCACCTGCCTGCGCTTGGTGCATATCCTCCCAAACCTGTCCTATCCATGTACCTGTCTAACTGTTTCTTAAACATTGGGATAGTCCCAGCCTCAACTACCTCATCTGACAGTTTGTTCCATATACCCACCACCCTATCATGGGGAAAAAACCCATTTGGAGTCATATTTCAACATTCAACAACCCAATGATTGAAACTGTTCACAGCTCCCCAGATAATGTAACATCAAGAAAGGAGAGAGCCCAATCCTCTCTTGGTGATATTTAATGGCAATACCTTTCCTGGCATTAACAATCACTATTGGCAAGAAACCTTACAGAGACCGTGTGTTGCCGTGAAAAACTGATCACATGTCACCTCAGTGTCTCTTTACCAACCACAAGGCATGTCATGAGTGTGATGTATTACTCTTTATATGCTTAGGTGATTTCAGTTCCAACAATACTCAAGAATAAATAAAAACAGAAATGCTGGAAATACTCAACAAGTTAGAAAGGATCTTTGGGGGATTGAAGCAGAGTGTTGGAAATAGACTGGCATATCATCCATCACCTTAAACACTTTATCCATCATCAGCGCACCGACCAAACTCACAATTTTCATCATCAAAGACACCAATGACAGACACATGGGGACAGCAGCACCTACAATCTCCCTTCTTTGTTACACGCTTGGATTTCTAATTAAACATTGGATCTATATCCTGAAACTGCTTACCACCATTAGAAATGCACTCAAGTGGCTCAGAGAAGAGCTTGTCCTAATGGACTCTCACTCTCCATCAGGGTCATAATGGTTCGGCACGAGGACTTGACTGAGACCTGAATATTTGACCCATTCTCCAGAGTCACTTACATTTTTAATATCAGTGAATATAAAATCACTAACTTTATGAAGTATCATGTATTTTCGTGATAATACGTATGAAAATATAATGAATATCATAAAAGCTAGTATTACCATAAAATTTGGTCGCAAGCGAATGTATTACTAGTACCATGTATTCTCAGTACGCATGTCCACTGTACGGGCTGGAGGGCACAGCTCCACCAGCGGGTAAGTAGGAACTTCTAAGGTAAGTGTTTTAAAATTTTACTTGTATTTCCACTCCGTAAAGCTGGCTCGAGCAGTCAGTAGGAGTGGGGAGTTGGAGCTGTCACTTCCGAAGATCCATCTTAGCGTCCGTCCAGGGATTCACCAATTTGATTGGGTCGGGAGATAAGCACGGCAACGCCAGTTCCGATGCCGGGTGCCGTTTTACCGGCAGCAGTTAAAATAGCGCGCTAATTTTCCCCACTAGCTCCATTGACAAAAGGCAGGCCAACTGGAATTTGCTTCAGAATGAGCCTGGTCCATCTGTTTATTTCCAAGGGTGCTAGCAGACTGAGGCTGCTCCTAGCCATGAAAAGGCAAATATAAAGTCACAGACCTGGGTTCTCTGACAACAATGGTGACTCTTCCCCTGATCATACAAGACTGTGGGGGAGGTTGGGAACAGGTCCAAGGGCCAGTAATGTCCAAGAGGGCCATACCAAGACCAACATATGGAGGGTCCATATATTGGGGTTCCTTCCAGCGCCTTGTTTAGGACTGGAGGATGCCTCCCTACTATATGATTTGGGAGAAGCGGGCAGATCGCAGCTGACCCTGATGCTGGTGTCCCTGCTTATGTGCAAACACCAGCGCGCACAAGAGCCACGCTCCGGGTGTCTCGGAAATGGCACTGAGTTGCTATTCCAGAGCGGACTGGTGAGTCAATGGAATAATCCCTTGCCAGCGGTATCAATTATGTAGTACCTCACCAGCTCCAGCAAGATATGATGCAAGTGACTGCAAACAAATATGAGGCACCTGTTTGATATGCATTACTAAAAGTGCCTATGGTGACCCAGGTTCTGGGCACCCATGAGTCCTTCTTTGACGGGACAGGAGGTTCGGTGTTAACACGTCCTCCAACTGGTGGCTGCAGCAATTACTGCATTTGGCACTATGGTCCAAGGGACAATCATTCCTCAAACTCACAACAGATATGTTGGGTATTTTATGCAATGCATTTTTCAGGAAATTGCATCAGGGAATATCGCCATCAGGTCAACACTAAACCAAAAATGTGCTGCTCTATGTAGGGCGACTAATGTACAAACACCTGAAATATTGTTTGGAATGGACCTTGTCATGAAAATTCGTGAAATTCATGATGAGGCCAAAGCAATTGGCTTAATGTAGTCAAGCATTGGTAAATAGGGAGCAGGTTCCTGCAGTACATTCGGGCCTTTGCATTATCAACATTTGCAGAGAGCATGAGAACTAGCACTAAAATCGAATGCAGGCCATTTTCATCGGGTTATCCAGTTACCAACCACAGCTCTCGCAGAATTGCAGTGGTGCATTGTTAATGTTAATCTAGCTACCAATAACATTTTGGGTACTAGACTCTTCCCTAATCTTCCAGACTGATGTCAGCGCTCTCGGATGGGGGGCTACGGACACCGAGTCTAGCTGTGGGGGTAGCTGGCATGAACACGAAGGGTTGATTAGCCACACACGGGATAAATTCTTTTGCATTATTGGGGGCATTTTATGGGTAAAGGCATATTGCTCCTCGATGAAGGATTTACACATTCAACTCCAGATTGATAACACCACAGCAGTGGCATATATTAATCATATGGGAGGAGCACGATCAGTATCATGTGTTAACTGGGAACCGTCATGTGGCATTGGTGTATGTCCAGGCATATCTGCGTTTCAGCCATTTATTCACCACCTATAGCTAATGCGGTGGCCGACCATAGGTCGCGTACGTTTCATGCCAATATAGAGTGGATGTTGAATTCTAAACCTTTGTCACACAATTGTCACTCGATTTGGGTTGCCAGCCATTGATCTGTTCCATCCTGATTACATCACCAGTTGCCTAAATATGTTTCATAGGAGCCAGATCCAGGTGCAATTGCCGTGGATGCAGTCTCGTTACATTGGAGGCACTAAAATTTTATGCAATTCCTCCATTTTTTCATCCTGAACTGTCTCACCATAATAGAGCGAGACTCCGCCACAGGTGTTTTGGTGGTCCCAGATTGGCCAACACAACCATGGTTCCCCTTAGTGTTTTCAATGATGGTTCAGTCATTCATGATGATTCCCAGCTGCAGTAATTTCTTGGTGCATCCATTTACATGAGAAGGTCACCCTTTACATGACCGTATTAATTGTTGGTCTGCAGGTTCTGACCAGACATTTCCAAGGACTTGGATTGTCGAACAGGGCCATGGTGCTTCTCACTGCAGGCTGGCGAAATAGCACTAAAAAAAAATATATATGGTTCACATAAAGAAATGGGAACTGTTTCTGTGTACAATCCTATATGTCTTATCATAATGCAAGCATATGTGATGTGTTGGAGTTCCTTGCTAAGTTCCATTTTGATGAGCACCTGCGTTATAGTGACATTACCAGCGCTCGGAGTGCGTTGTCCTCTTATTGCGGGCAGTCTTCAGAACAATATCCTATCGGGTCTCATCCGTTAGTATCCCAATTTATGAGGAATTTTTAATAAAAACCCTCCGAAACCTCGCTATACAGAAATCTGGGACATCACTCCTGTTCTCACAATGCTTCGACAATGGGCTCCAATTACTTCATTATTTACGCAGAGATTAACTCTTGCTGTGGTATTGCTAATAGCGCTGGTTTCAGCACAATGTGTACAAACATTGCAATTCTTACGAATACCTTGTATGCATTTGTCTGTCAATGACATTAACTTCTATGTTTATGATTTAATCAAACAAAGCAGGCCCGATCTGGCTGGAATCAAGGTGACGTTTAAAGCCTATCTTGTTGACCAAATGTTATATGTAGTTACGCCATATAACTTAAGCCAATATATTAAGGTAACAAGGAGTCTCAGAGGTTCTGAGACAGGACTGCTCATTAGTCACAAAAAGACATATAAAAGAGTGTCAGCACAAACTATTTCTACATGGTTGAAACAGGTTCTCAATTATGCTGGAGTCGACATTCCTGTCTTTAAACTCTCACTCCACCAGGGCGGCATCGATCTCCGCGGCGAAGGCTCAGGACGTGCCGCTAGACCAAATCTTCGAGGCCGCAGGATGGTCTCGAGAAGCAACATTTTCTCAATTTTCTGACAAACCTGTACAGACTGTGCCACGGTTTGGGCATGCTGTTTTGGGTCACATTTAATTCATTTGCTTTGTTTTCTATCATTGTTTGTAATTTTCCCTGAGACAGAGGGGTTATTCCTGTGTTTATTATTGTTAACAATAGTTATTGAATAATTTGAAGCAATGTTCAATATATTATTTATTCCCTACTGTGTCAACCGAAGCAGATTGTCGTATGGTGTGCATCTACGGCATGAAAATACAGAGCTTTGAAATCTTCACATAGTCACTCACGTAACTCAGAAGTAAAATAGTAAGATTAAACGAGAACTTACTAGTTCAAAGTTTGATCCTTATTTTATGAGGAGTGACGTTGAGGGATTACGTTCCCTCCGCTCCCACCTTCATCATCTGGTAGTTCTAGTCTTCTACGAGCCTTACTATGTTACTTTGGCTATTTGTTTTCTGTGTTTTCACGCCGCCGCTTTGAAGTATGACGCGCATGCGCCTGGCGGGGCTTCTTCACGTAATCCCTCAACGTCACTCCTCATAAAATAAGGTTCAAACTTCGAACTGGTAAGTTCTCGTTTAATCTTACTATTAATGTTGACCAATAAACGTTATCTAATTATTAACAGATTTCCAGGTATCATATTTCAACAGAATTTGATTCATGTTTATTTACTGGAAGTCTTTGTAATGGCTTGGTTGACGTAATCGCCAACTAAATTATAAAGAAATGAATGATTATGGAGCCAGGCATAATGGGCAAACTTCAGAAGATGCCACTCTCAATGGTATTATAGCAGCAGTAGAAAATAGTTTGGGTCATTTGCAAGTGAACAGTAATGAAAACATGAAAACCAACCTGCACGCTGACATAAAATGTGAAGAGAAGTTATGGTACTTAAAAAATAAAATAGCAGCAATTTGAACAGGAATGCTGACATTTTAATTGCAGAAGATTTATGTCTTTGCTTGTACACAGCTTATTGCTGAAACCCAGTCTGCCACCATGGTGACCAAGAATGCAACTATGTAAAAGACAGGCAGATTCTTCAGCACTCAATTACTACATTTATATGCAAACTGAGAAAAAGTAAAGAATCAATATTAAACCGGTCGAAAAAAAAAAAAAGTTTGATAAGAAATTGCTCTGAGTAGGGAACTAAACTCAAAAACATATTTTTAATGGAAAGTTTTTTTAGTCAACACTGTCTTTTAAACAGTTTGCTTTAATTAATAGTGTTATGCTTTTTTTCTATAAAGCATCAAAGTAATAATCAACTGCAAAATAATAATCATTAGATGGGCAATGTTTTCAGAGTTGAGAATCGGCTCCAAAGTTTGCTCTATAATTTTCAGACAATTACTGGTAAGCTCACTGTTTAATCACCATCTAGAAAAGCCAACATATCTACTGTTTTAATATGAACCTGATTTCTCTACTTTGGTTACAACTAAAATAATTCTAAACCAAAAATCTGAAATTAAAACCACAAGCAATGTTGCAATTATTCAACAGAACTTCATTGCTTCACTGAGTTTGGTGAATTATTCTGATACTTCAGCGAAATTCATTACACACTTATAACAGACTTTAATGTTAAAAATAATTGAAAGAGCTGAATGCTATCATTTATTTGCCTTGGATTAAGTATGTAGTTCATTTCATGTAATGATGTTCAATAAGTAACCTTTTATTAGGAGAATTATAGATATCTGGAGAAAGTGATTTGTGGAATTTGCATACAAATCCAAAACACTAGTAAACTTGCCACCTTATTTTGTGGCTTATTATCGGCAAACTGCAATTTTTCACCAAATGTTCCCAGGCTATGAAAATTTGAACCTGGAAAAATAAATTGGATTGTTTACTAAATTACATGTCTTTCTATCTAGTGTGATTAGTGTAGCTGGGACATGTTGGCTGGTGTGGGCAAGTTGGGCCGAAGGGCCTGTTTCCATGCTCTAACTAGCGTGCAAGTTCAAGTTTATTTTCCAATTGTACATGTCAGACCTCGAGGAGTTTATTGTGCTGACCGTCTTCTCAGTCACATTGCAGTTGTCACATGTAATTTAGAATGAGACTTGAATAATTTGTTTTCCATATCACACCATAATAGAAAAAAAAACACTTAAAGTTGTAATCTATCCAAATACAAAACAAAAGGGTTACACTTGTACAGTCGTTAACTTTTATTGTCAGTAAAGATGAAGGATATTCTCATGGTAGCTGTAACAAATTGGTACCTATTCAGAAAACCCAGCTGCATTTGTCCTAAACACACAGATGGATTGATATTATGCATCCTTTTAGCATTTTGAGAGTTCCATGTTAACATGTAATTCACACTGTTTCCATCTTTGCTAATCATAATGGATAATGTAAACTTGGAGATTGTGAGATATTTTAAAGGAAATATTTGCACTCTGTTTCTTCTGCAAAATATTTTAAAACATCTGGACAAGTTTCAGACCACAGAGGTTCTCAATTGTGTTGCTTTTGCCATTTCCCTAGGTATTCATGCACTGTGTTCTGTAACTGGATATGCTTTGAGAATTAAAGGCCTCAAGAGTATTTCAGGTTTAAAGGATAACTTTTCTGGGGCCTGAGGCTCAGTGGGATAACATAGCTGAAAAGTATTTCCAGTGTCAAAATCATGACCACAAGATATCTTTGGAGGCATAACTATATAAACAGTTTATATTAAATGATTGTGAATGCAGAATATTTTGTAAATCTCAAATCACAGCCTAAAGGATTGGAAAATGGACAAATTTGATTTAAAAAAACATTCTTCTTTTACAATAAATCAGATATTTGAAATTAAATGAACAATGTCTGAATATTTAGAAAGCTACAATTATTTTGCCATTGGTGTTGAATCACCTTGGGGAGCATTACGAACTACCCAGCAATAAGGAGAGAATAGATCTACTTGGAGATCAATGTGGTCATCTATGTGTGGAACCATGAGGGATTGGTGAGGTGTTAAATTAATATTTATCTACTATATTTACTGAGAAAAGGTTGTGGAAGCTAAGAGATTAACGGTAATGAACAGTAGAAACAAGGAACTACAAAATGCTGGTTTACACAAAAGGGCACAAAGTGCTGGAGTAACTCAGTGAGGTGGGCAGCATCTTGGAGAACATGGATAGGCAATGTTTCAGGTTGGGACCCTTCTTCAGACTGTAATGAACAGTGAGGTCTTAGAACATGCCACAAAACAAAAGAGGAGGTGCTAGCTGTCTGAAAGGATATTAGGGTGTACAAATCCCTAGGGGCTGATCAATGGTATCCTATGACATTGTGGGAAGCTAGGGAAGTAATTGCAGAGATATTTGCATCATCTTTGGTCATAGGTGAAATACTGGAAGACAGGAGGGTGGCTAGAGCTGTGTCTTTATTTAAAAAGTGCTGCAATGACAAGCCAGGGAACCACAGATTGGTGAGCCTAACATTGGTGGCATGTAAGGGTGAGGGGATTCTGTGCGATAGGGACTTGGCACAATGATTGATTAGAGATAGTCAGCAAGCCTTTACAATGAAAATCGTGCCACAGATTTTATTGAGCTTTTTGAAGATATGACGAAGAGCATTGTTGAGTGTATGGTGGTGGACCTTGTCTACTTTAGCAAGACCTTTGATAAGTACAACATGTACCTGTGTATCATTTCTGTTCTCTTTCCGGCTCAACAACATCCTTCCAAAAGATGGGTGAGCAGAACTGAACAGAGTACTCCAAGTGTGGTTTCACCAATGACTTGTACAATTGCAACATAATATCCCAGCTTTTGTACTCATTGCCCTGACTTATGGCATGCCAAATGCCTTCTTCACCACCCTATTTACCTGTATCATCACGTTCAGGGAACTATGTACTCGTCACTCTGTCATTCTGTTCTACAATTCTCACCAGGGCTCTACCATTCATCATGTGAGTTCTCCCTGATATAAGTTACCAAAATATAACACTTCATAGTTGTCTGAATTATAATCCATCTGCATTCATTGACCTTCTTCTGCAGTTCATCTACAATTCTTTGAGTCCTTCCACTAAGTCATTGTTGTATTCATTCTGCAGACTCAGTGTGGATCCCATGTGACCTAACCTTCCAGACTAGCCTACTATGACATACCTTATCAGTCTTGCTAAAGTCCTCATGATTTTATATACCTCCATAAGTTAATATCATATCCAGCCTCTCCTTATAACTCAAGCCGTCAGTCTCAGTAAAGGTTAGATTTAATATTAACATTGGTGAGACCACACTTGGAGTGCTCTGTGCAGTTCTGGTCACCCATCTCAAGGAAGGATTTCCTTAAGCTGGAAAGAGGACATAAATGATTCACAGGGATGTTATTGGAACTGGCTGCTTGAGTTATAAGGAGAGGCTGGATTATAGGGTGAACTTATGGTGGTTTATAAAATCAGGAAAGGGCTAGATAGGTGGATAGTCAGTCTTTTCCCCAGGGTGAGGGAGTCCCAAAGCTCTGGATGGTATAAATTTAAGATGAGGAGAATGATTTAAAATGGAACTGAGGGAAACCTTTTCCACACTGTGGGTGGTGTGTGTTTATGAACAAGCTGCCAGGAGTAGTGATAGAGAAGGGGATAATTACAATGTTTTAGAAGTTTGGACAGGTACCTGGATAGGAAAGATTTAGAGAGATATGGACCAGATGCAGACAAATGGGACTAGCTCTGAGAGCCATCCAGATTTGCATGGATAGGTTGGGCTGACGGGCCAGTTTCCATACGGTGTGACTGTATGACACTAAGACATTCTAATACTATTTTACCGTTTACGATCTTTATTAATGACTTTGATGAGAAAAAAAAAAGATTGTACCATGGGCAAGCTTTCTGATGATAACATTGGTGGGTTAACAAGTTGTAAGGACACAATCTATCAGGGGATATAGATCAATTAACTGAGTGGCAAAGATGTTGAAGGATGGAGCATAACAAGATAAATTTGAAGATTGCAATCACCACATGGATGCTCAGATCTTTAAAATGTTACCCTTCTTTGTATTCTCAAATCCTTCTAAAGGGCTTCACATCTTTCCCAGTTAAGTGAAATCCACTAACAGTTGCTCCCTCTCCCAGGAAATATAATGCTGTAAAAGAGGATGTTCTTTCTAAGGCAAGGAAGGCATCCCAGATTAATCTGAGTGAAAAATCCATCATCACTGAGGCAATTAAGTGACTTCCACTGAAACTGAGAATTCTACTTAAATTAGGGATGGGGTGGAGCGCGGGGGGAGGGTGAAACAGTTGCATTCCTGACAGGATATTTTGCCTTCTCTTGAATAATCACACCCGTGATGTACAATACATGACTTAATTGACACGCTGGCGGGTCACTTGAAAAGGAAGCCATTTACTTTGCGATACCCTCACTTCCCCAGGCAATTCTTCCTTGCACCAGTACATTAAGTACAAAGCACAATTTTTAGGCTTTTATATATTGTCCACATAAAATAAAATGGTTGTCATGGAGTCACAGAGCATGAAGACAGGCCACTCAGCCTGCCGGGTCCATGCAAACCATACAGCACCTATAAATTCATGTTCATTTAAACTAATATAACACAATTGAATCACCAGGCTGTTAAACACTTTGAATTACAACTAAATGTAATTTAGAACTGCCTGGGTTGCACGAGGAACTTTGGGCTTTGTTTTGTTTCTGTGCTATGGTGATTCTTTTATTTAGATGAAGACAAGGTGGATACAGGCCCTTTAGCCCAACTTGTCCATGCAACCAACTTGCCCATCTACATTAGTCCCACCTGCCTGCATTTGGACTATATCCCTCTAAATCCTATCCATGCACCTGTTTTAAATGGTTCTTAAACATTGTGATTGTACCTGGCTCAACTATCTCCTCCTGCAGCTTGTTCCATACACCACCACCCTTACTGTGAAAATACTACCCCTCGGGTTCCTATTAAATCTTTCTGCCCTCACTTAAATCCAGGTCCTCTGGTTCTCAATTCCCCTATTATGGGCAAAAGACTCTGTGCATTTTCCCAAACTATTTATCACCTTTTTTTCTGTTTTGTTTATTATGTTATCTATTGAGTATTGTGTTTACAAATCTTACATAAAGCACTCTTGACTCTCTTGACTTTTGACTTGAAATCCATTTTTCCAAATGATAGGCCTAGCAATGAGTCAAAGAATAAATCTATAAAGGCAGTGTAAGACAAGGCAAAGTGATTTTTCCTGCAGACAGGCATAGTGTCAAGAAACAGCATATAAAAGGGAGCCAGGCTCCAGTGGAGGAACTATTTTGAAAAAGGTTGCTTTAGGTTAAAATGCAAAGGCTTTGACAAAGGAAGATTTGGCGAGAAGACTGAGCGGTGACAAAGTACCTCTAGGTAAGGCCTTCCCTTTTTCTGTTATACTGAATAGTAACTTGTGGTGTAGTAAAGGCAGTCAATGGAGTGGTTTGCTCCTCTTGTGAAATGCGGAAGATCAGGGAGGTCAAGTATTCCTGGCAAACCTGCTTGAAGAAGGTCTCCAGATACAGCCTCTCTCAGCAAAAAATAAAATGTTGGAGGAACTCAGTGGCGACATCTGTGGAGGGGGATGAACAAACTACAATTTGAGGCAGGATTCTTTGGGTGTCCCAACACAAATTGTCACTAGTCTTGAGTTTTGCTCAAGATGCCCACACCTGCAGTTTCTTGTGTCTTGCAGGCTTTCTCAGATGGGTTTGAGCAGCAGTTGGACTCATTGAAGAGCATACATGATGTAGTAGGTGGCATAGACATCTTCAGGAAAGTGATCACATCGCATGTTCAACCAAAGAGTAGATGTGTGTGACTGCTGGCAGAGGCAGGCATTGTAGGAATCCCCTGTGTCTATTACTCTAACAGGTATAACATTTTGGATACTGTTTGAGAGGGGGTGGGGGCAGTGGGGGATGCGGTTAGTGAGGAGTGGCACACCAGCATCCATATTGGGGCAATGGACCAACTCTGCTATACAGCATGAAAGACAAAGTCAGGGGAAACGGAATAGATAGGTAATTCAATAGTCAGTTGGAGAGACAGGTGTTTATGTGGCCATGAGGGAAACTCTAAGATGATAAATTGCCTCACTAGTCCCAGGATCAATGATGTCCGGAGTGAAAACAGAATTCTCTGAAAGGGAAGGGTAAGAACCCAAAGGGCATCGTCCATATTGGTACTACTAACAGGTAGAAAAATGGAATTTAGGGAGATAGATAGAAAGTTAAAAAGTAGAACCTCTAGTGTTGAGATATCAGGATTACTCCTCGGACAATGTACTAGTGAGTAGGAAGGAACTGCAGATAGACAGAAAATGCTAGAGTACTTCAGCAGGACAGGCATCATCTCTGGATAGGAGGAATGCATGATGTTTCGGGTTGCGACCCTTCTTCAGACTCTAAACGTCACCCATTCCTTCTCTCCGGAAATGCTGCCTGTCCCGTTGAGTTACTCCAGCATTTTGTGTCTACCTTTGATTTAAACAAGCATCTGCAGTCCTTTACTGCACAAGGGACTGCAGATGTTTAGTCTGGTGACTAAAATTAGAGCACATGGTGTTGGGGGTAGGGTGTTGACATGGATAGAAAATTGGTTGGCAGACCGGAAGCAAAGAGTAGGAGTGAACGGGTCCTTTTCAGAATGGTAGGCAGTGGCGAGTGGAGTGCCGCAAGGCTCGGTGTTGGGGCCGCAACTGTTTACCATATATATTAATGATTTGGAAGAGGGAATTAGGAGCAAAACTAGCAAGTTTGCAGATGACACAAAGCTGGGTGGCAGTGTGAACTGTGAAGAGAATGTTGGGAGGTTGCAGGGGGACCTGGACAGGTTGAGTGAGTGGGCAGATGCGTGGCAGATGCAGTATAATATAGATAATTGTGAGGTTATCCACTTTGGCGGCAAAAACAAGGGGGCAGATTATTATCTCAATGGGCTTAGGTTAGTTAAGGGGGAGGTACAGCGAGACCTGGGTGGCCTTGTACACCAGTCACTGAAAGTTGGCGTGCAGGTACAGCAGGCAGTGAAGAAAGCTAATGGAATGTTGGCCTTCATAACAAGAGGATTTCAGTACAGGAGTAAAGAGGTTCTTCTGCAGTTGTATAGGGCTCTGGTGAGACCACATCTGGAGTATTGTGCACAGTTTTGGTCTCCTAATTTGAGGAAGGACATCCTTGTGATTGAGGCAGTGCAGCGTAGGTTCACGAGATTGATACTTGGGATGGCGGGACTGTCATTTGAGGAAAGATTGAAAAGACTAGGCTTGTATTCACTGGAGTTTAGAAGGATGAGTTGGGATCTTATAGAAACATATAAAATTATAAAAGGACTGGACAAGCTAGATGCAGGAAAAATGTTCCCAATTTTGGGTCAGTCCAGAACGAGGGGCCACAGTCTTAGTATAAAGGGGAGGTCATTTAAGACTGAGGTGAGAAAAAACTTTTTTACCCAGAGAGTTGTGAATTTATGGAATTCCCTGCCACAGAGGGCAGTGGAGGCCAAATCACTGGATGGAGTTAAGAGAGAGTTGGATAGAGCTCTAGGGGCTAGTGGAGTCAAGGGATATGGGGAGAAGGCAGGCACGGGTTATTGATAGCAGATGATCAGCCATGATCACAATGAATGGTGGTGCTGGCTCGAAGGGCCGAATGGCCTCCTCCTACACCTATTTTCTATGTTTCTATGTCTATGTTGGTTTAAACTGAAGATAGACACAAAATGCTGAAGTAACTCAGCGGGACAGGCAGCATGTTTTGGGTTGAGACCCTTCTTCAGACTAGTCAGGGGAAAGGGAAATTAAAGATATAGACAGTGGTGTGGAGATATAGAACAAATGAATGAAAGATATGCAAAAAAGCAGCGATGATAAAGGAAACCGGCCATAGTTAGCTGTTGGCTAGGTGAGAACGGGAACCTGGTAGAGAAATCAATATTCAATAAGGAGGAACAGCATCTCATATTTTGCTTGGGCAGCTTACAACCCAGTGGTATGATATTGATTTCTCTAACTTCAATTAACCCCAACCCTACCTGTCTCTCCATTCCTCCCCCACCCAAGTCGCACTAGATTCCCGCAAGTAGGATGTCTGAATCAAAAGTAGAAAATAGAACAGGTAAGTCCAGTGGGCAGAGCAATGAACCAGTGGAAAAGCTTCAACAGGCTGGTAGGCTTAACTGCATTTACTCTAATGCAAGAAGCCCTAATGATAAGACAGATGAGCAGTGAACATTGATCAACCATGAGATTATGATATTGTTGCAATCATGGACACATGTTTGAGGGATGGGTGTGACTGGCAGGTCATGGGGTATAAATGTTTCATTCATGACAGAGGCATACAAAATGGGACGGTGTTCAATGTTGATCATGAACTGGCAGTGTTTAGAGAGGGGTATGGGCTAAATGCAGGTAAATGAGATTAACATAGATAGGCAATACTGTTGGCATGGATGTGCTGTGCAACTATTAGTTCTCGAGATACGACACAGAATCAGGCCCTTTGGCCCACTGAGTCCGCGCCAACCAACACAACCCTACATGCTGGGGACAATTTACAATCTTTACCGATGCCAATTAACCTGCAAACCTGTACATCTTTGGAGTGTGGGAGGAAACTGGAGGGGAAAGCCCTCGCAGTCACGGGGAGAACATACAAACTCCATACAGACAGCACCCGTAGTCAGGATCGAACCCAGGTGTCTGGCGCTGTAAACCAACAACTGTACCGTGGTGCCCCACTCTAAGACTCTATTCCTATCAAGTGACCCCAGACTCTATTGCTCACTCCCATACACTAGGGGCAATTTATAGAGGCCAATTAACCTACCTATCTGGGAGGAAAGCGGTCAAAACCCAAATGGTCACATGAAGGATGTGCAAACTTCACAATGATAACACTGAGATCAGCACACAACCCAGGTCACTAGAGTTGTGGGCAGCAGCTCTATACGCTGCACCACTGTGCTGCCCTTGAGGGCAAAAAAGCTCATTTTCAAGAGACTGCATTTTTTTTGTACAACATCATCCCATTATTGTCTTTGGTTCCCACAAGCCTTCCCTGTACATAGGACTTCGACCTGTACAGCACATGCATAGGCCCTTCAGTCCACAATGTCTGTGCCAAACATGGTGCCAAGATAAACTACTGTAATTTCAACTGCCTGCACATGATCCATATCCCTCCATTCCCTGCATATCCATGTGTCTATCCAAAAGCCTCTTAAATACCATTGCTGTATCTGCCCCCACCAACACCCATAGCCGTGCATTCCAGGTACCCACTACCCTCTGTGTAAAAAAATTCTGCCTTACATATCTACTTTAAACTTTGCCCCTCTCACCGTAAAACTATGGCCTTTAGTCGTTGACATTTCCACCCTGGGGAATAAGTTCTGACTGTGTCCCCTATTAATGCCACTCATAATGTTATATGTGTGTTTTTTTTTTTGTGAGTGTTTTAGGAAGATTACTTCTGACCTTGGGTTTCTAATGAAATAACAATAATGTACTAAAAGAGAAAGTCAGCAACAAAAAAACCCTTCACTACACAAAGTAACCAGAAAAGTTCTTACATGGTATGATAAGGTTACAGTTTGTAGATTTATAGAATTATTGCAGAGAGGAAAAGGACTATTCAGCCCTTGACCCACATGCCAAACTTGATTTACTGGAAGTAAAACATTATGCAAGTCTCACAGTTATGCACAATTCCTTTTTGTGATTTTCTAAGTACATTACCAGGAATTGTATGGTTGTAGATTTTTGACATGCTGCCAAGCCAGGGAGTTGTTGTCTTAAAATAATCTGAGCACGACCAACAAACTAAAGCAAGTTCTGGATTAGATCTTTACATTGCATTGACCAGGAGAATATCTGTAAGATCTAAGCAATTCCATTCCTCCCCTCAGACAGCATCTTTAGTTGACAGATACTGCTGGCAAACATCCATTCCTATTAACAGAAACCGAGCATCTGATTCCCATACTCGGAGGACAATGTTATTTGTTATCTCCGTAATCTTGCATATTCAGTCTGAAAAAGGGTCTCGATCCGAAACTTTACCCATTCCTTCTCTCCAGAGATGCTGCCTGTCCTGCTGAGTTACTCCAGCTTTTTGTGTCTATCTTCAGTTTAAACCAGCATCTGCAGTTCCTTCCTACACATACCAAGGTTTAGTTTAGTTTGTCACGTGTACCAAGGTACAGTGAAAAGCTTTTGTTGCGTGCTAACCAGTCAACGGAGAGATTATACATGATTTCAATTGAGCCATCCGTAGTGTACAAATACATTACAAGAGAATAACGTTTAGTGGAAGATAATGCCCAGTAAAGTTCAATTAAAGATAGTCCAAGGGTCTCCAAAGAGGTAGATAGTAGCTCAGGACCGCTCACTAGTTAAGAGGATGGTTCAGATGCCTGATAACAGCTGGGATGAAAGTGGCCCTGAATCTGGAGGCATGCATTTTGACACTTCTGTACTTACATGATGGAAGCAGTAAGAAGAGGGAGTGACCGGGATGAGAATTGTCCTTGATTATGCTGCTGGCCCCCTTGGCAAGGCAGCGTGGTGTAAATTGAGTCATTAGAAGGAAAGTTGGTTTGTATGGTGGTCTTGTCTGCATCCACTATTCTCTGCTATTTCTTACAGTCTTGGATGGAGCTGTTCCAAAACTATGCTGTAGTGCATCCCAATAAAATGCGTTTTACGGCGCATCTGTGGATGTTGGTGAGAGTTGTTGAGGATGTGCTGAACTTCCTAACCTTTCTAAAGAAGTAGAGGCATTGGTGTGCTTTCTTGGCCATTGCTTTGATACGGCTAGTCCAGGACAAGTTGCTGGTAATATTTACTCCTAGAAACTTGAAGCATTCAACCATCTTCTACTTTAGCGCCATATACAGTGAAATACACACTATCCAATCAGATCAGATAATGCTATACATAAACACAATCACGTCAAACAAGTATAATAGATAGAGCAAAGGAGAAGGCTACGCTCCATGAGAGATGCAAACACACTAACAAACAAAGTGCAGATATACCACCAACAAGCATTCCTCTCTCCAAGGCTCACCTCATTCTGACTTAGAAAAATATTGCCATTTTGACATTGAATCTAAATATTGAAATTCCTTACACACCTACACAACGAGTGTATGTTCACTCCAGGGGTTCAAGAAGGCAGCTCAACAGCACCTTGCTATTTGCAATTATGAATAGGCTAAAGACATCTACAACAACCAAACAAAACAAATTGTGCAACCATTCCATTGGAAGATCTAATGAAATTACCATGAGACCTGAGGTGCAGAATTAGCCATTTGGCCAATCGGGTCTGCTCTATCATTCGCTCATGGATGATTTATTTATCTCGCTCAGCCACATAATCCTGCATTCTCTCTGTAACGTATGCACCCTTACTAATCAAGAAACTATCAATCTCCATTTTAGAAATACCCAATGTCTTGGCCTCCACCACCGTCCGTGACAGATAGATGAAATTCTTCCTCATCTCCATCGTGTAAACGGATGCTAATTATTTGATAGTTTTCTTTTTACCCGCTTTCGGGTTTGGTTTAGTCAATTATTTCAAGGATAAGAACCATCTATTTTTAATTATACAATGCTGTCTGTTGTCGGGAATATTTTCCTTTGCCCAATATAATCACCTCCTTTACCAAATTAACTTTCCAGAAATAATTTATGAAAATACAACCTTACATATATTTGCCAGTGCTTATTGGTGATTCAGAAAGCTCAAATATAAACAAGCTTGCTGTAGAAATGCTATAGACGATCTGACAATACAATGTAAGGCTAATAAAGGAATAGTATTAAACCAATACTGAGAATTTTCCAACAAATTACATCATTAATAAACCTTCTATTTGAATTTATAAGTTGCAATATAATTTAATTATACCCTAAGGTATATTGTGTAAGTCAAACAAGGAGTTACGATTTACAACATAAGGATGAGAAGTAATGTAGCAAAGAGATCTGGCCTACAAATAAGCAAATAGTTTAATGTTGTGACGCAAGTCAAAACAACCATAAAATAAACAGAACCAAGCGCTGGTATTTATTTCTACTGCAAAATCAATGAAGTTAATTTATGTTGAACTAACATCAAACCTTGTTTAGACGACACTTGCAGTGTGTACGGATTATAAAAGAGATATGAAAACATTGGAGTGGTTTCAAGAAAGTTGGATGAGGATGGTACAGGATGGTACAGTTTTGGCTTTCAAGATGAAAGATTGGACCTCTTTTATCTTGATAGAATAAGACCAAGATATGACCTAGTGGAAGTCTTTAAAATTCTTTAAGGCTTGGAAAGAATAGATCATTAGTGAATGTTCCCACTTGACTAAAGGCCAGTAATATAAGTGGGTCATCAAAAAATCATGTATGAAATATAGAAGGAAATCCTTTATCCAAAGAATATATGACAGTGGAGTTCATTGTCACAAGGAGTAGTTGAAGCAAATGTAGAATGCATTGAAGGTGAGGGTAGATAGGCCTGTGAGGGATAATAGAACATTAATTTTGCTACAAAGGAAGATGGGAGAGTATTTGAATGGAACATAAATGGTTAGCTTAATTGGTTCCACATTGAACTTTTTAGGTTGTTTTGGTTAGAATCATAGAATTATATAGCAAAAACAGGGCTGTTTTGGCTGATTTTTTTCACACTGACAGTGCTAATCCCATTTACTTGAATTAGACCCATATCCCTCTAATCATTTCCTATGCAACTACCTGCCCAAATGCCTTTTAAATATTTGCCTCTACCACCTCTTCTGGCAGCTCATCCCGGTTAACCACCACCTTCTATGTGAAACATTTGACACTCAAGGGCCTGTCCCACATAGGCGACTTTTTTTGACAAGTGCAGGAGACTGCGCTTGCCACAAGATCGCCACATGTTCGCTGGTGGTCTTTAAATTTCACACCTCTCACCTTAAAACTTTTTCATAGTTCTAAATCCACATGACCTTGGGAAAGGCTCCGACTATATATCCTATCTAAACTCCTCATAAGAGGCTGAGGGATGATCCGATAAACATCTAAAAGGTCACTGCTTAGTCTCCTACATACCATTGAGAATAAACCCAGCCTATCAAATCTTTTCTTCTAATCAAAGCCTTCCTTTCTGGTCATTCCCTTTTGCGCTCGCCCTTTTGCTGACACATCTTGCCTGTAGAGTGGCAATTGGAACTGTGTACAATAATCCAAGTGTGGTGTAACCAGTGTTTTGTACAGCTGCAACCAGATATCTTTTCACTGTACCTCAGTACACATGACAATAAACTAAACTATTATCCTAACTCATATTCAATGCCTCAGCCTATGAAGGAAAGCATAGTAAATACTGTTTTTACCACTTCTATCAGCACTTTCAGGAAGTTATGGACTTTATCCTGAGAGCCCTCTGTCAATGCTCTTACAATCTAACTATATTTAAGGGTCTGTCCCACTTGGGCGTCATTTGCACGTTACACATGTGGCACGCGAAGATTTCGTGAATCCCAAAATCCTGGGGCGCCGCGCACGACCGTGTGTCACTGCCTACGTCACCACGCATCATGTTGGGTAAATGACGCGCAAATGACGCCTATGTGGGACAGGCCATTTACTCTCTATGTCCCACCTGAACTTGACATTACATTACTCAAAATGAGTGCCCTGCAAGAATGTGTACTCTACTATACCCTACTATGCAAACACAACTACGTGGTCAAATTCTGCACCCGCTTCATTCACAATTTTGCAGGTGAGATCACTGTAGTGAGATGGATCTCGAACAATTATGAAATAATTTGTTGCATCAAATCCCTATCAAACACCATTTGTTATAGATTTCCAGTTAGCAAAGTTCCCCTCAACTACCACCCTCTGTTCCCATCACCAAGCCAATTTTGGATCTAATTAGCCAACACACATCAGATCCCTTGTACCTTAATCTTCTGGACCATCTTATCATGCAGGATCTTGTAAAAGCATTGCCTTCATCAACTTTATTAATTACCTCCTCAAAAAAACTAATTTGCACTTGTGAGACATGATCTCCTCTGAACAAATCCATGTTAACTCTGGCTAAACCAAGATGCAGAAACTATTGAAATTTTACTTCAGAGTCACACGAGTGATTCCGTGAAGAACCCCGCCAATCTGCACGCGTGTCATTACGTCGTTCGCATGGCGAAGCACTGGACTGGCAGGCGAGTCGCTCCTGCCAGCGGTAAGTTTAAACTACAGGTAAGTTTTGTTTTCTTACCTGGTGTTGATTTTCTTGCAGGAACCTCTTTTACAGAGGTTTTCCTGCTCGATATTTTGGCAAAGTCCGACGAGGGAACCGGCCATGAACTGTGGGGACACGCGGAAGCGGGTAGCTGATGAATGTCGGGTTCGCGATCGCAGTCACTGATAACGGTCAGTGACTTCCAGACGCTGTGGTTCCCGGGGAGGGGAAATCCAGCAGCAATGCAGCGCCCAGACCGCAGTGGTCCCCAGGATATGGGGTAAAACCGACCAGAACGGCCGGCCCTGGTGCCGGGAGGTTTTCCCTCCGGTAATGTATAAAATTTGGAGGTTGGCCAGGATGGAGCTCCTATGGAGGAAGGGCACGTGTCAGCAAGGTTGACATCCCAACACGATGCAGTGAACACCGCTATCAGGGGGACATTAGAGCCTATTCCACCGAATCTTCTATTCAGGTAAGGCCTATTCAACAGACAAAACCTGGAGGATGAGGCAAAAGCTGTCGGACCAATCAAGGCCAACGACGAGCAAAGCTTCATCGTTTCAGGGACCACGCCCTATGTCTTCATCGGCAGTAAGAGGCTCACTGAACCTAGTGGCAGCATGAAGCTGGGCAGAGGCTCCACGCACCCTAATCATTGAGGTAACCAGGCAGATGGATTGATCTGGCACTTCCGAACCATGGATAAGGGTACCACTTACACGTTAGTAATACAGGCTAAGTCCTGTCAAGTTCAAAATAATCCGCTCCCACCATCTTTCTTTTAAAACAATGCTGGGCACAATTCTCTTGCTTGGAATGTTAATATTGTGCATCTAAACATGTAAAACTTAGTCCGTTTGTGCAGTATAATTTAAAATGGAAATATTCGCTACTGCCAAGCAATTGGTTTCCAAAGGGTGTTATATGGCATGTATAGACCTTAAGGATGCATATTATTCAGTACCTGTTCATAAAGAGTATCTGAAATTTAGCTGGATGTGGGAATTATGGCAATTCAAGCACTGCCTAATGGTTAACCTCAGCCCTAGATATCGGTTTCAGCTGTTACACTCATGATTGAGAGATTGGTCTCATACATCCAGCTAAATCAAAATTGGTACTGGTTAAAGTAATTGACTATTTGGGATTCACAGTTAATTCAACTCGCATGTCTGTGACTCTGCCCAAGGGCAAGAGATTAGATTTAATTGAAGGCTGCATCAAGCTCTTGGGGGAGCAATCACCTTCAATTAGACATGTGGCCAACTTGATTGGTAAATAGATAACTACCTTTCCAGCTGTACAGTATAGACTTTTGCATACCGAAACTTACAGAGGGCGAAGGTACAGGATACATGCAGGTCCATGCAATTTCCATTTGAAGCCATCGCTGAAGTACAGTGCTGGATAAGAAACATCTCAATTTGTTTTAGCAAAATTCTGATGGAAACACCTTCAGTTTGCAGACTGATGTTAGTGCCCTAGGTTGGGGTGCTACTTGTACCATTTTAGCTGTGGAGGCACATGGAATAGGCATGAGGCATTTATTTCTCCAATCACATGTACAGTAATTAATATTTAGAGTTTAGGAGCATTTACGGGCTCAAGGCTTATTGTATCACCAAGCAGCACTTACATGTTCAGCTACGGATTGACCACACCACGGCAGTGGCGGATGTTAATGCCTATGGCCATACTAGCCTGAGCATGCCCGACCCAGTCTGTTCTCGGAAGCTAAGCAGGCTCAGACCTGGTTAATACTTCAATGGGAGACACATGGGTGGCATCAAGTCAAAACCTTGTGACAGATTGGCTAACCTTATTTGGCACGGATGCATTAAAAAGAACATTTGGATTTCAGCTGTCTATTTGCCAGGTATATTCAACATGGTGGCAGACACCAGGTCACACAAATTCAATGACAACACAGAGTGGATGTTCAATCATGATGTATTTATTGAACTTGTTCTTCAGTATGAGATGACAGATATCGATTTGTTTGCATCCAGACTCCATCACCAGGTATCAAAGTATGTTTCATGGGAACCAGATCCAGAGGCAGTAGCAGTCAATGCATTCTTGCTACACTGGGGCGGAATGTTTATATGCATTTCCCCCTTCTGCATCATCAGTCGGTGCTTGACCAAGATCAAGCAGGACTTCGCTTCAGGAGTTGGTGGTATCCGACTGGCCTACACACGGACATTATTACACAGCCTATTATGGGTGTTCCAAAACCTCATGATCTGTTGGTGTACCCTGTGACTGGAGATCCATACCCGTTGTATGATCGTGTTAATTGATTAATTTGCAGATTTAAAGAAGACCATACCTGGGTCTGGGACTATCCAATCGTACTGTGGATGTCATCACATCGTCCTGGAAGGATAGTACGAAAAAGCAATACATCTCCTATGTCAGGAAATGGGAGGAGTTTTGTTTACTTGGGAACATTACATACCACACAGCTTCCATCCCAGATGTACTTGAATGTCTGTCCAAGTTACATTTCGATGATGGGTGAGCTATAGTGCCATCAATAGCACCAGAAGTGCCCTGACTCGTACCTATGCTGGGGGTCGGAACTTCAGTCTGTAGGATCTCATCCGTCATATCCAGATTTATGAAGGGTGTTTTAATTCCAATTCCCCCAGGCCGAGGCACTCTGAAATATGGGATGTGAGCATGGTACTGACAATGTTTTGTCAGTGGAGTACAGCCATATCCTGAACATTGCCGAAGATTACCCTAAAGTTGGTTACGTTCATGGCGCTGGTGTCAGCGCAAAGGGATCAGACTTTGCACAAACTGCATCTAGACACGATGGTGTTATCAGGAAATGACGTTATATTTTACATCTATGACCTAATTAAACAAAGCAGACAGGAGTGTCGGGGTTCAAGTTTGTACTGTCAGCATATCCCACGGTTTACGGCTGTGTGTAGTGGCGCACTTGAGGAGCTATATCAAGGTCACCAAGAGCCTCAGAGGCTCCGAAGTAGCATTGTTTATTAGTCACAAAAAAGCCACATATGCAAGTGTCCGTTCGGACCATCTCAAGATGGCTGAAACAAGTGCTGGGTTGTGCAGCAGTTCATACTGACAATTTTAAATCTCACTCCTCCAGGGTGGCATCAACGTCAGCAGCGAGGGCAATGGACATCCTTTTATACCATATCCTTGCGGCTTCAGGAAGGTCAAATGAACTGACTTTCAAAGGTTTTATAAGAAACCACTTATTGAACCCGGGGGTGTTCGCCCATTCCATTTTAAGTTCTGTTTCATAGCTTCTCCCTGGGAGAGAAGAGTTGCTGTTGTGTTTCTCTTGTTTATTTTGTGAATAAGGCAACATATTAATCAGTGCCATGTTTGATTGTATTACTAATTATTCACCTCTCCCAAGTCAACTGATGCAGTGTGATACGCCTGGATTTTGATCGGCGTGAAATCACAGATCTTTGAAATCTTCACGGAATCACTCACGTGACTCCGAAGTAAAATAGTAAGATTAAAACGAGAACTTACCAGTTTGAAGTTTGATCTTTATTTTATGAGGCGTTACGACGAGCGATTAAGTGCCCACCGCTCCCTACCCTCATATCGCTAAGCTCATCTGGTAGTTCTAAGTTTATAATCTTACTATGTCACTTCAATTACTGTTATTCTGTGATTTCACACCGCTGCTTTGAAGAATGACACACGTGCAGATTGGCGGGGTTCTTCACTTAATCGCTCATCGTAACTCCTCATAAAATAAAGATCATACTTCAAACTGGTAAGTTCTCATTTAATCTTACTATTTAAATTGAATTTCAAATAATTTCTTCACTATAATATAATGCAAACTAACAATAGAAGTATTTAGTTGTTTCATTTGGTAAAATAGGAATTCCATGATTTTGAGATAAAGCAAAGTTAAGTCAATTTTACAAAAAGGAACTGCAGATGCTGGTTTACAAGTCAATTATTTTAGCTTGGCAGTTTTGGGGCTTTGACTATGTTCAGCAGTATTTGTTAGCCTTCATGTTTTATCATGATTGTCTTAGTTTTTATTTTCATTATCCGTTCCATTAGCACTAAATTATCTTCCTGTTTTAAATGCATATCCAATTCTCATTACTCATTAATGGAATCCAACTGTTGGTATGCTCCTGTTTCTATCATTGGAATCTACTTGATTCGTATCTTTCCCATCTCCTATTTGAAAATAGTGCAGCCACTGATTGCTATCTACCTAGCCTGTCCCTTTTTCCTTCTGGTATAATTTGCTTTGCTCAATTAAGTGTTCCTATCTTCCGTGTTTATTTTTTTCTTTATTTGTATATTGATTATAGTGTGATTGCTATTTCCCAAATATTCTCCTTTTAGGTTGACAAAATGTTCTCACATTGTTTTGCTTCCTTCCTTTTTAGTGGAACAACCACTAATTGAGAAAACTCCCACAAAAACGTTCAGTGTTCTTTGTATTAATTTATGTAAACATGTTTCCCCATCCCAATATATCTTAGGTAGAACTTATAGCAACAGCCTATGAATTAATCAATTGTGAATCCATTCCCCTCTAATTTCATATTTTGTATATTTTATACTATCCAGGCTGGAAAAATTAAAGATCAAAGGACATAACTTTAATGCGAGAGGGGCAATGTATAGCCTTTTTCTGACAGCATAGCACGTAACAAAAACGTTTTTCACTGCACCTCAGCAATATACTAAACTAAAGTATGTTCCATGTTTTAAATCTTGCAGTGGCAATTTCATGTCCACTGACACTGCAGCAGGTGTTGGGGTATGGGCAGGGCAGCACGAGTCTGTTGGGACATCAGGCGTTGGGCAGGAGACCTCAGTATTGGGTCATGGGCGACGTTCATTAAGATGAGCGTTTGGCAAGGTGTGAGCACTCCATTAATTGCTTGGCGCTCCGGACAGCCCATTCTGCAAGTCCGTTTGGCTGTGGGAATTCAGGGCTGCTGGTGACATGGCGAAAATCCCATAGTTGAGCAAAGTTTTTGAAACACTGGCTAGTGAACTGACTGCCGTTATCTGACAAGAGGCATGCAGGCGCACCATGCATGGAGAAATGGCACGATAGCTTTTGGATGACTGCATCGGATGTTATGCTTTGGTGCAGGTCGATTTCAAGCCAGCCCGAATACGAGTCAACGAGAACCAGATATTGTTTGCCACGCCACTCGAATATGTTGGTAGCAACCGTGGCCCAAGACAGAGGAGGAATAGGGTGTGAGAGCAGGGGCTGCTTCTGTTGGTGTGGCGTCAGGCTGTTGCAGACAGCGCAGAGTTGAACTTTCTTGCGCACATACTCGGTCAGTGGCGCACAATATTGTTTATCGGGCCAGCCATGCAGGATGACTAAGGACAGTAGTTGTAAAGTTGTATCTGCAGCCGTGTGCTCTGCCAGGTTGTTTAGGCATTCTGTAGGTACGTACGACACCATCATTACTGTGAACTGGTCGTTTTCATACAGCTGTTGTTCGCAGGTTGTTCATGGGGCTCTTGTCATTGCCCCATTTGTAGACTAGGGTAAAATCGAAGCACTGTAGCTGCACCATCATCCATTGCAGGCAAGCAGGAGCAGCATGAATGGGTTTGTTCAGAATGGTGACCAACGGTTGGTGGTCTGTTTCAACAGTCACAGACTTGCCAAAAATGAAGTCCTTGAATTTTGTGAAGGGAAAAACCATGGCTAGTAATTCCTTTTCGATCAGAGCATATTGATGTTCAGTCTCAGACAGGGTACAGGAGGCGTAAGCAATAGGTCTGCAGTCTCCTTCGGCGGAAGTCTGTGGGCAAGCAGCTCCATGTCCATATTGGGAGGCATCACACATGAGCTTCACCGCTAGGTTTAAATTGAAATAAGCGAGGGTAGGAGCACTGGGCAATTGTAATTTAAGGATTTCAAAAGCTCTCTGGTATTGTGGGTACCAAGACCAGGCAGCATCTTTGTGAGTCAGTTGTCGTAGGGGAGCAGATATTTCGCAAAGGTTGGGAATTAATTTCCCCATGTAGTTGACCATTCCCAGGAATCTTTGCAAACTCGTAACGTCAGTAGGAACTGGCATTTTGTTGATGGCAATGGTCTTGGAGGGGTCCGGTCTGAGGCCATTATCGGTGAATAGGTGTCCGACATAATGGACCTCCTTGACACGAAAACTGCACTTCAGAGGGTTGAGCTTGTGATGGATGTCTTTTGGACAGTCCAGTACTTTTATTCAAGTTGGCATCATGTTCAGCCATGTCATGTCCAGCAATGAGAATATTGTCGACAATGATGGCGCAAGGATACCCCGTAAAAAATTGTTCCATTGTGCGTTGATATATCTCGCTGGCAGAGTTGATGCCAAAGGGCATCCGCAGAAATTTGTAGCGGCCAAAGGGTGCTAATCTATGCGGATGTGGTGAGACTGGACGAGTCGGGGTCCAGCGGGATCAGCCAGAATGAACTTTTGGTATCTAGGACAGAAATCACGGAGGCCCTGCCCAACTGGGCAACAACTTCCTCCACTGTGCGCATCGGGTAGTGCAGACATTTGACCACTGTGTTCAGGTTTATGGGGTTGATACAGATTCGGATTTCTTCCTTGTTTTTCTTTGTTGCAACCACCATGGTGGAAATCCAGTCGGATGGGTCGGTGACTGTGGCAATGACACCCAGGGATTCCATCCACTGGAGCTCAATGTGCACTCTGTCGTGCATAGCATGTGGAATGCGGTGTGGTGCTCGAACCACAGGTAAGACATTTGTATCAGTGACAATGTTGTATTTGATGGGTAGCTTCCCATGCTTGTCGTCAAATAGTTCCTTGTACTGGGAAAGTATCTTCTGGGTGGAGCCCTCAGCAGGAGATATTTGATGGACAGCAGGCCCAAAAGTTACCAGTCCCAGATCCTGGCACAAGTTAATGCCAAGCAGAGTTGCAACTTTCCCACGGACAATGATAAAGTTCAGCTTGTGAGCATGTGACTACAGGCGGCAGTTCAGCTCCGCTTCTCCAAGTGGGTGCACCTCCCATTCCTCCATAGGCTAGCAAAGTGGCCGAAGTGTTTACAATACGTTCGGCATTTCTGATCTGTGTAAATTTGGATAATGCAAAACGGCAGCGTGCAGCAAATTACATGAATGCATTTGGCTCCAGTGTCAATCTTTGCAACAGTAATGGTATTGTGAGCCTTCAGGGTCGAGTTGCTTGTTAGTGGAAGCAACCAGGGAGTTTATGTTATGACTGTTATCTTCATGCTCGGGGAGTGGAACTTGAGGAGGCGCTGCTAGCTCTTGTTACTCGCTATCGGAATCTTCATGTTTTAACAGTTGTGCACACTGCCTTGGGAGTGAGTGAGTCCCACGGGTACAGCAGCATTTTGAGAAATGATTCCTTCTTCTGCAAAAATGGTAACTTTTTCCGAAAGCCAAGCATAAGTCGCGATTCGCAGGGTGAGAGCCGCCACAGTTAGAACACTTTTCAATAAAGCTTTGAGATTGTTGTGATGATGTGTGGGGCTGTGAGCACTGGTTACGGTAGGAAGTGTCGGTAGTATCAACACAGTATGAGGAATGCGGTCCAGGCCCCAATGACCTTGTGTGAGAGGCCGTGATCTTAGCAATACGACAAGCATGTTCAGCTTGGGCCAGGGTTAGTTCAGTATCGCGGAGTAATTCATCGCGTACTTTATCACTGAGGATTCCATCCACCAGTCTGTCATGGTTGAGTTCATCACACAGATTAGCAAAAGGGCAGTGTGCAGCAACATGTTTCTGATTGCTAATGTAATTCTCCACAGGCTCACCGTGTTGTTGGTTTCGAGCAAAAAACTTAGTACGTTCAAGTATGGAGTTGGCGTGAAGGTCACACAGCTGTCTAAATTTAGTGAGCAAGACCTCTGCATCATCAATAGTTTTGGCAGGTACCACGATTTGGTTGTTGTGATCCAGAACTACAGGTGCATAGTCAAAACGCTCTGCACGTTTGATAGCTTCAGGGCCAGCGACGTTGAGAAGTACAGAGGCACGGTGTTCTGGTGGAACGTTGCGATGAGCAGCACAGATGTAATGGTTGAAATCACATTTGAAAACTCGCCAACGTTCAGCGATGTCGGAGTCAGAAAACAGAAGGTCGGGCTTGCAAAATGAGCTGGCCATGGCTACACGAGAAGATGGATAAAACAGGTGAAAACAAAATACAGGGAATAAAATAAAAAACTATATACTTAAACACGGAGTGGAATAACCACGTCTGACACGATGTTGTGTGAATCAAACATACTCACAGATCTGGTACAACAGTATTTATTGAATAACTCATATAACACACTACAGCATGTTACTTCTACAGTAGAGCAGCATTGACTGACTACACATGTTGGGTTGCGATAATATGAACAATGTGGTAGGAGGTGGAGCATGATAATAAAGCACTACATTGGTTAATAAGTAAAGTAACCAATCTACAACGTTTCAGGTCGCGACCCCTCTCCTAACTGTGAAGGGTCTGAGTCTGAAGAAGTGACTCGACCCGAAATGTCACCTATTCCTTTTTTCTAGAGATGCTGCCTGACCCGTTGATTTACTCCAGCATTTTGTGTCTGTCTTCGGTGCAAACCAGCATCTGCAGTATCACCCTACACAATGAAACCTGATGCATGGTCTTCCAACTTCACATTTCTGAAGTCAACAATTAGTTCCTTGTCTTGTGGAATTTGTGCTTTAAAAGGCAGTGGAGGCTGATTCACTGGATGCATTCAAAAGAGAGTTAGACAGAGCTCTTAGGGTTACTGGAATCAAGGGATATGTGGAGAAGGCAGGAATGGGGTACTGATTGTGGAGGATCAGCCATGATCGCATTGAATGGTGGTGCTGGCACGAAGGGCCAAATGGACTACTATTGTACCTATTTTCTAGGTATTTATGTATCTACTGGACTGAGTGTGACCAGTTGGGTCCCATGTTCACACGGGAGGGCTGGTCCCCCAACGCAACATTCCACCTCTCCACCAATTCCAATATTGGTGGTCAGTGGGGGGTGGGTTTCTGGAATGCTAGTATGGGTGTTGTGGGCTGAAGAGACTGGTTTCCAGAGGGTTAGTATGGACATTGTAGGGTGAATGGAATCTTGGGCTGGCAGCGCAGTCACTCGGGCCTGATGGGCTGGCAGCTCAGTCACTCAGACCCAGTGGGCTGGCAGCTCAATCACTCAGGCCTGATGAGCTGGCATCTCAGTCACTCTGGCCTGGTGGGCTGGCAGCTCAGTCACTGTGGGCTGGCAGCTCAGTCACTGAGGCCTGGTGGGCTGGCAGCTCACTCACTCATGGCTGGTGGGCTCACATGCGCGCGTGCACACACACATACCCTCCATCGCACACACCCTCCATCACGCACAAACACAGACACACAATCCATCACACACACACACACACACACACACACACACACACACACACACACACACACACACACACACACACACACACACACACACACACACACACTCCATCTCTCACATACACACAGTCCATCTCTCACACACACACACCCTCCAACTCGCACACACACCCGCCATCGCGTGCACACACCTTCTCTCACACACACCCACACCATTCATCATCTACTCTCACACAACATATATATGACAGTAAAACTCTCTTGAATCTACTCCCGTTGTTGAGCGTGACCTCTCCCTAGTGGGACTTCCGCAGTGAGCGGGACTTCCGGAATGAGTGCGACATTCAGTTCAAGCAGCACAGTGCAGACCAACCCTTCAATTCAGTTCAAGCAGCACAGTGCAGACCAACCCTTCAATTCAGTTCAAGCAGCACCGTGCAGACCAACCATTCAATTCAGTTTAAGCAGCACAGTGCAGACCAACAATTCACTTCATGCACAGTGCAGACTCACAGTTCAGTTCACTCACAGCGTAGACTCACAGTTCTGGACTCAACTCTCACTCACGGTCTTCCGGGGTGATTGACTCGTGTCTCGCCTCCGAGGCTTTATTCTCCTGGCCCCCCGGAAGGGGCGTCACATTCATCATGGTGACTGACAGGCGAGAAGACCAATCTGCTGATATCACCATTTTTTAAACATTGATAACTTTTTTATTATTTCACCGATCGGGAAAAAAACCTTGGGGCAATTGGAGGAGAGGAGGATGGTGAGTAAGATGGCGAAACAACCATAACGATATAGGGTAGCATTTCTTTCTAAAATGAATTTACAATGTAGACAGGAAGTGGTCAAGATGAGACTTTTAGTAATAGTATAGATGTATCTTGAAGTTGTAGTCATGGCACCACTCAACCAGGTGTTCTACCTCTCTCCTTATGTTGGCCAACCAAAATGGTGTCATCAGCGAATTGAAGCTGATCATTTACAAATCGAAACAAGGCCAACATTTGTATTCATCCACCTGTGAGCCCATTAAAACATTTCACATTTCCGCTGTTGTAATGATAACATGTTCCAGAATTCATGTTTCCGCTCCCTGAGTTTGTGAGCGACAATGTCCTTCCTATTGATAAATACAGTTGAAAAGTATTCATATACGGTATAGAGTTCATCTGTATCCTTTGGCTGCAATGACAAATTACCTCATTGGTTAGGTTGTAAGTTACCTAAGAGGAATATAAAGTGATTACATACCAAGTTTACTTTTTCCAGGTCCTGTCACGGATACTGAAATTGGCCTAACTCCAATTCAGGATATTAATTTCCTTTCCATAACTACATTCTGACTTTCTATTGTTATAACTATCCTCAACATGTTTTCCCATTGATATTTCAATAATGCTCAGCTACATCCCTTAAGATGAGGTCCAGTACTACCATTTTCCTTGAAGGACTATCTGTGTACTACCTCAAGAATATCTCCTGAACACATTTTAAAATTCCCATCCCGAAGCCTTTCATACTCAATCTTCTGACTATAAGGAGGCCTGTTGTACAGTGGATTGCAAAAGTATTCATACCCCTTGAACTTTTCCACATTTTGTCACGTTACAACCACAAACGTAAATGTATTTTATTAGGATTTTATGTGATAGACCAACACACAGTGGCGCATAATTGTGAAGTGGAAGGAAAATGATACATGTCAAATTATGTTATAAATAAAAAGTGTGGTGTGCAAAAGTATTCAGCCCCCTTTACTCTGATACCCCTAAATAAAATCCAGTGCAACCAATTGCCTTCGGAAGTCACCTAATTAGTAAATAGAGTCCACTTGTGTGTAATCTAATCTCAGTATAAATACAGCTGTTCTGTGAAGGCCTCAGAGGTTTGTTAGAGAACATTAGTGAACTAACTGCAGCATGAAGCCCAAGGAACACACCAGACAGGTCAGGGATAAAGTTGTGGACAAGTTTAAAACAGGGTTAGGTTATCAAGAAATATCCCAAGTTTTGAACATCTCACGGAGCACTGTTCAATCCATCATCCGAAAATGGAAAGAGTATGGCACAACTGCAAACCTACCAAGACATGGCCGTCCACCTAAACTGACAGGCCGGGCAAGCAGAGCATTGATCAGAGAAGCAGCCAAGAGGCCCATGGTAACTCTGGAGGAGCTGCAGAGATCCACAGCTCAGGTGGGAGAATCTGTCCACATTAGTCGTGCACTCCACAAATCGGGCCTTTATGGAAGAGTGACAAGAAGAAAGCCATTGTTTAAACAAAGCCATAAGAAGTCCCGTTTGCAGTTTGCCACAAGCCATGTGGGGGACACAGCAAACATGTGGAGAAAGGTGCTCTGGTCTGAGGAGACCAAAATTGAAGTTTTTGGCATAAATGCAAAACGCTATGTGTGGTGGAAAACTAACACTGCACATCACCCTGAGCACACCATCCCCACTGTGAAAAATGGTGGTGGCAGCATCATGCTGTGGGGATGCTTTTCTTCAGCAGGGACAGGGAAGCTGGTCAGAGTTGATGGGAAGATGGATGGAGCCAAATACAGGGCAATCTTGGAAGAAAATCTGTTAGAGTTTGCAAAAGGCTTGAAACTGGGGCGGAGGTTCACCTTCCAGCAGGACAACAACCTTAAACATACAGCCAGAGCTACAATGGAATGGTTTAGATCAAAGCATGTTCATGTGTTAGAATGGCCCAGTCAAAGTCCAGACCTCAATCCAATTGAGAATCTCTGGCAAGACTTGAAAATTGCTGTTCACAGACGCTCTCCGTCCAATCCGACTGAGCTTGAGCCATTTTGCAAAGAAGAATGGGCAAAAATTTCAGTCTCTAGATGTGCACAGCTGGTAGAGACATACCCCAAAAGAGTGCAGCTGTAATTGCAGCGAAACGTGGTTCTACAAAGTATTGACTCAGGGGGGCTGAATACTTTTGCACGCCACACTTTTCAGTTTTTTATTTGTAATAAAATTTGGAAATCATGTATCATTTTCCTTCCACTTCACAATTATGCACCACTTTGTGTTGGTCTATCACATATAATCCAAATACAATACATTTACGTTTGTGGTTGTAACGTGACAAAATGTGGAAAAGTTCAAGGGGTATGAATACTTTTGCAAGGCACTGTATACTTCCCTGCAATGTGATCACCCTTTTTTTGTTCCTAAGCTCCTCATAAATGGCCCCCATATGATTAGCATTTCTGGGATATTCTCATTATTTCAGTGATAGATTCTTAATCAATATTGCAGTGCCATTTACTCTTTTATTTCCTTCCTCCCTCCCCCTCTTTCCCTATTAAGTCTGGTTAAATGTGTTCATTTATTTCTCATTCTCAACATTAGAACATAGAACAGTACAGCTCAGGAACAGGCACTGCACTCACAAAGTTCATGCCGAATATGATACAGTTAAACCATGAATTTCAGCACATAATTAGTTTTCACTTTTACGTATCAATGTACTGTTTTCAGTGGCAAGACACAAACAGTAAAGCAGAGAGTTAATTTAAATCATGAAATCATATTAAAAGCTGCAGCTTTACTCTAGGATTTAGAAGGTGCAGGTATCAAAATATATATTTATAATTACCAATGATTAGGTTTAGTCATACGTTCATAAATCACAGGAGTAGAATTAGGTCATGCGACCCGTTGAGTCCATTCTGCCATTCAATCGCGGTTGATCTATCTTTCCCTTTCAACCCCTTTCTCCTGCCTTCTCCCCATCGCCTTTGACACCCTTTAGGTTTAGGTTTATTATTGTCACGTGTACCACGATACAGTGAAAACATTTGTTTTGTCTGCTTTCCAATCAAATCAGATATAACGTACGTATTGAGGAAATGTTACAGAGAAAAAAAGCACTGTGAACATGAACAATATATTGTGGATGCTGGAAAGTTGGTAGAGAATCAGAAAATTGTGTAAATACTCCTCAGGTTGAGAAAATATCAATGTCCCGACTGCAGAATTGTCCTAAGGGAAAATCAAAGACCCTGATGTATTAACTCTATTTTTATGTCAGCCTATCATACAGTGTGGCGTGCTGACTGTAATTTTGTTTTTGTTATAAAAATATGTGAGTTTGTTTCATATTTTTGTTTAGAATCCTTTTGATTTTTAAGATCAAACACATTCCTTAGTCTGACAGATTAGACAATTTACTCAACTGGTCCAAATAGCCCTCAACTGCAATAAACAATCTGCAAGAACAACTTCCACAATTTTTCGATGTAAAGGTAACTTAACAAAGCTGAACCCAATAAATGAACAGTCTGGTATTCTGCAGGAAAAGGGTAAAAATCTGGTATGTAGTCTGGAATTATATAGTCTGTTATTACACTATTCTGCAGGAACAGGGAAGAAATCTGGTATGTAGTCTGGAATTATGTAGTCTGTTATTACACTACCCCCTTACGATCTGCCTTGTCCTTTTCCCCTTTCCATCTTGTTCTTTGTAGCATGAGGCCTAGCTGATTATCCTGAGAATGTCAATAATAACCTTGGAAGCAACATTAAGCTTTTTGGGTCGTACTGATGACCTAGAAGTTCCTTCCTGTTTTCAAACTATTACTTAAACTTTATTTAAATGTAATCAGGAAGTCCATTTCCTGTTCTCTGAAGCAACCCTTTCGATGTTGCTTATAATTATATATGGTCATGGAGTTATAGAGTCATATTGTAAGGAAACAGGCCCTTCGGCCCAATGTACCGACCTGGGCCCTCGATTCTTGGCAACATCCACATAAATCATATGTGTAAGAAAGAACTGCAGATGCTGGTCAAATCAAAGGTAGACACAAAATGCTGGAGTAACTCATCGGGTGAGGCTGAACACCTCTGCCCAGTCCCGTCTTAACCAATCTGATCTCCCGGTGGCCCAGCACTCCAACTCCCCCTCCCATTCCCAATCCTTTCTATCCTGGGCTTCCTCCATTATCAGAGTGAGGCCCAGCGCAATTCGGAGGAACAGCACCTCATATTTTGCTCGGGTGCTTTGCATCCCAGCAGTATGAACATTGACATCTCTAACTTCAGATAGCCCTCGCTTTCTCTCTCCTTCCCCAGGGCCGGATTTACGTATAAGCTTCACAAGCTTCAGCTTAGGGCCTCAAGATCTAGGGGGGCCTTGGCAGGGCCAGGTTCACCTACAGGCCTCATAGGTTGAAGCCTAGGGCCTCAAACTCTAGGGGACATCTGGTCAAGGTGTTTTTTTTCCCAGAGTAAAAAAATCCCGAGAAAAAAAAATTTGGAGCGATATCAGCGTTTCCACTTTGACGGAAATTACCCAAAATTCTGGTTTCGGCCGCTGAAAGTTTTAGGGGAAAAAATTGCGATAATCCGCGCCTGCGCAGTTGGGGGAAGCCGGTGACGCAGTAGCAACGCAAAATGATGCTGTCTCTCCGCGCGTACGCAGTGGGCCCGGGCGGGTTCATATCTCCATTTGCACGCCACACAATCGCCTCGATGCCTCATGTCTACTCCAGGTAAGTAGTGGAATATTGTGTTGCGGGAGTGCCAGTTTCTCCAGGCGGGGGGGCGGGGAGGGGGGGCTGCAGTGTCTGCGGCGCGGAGTCCGAGCCTCGATGCATGGGAGGGAGAGAGAGGGGGAGGGAGAGAGAGGGGGAGATGAGAGAGGAGGAAAGGGGGGGTTGAGACAAAGGGGGGGGGAGAGAGGGGAGGGGGAGAGAGGGAGGGGAAGGGGGATAGAGAGATGGAGAGGGAGGGAGAAGGGGAGAGGGAAAGGGGGGTTATCTTTAGTGGGATTGCAAAATTAAGGTAGTCTTTAGAGCAATTATATTTTCTCCTCCATATGAATAATATCAAACAATTGGAACTGCTTTCTTTTCCTTGATAACAATACTGAAAAATATGAAATCCATAGTTTGAGACTTTCATTTTGCATCATATTTTAAATGTGCATACACTAACACAGTTGAACAGTAACAGACAAACAAAATCAACACACAAAACATTTTCTAAAAAAAGGTTTTATTTAAAAACTTACAGTATTTTATTTGCAGTGTTTGCATGCTCATTTATAACATTTTACATAACATTTTACAGTACAACATGATTATTAAAACAAGGACAGCTTCAATTCTTTATTTAAAAATGTACACAACAATGATCCCAATCATCCCATTCCAACCACTCATTACTCTTGACTTTCTGAAATATTGGTCATAAATTTGGTACAAAAATGCTTCAAAATAAGACTCAGAATGCACCAGAGAGCATCTAAAACCCCAGAGGATCCAGCCTCAAGGGTCTTTCAGCTTTGCGTTTGTGATGTGCGTTGCGTGCACTTATTTCACGTTAAATTTTTGTAATCCTGCCATGCCACCCCCATTTTTGAAAAGCTTCTTACGGTGTATAATATTTTTGACACTGTCATAGGCCTTTCTTACATATGCTGTCAAAACATATTATCAGAGACCCGTAGTCTGGATCGAACCCGGGTCTCTGATGCTGCATTCGCTGTAAGGCAGCAACTCTAAACTGTTCACCACCGTTTTGTACCGCCCTTTCCATCTGAATGCAGGATTACAAAATGGAACACAATAAAATGAGACCTCATTACACTTTTGGCCCACTTGTGTATGCCATTAGGAGTCCACCCATTTACAATCTATATTACTAAAAGTTCTGTGTATTGATTTTAGAAAAACGCTGCCACTTACAGCTGTGATTTTTGGCCATCTTACTCAGAGTCGCCTTCCACTGTGCAGGACAAGAGGATTTTTCCCATCGATGAAAAATACAAGAGTTATTAGTGTTTAAAAAATGTTGAGATTCTCTCTCTTGAAGGCCACGCTCCTTCCAGAGGGATTATGAAACCTGGAAGTGTTGAGTGCCTCAGTCTTCATACAGTGCCTCAGTCTGTCTCTGCAAGATGGGGGAAAGTGAGAGGGTCATGTCTCTCAGTCTGAGCTGTGAATAACACTGAACACTTGTCTACTTAACTGTGTGGTTTTTACTGACCAGGAGTACTATTAATGTGGTTTGAAAATGAAAATGTGGTTGGTTTGAAGTAAAGCACAGCACAAGGTTGTTGGTGGTTGGTTTGAAATAAAGCACAGCAAATGGTTGGTGGTGGTTGAAATAAAACACAGCAAATGGTTGGTGGTGGTTGGTTTTTAATAAAGCACAGCAAGGTTTGGTGGTGGTTGGTTTGAAATACAGCACAGCAAATGGTTGGAAGTCTAAACTTGACAACTTCCTGTTTGCACTGTATATTGATTTTAGATAAAATGCTACCACTTATGGCTGTGATGTTTGGCCATCTTACTCAGTCCCCCTCTGCTCATCAAATGCAGAGGATTCTTCCCATCAATGAAAAATAAAAGTGTTATTAGTGTTTTAAAAATGTTGAGAATCTCTTTCCTGTCAATCATGCCATGAAGGCCACGCCCCTTCCGGTGGAAGGGGGGAGCGATTATAAAACCCAGAAGTGTGGGTGTGGCTCCTTCTCTGCAAGATGGGGAGGGACAGGTCACGACTGTGAGCTGTGAATCAACTGAACACACTGAATGTCTACTGAACTGTGAGTGTGGTGTTCATGTGGTGTTTTGTGTGGTTTTATGGTGGTTTTATGGTGGTTTCACCCTGCTTGAAATGGTATGAAACTGCATTTGAATTTGGTGGCCTTGCACCCTGCTTGAAATGGAATGAGACTGCACTTGAATTTGGTGGCCTTGCACACTTCTTTAAGTGGTATGAAACTGCACTTGAATTTGGTGGCCTTGCTCCCTGCTTGAAGTAGCATGAAACTGCACTTGAATTTGGTGGCCTTGCTCCCTGCTTGAAGTAGCATGAAACTGCACTTGAATTTGGTGGCCTTGCGCCTTGCTTGAAGTGGCCTGAAACTGCACTTGAATTTGGTGGCCTTGCACCCTGCTTGAAGTGGCATGAAACTGCACTTGAATTTGGTGGCCTTGCACCCTGCTTGTAGTGGCATGAAACTGCACTTGAATTTGGTGGTCTTGCACCCTGCTTGAAGCGGTAGGAAACTGCACTTGAGTTTGGTGGCCCTGCACCCTGCTTGAAGTGGTAGGAAACTGCACTTGAGTTTGGTGGCCTTGCACCCTGCTTGAAGTGGAAAGTAACTGCACTTGAATTTGGTGGCCTTGCAATCTGCTTGAAGTGGTAGGAAACTGCACTTAAAATTGGTAGCCTTGCACCCTGTTGGAAGTGGTATGAAACTGCACTTGCATTTGGTGGCCTTGCACCCTGCTTGAAATGGCATTTCAAGGAATAGCCATGAGTCAACTACCAGCCCACCAGGCTTGAATGACTGAGCTGCTACCCCAAGAATCCATTTGGTCCACAATGTCCATACTAGCCCTCTGGAAACCAGTCCCTTCAGCCCACAACACCCATACTAGCACTCTAGAAAGCTCCACCCCCCCCCCCCCCCACTGGCCACCAAATTTGGAATTGGTGGAGAGGTGGAATATTGCTTTGGGGGAACCAGCCCTCCCGTGTGAACATGGGACCCAACGGGTCCCACTTAGTCTAATATCACTTGAATTCTAGCTTATATATGATCTTCCCTTACTGATGAAAAAGGCTTTTAGCGGGTCGACTGATATGATGTAGATTCACCCAAAGAATGTTTTGACATTATTAGATAACAGTAGCTAAGAGCAAAATATTGACCAAAAATCAGCATATATAAAATCGGCCTCATATCAGTCAACAGCAAACTGAACTATTAACCAAATGTCAGGATTACTATTGTTTGAGTTTGCTAAAAACATTTTTATAAACAGGAGCTAAATGTTTATGGTACTTCTCTGTCCAAGTAGGTGCATCCTGTCTGAGGAAGTGCTACATTTTAGCAAATAAACACATTTTACTCTGGGGTATATGTGGTAAATTAGAATTACTACAGCTGCATGGTGATCCAAGAGTCAAGAGTGTTTAATTGTAATATGTACTGGGAACAGAATAATGAAATGTTTACTTGCTGCAGTAAATTAATATACTATAATCAATAATACAATAAATTAACAATCAGTATTACTCGGTGAACAGGCCATAATAGTGCAAAACCAAAGTGCAGCCAACAATAAAGTCCATAGTTGATCGTTGCTGAGGTAGAATTGTGGTTAGGGTTGTGTAGTATGGTTCGAGAGCCTGATGATTGATGGGAAGAAGCAGTTCTTGAACTTGGAGGTCATGATTTTCAGACTCCTGTACCTTCTTTCCAATGGTAGCAGTGAATTGAGAGCGTGGCCCGGGTGGTTTGCGTCGTTGATCACATTAGCTGCTTTTTTGAAGCTCTGTCTCCTGTAGATCTCATGGATGCTGGGGAAATCCATACCTGTGAGTGATTGTGATAGACTAGGCAATATCCACTGTCTTCTGCAGCCTCTTCCATTCCTGGTCATATGAGTTACTGAACAAGGTCATGATGCAACCAGTCATCATGATCTTTACTGTAGAAGTTTGATATACATACCAAATCTCTGATTTAGATGATGAGCTTTGCATTGCATTGGATTGCAGTGATGAGTGCTGGGTCCAGGACAGATCTTCAGAGGTATGTACATCCATGAACATTGAGCTGTTGGCTTTCTCCGCCACCGTCCCAATGATGAAGACAGGTTCATAGATCCGTGCCTATTCATTCCTGGTCAATAATCTGCAGTCCTTCCAGGTGTGCCACAGGTTCACGTGCCCAGCAGATCTTCCAGGTGTGACTCTCGTCCCTATACCCCCTCACTCAGGGACCCCATCTGTTCTTCCAGGTGAGACAGAGGTTCATAAGTACTTCCTCTAACCTCATCTACCGTATCCGGTCTGGATGTGCCTGACTGTACATCAGCGAGACCAAGCATAGACTCATCAATTGCTTCTCCAAACACTTGTGCTTGGTCTGCCAAGGCCTACTGGAACTCTCAATTGTTACCATTTTAACTCCTCTTTTCATTTCTATACTGACCTTTTTGTTCTGGGCCTTCATTGTCTAAGTGAGGCAACATGCAAAATAGAGCAACAGCACCTCATATTCTGCTTGGGTATCTTACAACTTTACAATAGCAAAGGTGTTTTGTTTAAATGAGATGTGAACACTACCATTGAATCTGTAGTCACTGAATTTATATTTTATTCTGATCAAAGTTTATTTTTGGCAAAAAAAAAGGAACACCTTGGCATTCAACATTATCATTCCCCCTAAACTTTTCATCAAATTTAAGAAATTAGAACTAGGGTATTAGTATAATGGTTGACTTTTTAAAGCAGGTGGGAATGTCAGACCTGAATAGTGAGAGATTGAAGATACCCACAAAAACACCAGCCTCTAGGTGTGGGCATGCTTGAGTCGATTATTAAAGATGTTATAGCAGTGCATTTGGAAAGCAGTGACAGAACTGGTCAAAGTCATGGATATATTAAGGGGACATCATGCTTGATTAATCTTCTGGAATTTTTGAGGATGTAACAAGTGGAATGGATAAGGGAGAGCCAGTGGATGTGGTGTATCTGGACTTTCAAAAAGCCTTTGACAAGGTCCCACACAAGAGATTAGTGTGCAACATTAGAGCACATGGTATTGGGTTAGGGTATTGACGTGGATAGAGAACTGGTTGGCAGACAGAAAGCAAAGAGTAGGAATCTAAAGGTCTTTTTCAGAATGGCAGGCAGTGACTTGTGGGGAGCCGCAAGGCTCAGTGCAGGACCCCAGTTATTAACAATATATATATAAACTATTTAGACGAGGGAATTAAATGTGGCTTCTCCAAGTTTGCAGATGACACAAAGCTGGGTGGCAGTGTGAGCTGCGAAGAGGATGCTATGAGGCTGCAGGGTACCTTTGATAGGTTGGGTGCATGGGCAGATGCATGGCAGATGCAGTATAATGTGGATAAATGTGAGGTTATCCACTTTGGTGGCAAGAACAGGAAGGCAGAATATTATCTGAATGGTGTCAGATTGGCAACGAGACCTGGATGTGCTTGTACATCAGTAACTGAAAGTAAGCATGCAGGTACAGCTGGCAGTGAAGAAAGCTAATGGCAAGTTGGCCTTCATAGCGAGAGGATTTGAATATAGGAGCAAGGACGTCCTACTGCCGTTGTACTGGTGAGACAGCACCTGGAGTATTGTGTGTAATTTTGGTCTCCTAATTTAAGGAAGGACATTATTGCAATTGAGGGAGTGCAGTGTAGGTTCACTAGGTTAATTCCCTGGATGGCGCTGGTAATAGAAACATAGAAACATAGAAATTAGGTGCAGGAGTAGGCCATTCGAGCCTGCACCGCCATTCAATATGGTCATGGCTGATCATCCAACTTAGTATCCCGTACCTGCCTTCTCTCCATCCCTCTGATCCCCTTAGCCACAAGGGCCACATCTAACTCCCTCTTAAATATAGCCAATGGACTTGCCTCAACTACCCTCTGTGGCAGAGAGTTCCAGAGACTCACCACTCTCTGTGTGAAAAAAAGTCTTTCTCATCTTGGTCTTAAAGGATTTCCCCCTTATCCTTAAGCTGTGACACCTTGTACTGGACTTCCCCAATATCGGGAACAATAACCATATAACCATATAACAATTACAGCACGGAAACAGGCCCTCTTGACCCTTCCAGTCCGTGCCGACCATTTATTTCCCCCTATAATATAGCTGTAGAAACCGTTTGGATTTACTTTCACCTTTCTTGCCAAAGCAACCTCATATCTTCTTTTAGCCTTTCTAATTTCTTTCTTAAGATTCTTTTTACATTCTTTATAGGTACCAATGACATAGGTAGAATTACATTATACCTACATTACATATGGGTACCAATGACATGGGTAGAAAAAGAGAGGAGGTCCTGAAAGGAGAATTTAGGGAGTTAGGAAGAGTGTTAAGGAGAAGGACCGCAAAGGTAACAATCTCAGGATTACTGCCTGTGCCACGTGACAGTGAGAGTAGGGATGGAGCAAGGTGGAGGATAAATGCGTGGCTAAAGGACTGGTGCAGAGCGCAGAGATTCAAGTTTCTGGATCATTGGGACCTCTTTTGGGGAAGGTGTGACCTGTACAAAAAGGACGGGTTGCACTTGAACCCGAGGGGAACCAATATCCTGGCGGGGAGATTTGCAAAGGCTACTGGGGAGACTTTAAACTAGATCGGTTGGGGGGAGGGACTCAAATAGAGAAGGCAAGTAGTCTGTTTGTGAGGCAGGAGGCAGAGAAGAGAAGCAGTCAGACGCAACTTGTAGGGAGGAAAGAAGAAAAAAATAACAAACGGAGAATAAGAAGTGGAGGGTTTCTTAAATGTGTGAGCAGAGAGACAGAGGGGTGTAAAATGAGGATAGGAGCAATAGGTAGCGAGGTGAGGTGCTGAGGAAGAGGATTTCTTGGAATGTATGCGGGATAGTTTTCTAAACCAACATGTGGAGGAACCAACGAGAGAGTAGGCTATTCTAGACTGGATATTGAGTAATGAGGAAGGGTTAGTTAGCAGCCTTGTTGTACGTGGCCCCTTGGGCATGAGTGACCATAATATGGTTGAGTTCTTTATTAGGATGGAGAGTGATATTGTTAATTCAGAAACACGGGTCCTGAACTTAAAGAAAGGTAACTTTGAGGGTATGAGACGTGAATTGGCCAAGATGGACTGGCAATTGATTCTTGAAGGGTTGACGGTGGATATGCAATGGAAGGCATTTAAAGACTAAATGAATGCTAACATACCATTTGCTTTCTTCACTGCCTGCTGCACCTGCATGCCTACTTTCAATGATTGGTGTACCATGACACCATATTGAATGGTGGTGCTAGCTCAAAGGTCCGAATGGTCTACTCCTGCAACTATTTTTCTATGTTTCCATGTTTCGCTCTTTAAAGAATGTGGGCAGATACAATTCTAGGGCTGGACGTTTACCGAGTATTCACCGTCATGAAGGATGTATTGACATTGGCACCGGTGATCATTATCGTTACCATCAATATAAATAAAAGAAAGGAAGAAAGAAAACAATTTGTTGATGAGAACATTTTAGTGTGAACATTTTCATTGCGTTTTGCAGTAATACAATTTCTGATAGTAGTTTTCATAGCGTTTTGCAGTAATACAATTTCTGATAGTAGTTAAAAGCTGTTTCAAGTATCAGGCATTGTGTTATAACCTTTTTTGTATTGTTTCATAAATTTTGGAACGTTAGAAAAATATAGCACAGAATCGTGTCTTTCGGGGCGGTAGAGTTGCTGCTTTACAGCATCTGGTTCGATCCTGACTATGGGTGCTGTCTGTATGGAGTTTACCTGAACTCCCCGTGACCTGCGTGGGCTTTTTCCTAGATCTTCGGTTTCCTCCCACACTCCAAAGACATACAGGTTTGTAGGTTAATTGTCCCCAGTGTGTGTGGGATAGTATTAATGTGCGGGTATCACTGGTCAGTGTGGACTCGGTGGGTTGAAAGGCCTGTTTCATCGCTGTATCTCTAAATTAAACAAAACTAAACCCTCTGTGTAAAATCTCACCCCTTTAAATTTTCCCATCTCACTTTAAAACGATACCCTTTAGTCTGTGACATTTTAACCCTTGGAAGAAGGTTCTGACTTTCTGCCCTCTCCAAGGATAATTTTATATACTTCTCTCAGGTCTCTCTGCAATCTCCAGTAATCTAGAGAAAATATTCCAAGTTTGTCAGAAAGAAAGCAATCCAAGTTTGTCTAATCTTATCATCTTGTTTTATATTTCTTATCTTAATAAGGAGCAAGGATAAATGAATCTGTTTACCAGAATCATAGCTATTCCTGAGTTTAAATAATTCAAAACAGCATAATTCCGTAAGTTTTTTCTTGATATGCACTGGTTTCTGAAATTATGAAATGGTCTTTACCTTAAAGTAAATAACTGATTCTATTACATAAAAACTGTGTATCCTGAGGTAACATTTCATCTTCAATGTTTGGCTGTGGATACAGGGGATAAAACATCTCCCTGTTATGGAATAAATAATTTTGTTTTCTGCTGATTTATCGTGACAGCATTCTGCATGATTTAAGGCCCTGTCCCACTTTCCCGAGTTACTCACGAATTCTCCCGCGATTTCCCCTTGATTCAAACTCGGAGAATGTCCGTAGCGAGTCCATAGGCGTCCGTAGATATTTTGTCGCGGCTCGTAATGCCAGCCGTAGGTACTCGGGGCATCAGGTAAGTCGGGACGTTTTTTCAGCATGTTGAAAAATATCTCTCCCTCCCTTTCCCTCCCTTTCCCTCCCTTTCCCTCCAAGGAGTTTCACATCTTCCTTTCTACTGACTAAACCAAACCCTTAATCCTGTCCCACAAGCATTTTTTCAAAATTCAGCTACTCAAAATGGGGGTGCATCTTCGACACAGGTGCGTCTTCATTACTGGGAAATACGGTAACTAAATTGACATATAGGAAACCTCTGGATTTGAAATGTAGGAGTCAAATTCACTCAATACTCTGTGGAGGGAATTGATAGATGATATTTCGGATTGGGACCCCACCAAACTCTGAAATCTTGAGCCAGATTTCTCAAGCAGTTCCTCTTGTCTCCAATGGTTCAATGATGCTTCTATTGTCACATGGGCAAAGTGCAAAACACAGTGAATTTATTTTCTAACAAACAATCCAGTTGAGTATTGCCATTCCTACGCACATCCCTGATTAGCAAATTGTACAGAAATAATCCACCGTGCAAAGGGCTCCATATATTGGCACAATCTTTAGAGTCCCGTTCATGCTCTCGGTATTTTGCGTGGTGCCCATGCCCCAGGCTGCTGGATGTCTCCAGCTGTCATCTTCCCTTAGACGTGCGTGTTGACCAGCAAACTTAGGTCCCTCTCCTCGCCTGTCTACCTTTGTTCCACGGGGGTGCCTCCCACAGTCAACTGCCAAGTAGGCCAGACCCCGGTTTCCTCTCCTCTCCTACCAGCCTTGCTCCTCACTGCGGGCTCCATCCTCCCTGTCTCTGGTCTTCGGGGAACGAGCACGGGCCTGCTCCGTGGGCTACCCCTTCCCTGGTCTGCCAGGTTCTCTGAGCTGGGGCTGGCTCGGTGGCTTCCCGTTCAACACTTCATCTGCATCTAGAGAGTACCAAGGTAGAGCAGATGGAAATGCTTGATGAAAGTTCAGAAAACATCCTAAAATTAGTTTACAATTTTATTTGTAACCTGTTTAAGGTTAGATTCTCTGCTTGCTCCTTCCCAAACCAGCACTGGCAAATGACCAGAGCTCCCCCAATTCAATGAGCTCGCATTTGGCTTGTGCCAGAAGTAACTGGATGATTTTATGGCAAGTGAGGGGAAGTGTATCTTTCTTCAGAAGGATAATGTTGTGTTCTGCATGCAGGGCCAAGCTGAAGAAACAAAATATGGACACCAACCAGACTGGTGGCTTTTTCAGTTAATTTTCAGTGCCAGATAAAGAACAATATGTTCCACAAAGCAATATCTTCCAAGTAATATCAAGGACTACGTCACTGTAGTCATGTTGCCTGACCTGCTGAATTACTCCAGAACTGTGTGTCTGTTTTTTAGTGTCTCGACTTGAGCCGAGTCAAACACACATCAAGATACAACACATATTTATTAAAGTCTGCTTACAGCATGGGTCTACAGGACATTACAGTTCCTAGCAGCTACTCATACTAAATGGCATAGGCAAGCTCTTGGTAATATGAATCGCATATTAGGCGGAGCAACTACAAACAAGCACTACAATTGGTTAGTAGGAAATAACCGATCTACAGCCCTGATGCCCCATACCAAACAGGTAGGAAGGAAGAAGCCCCATGCAATAGTGAGCCCAGGTGGGTTCGAGTCCCCGCCTGTGTGAGAGTATCTGGATCCCTGTAAAAGCGGGGGGAGGAGTCTCGTAAAAGTACTGGGAACTCAGTGGTTAAAGTATAAATTGGCTGAAAATACTTTTAACCAATCCTGAGAATTTCATAATCCTAAAGACATCTGCTTGAAAATTTGAATTTGAACGTGTATTGAAAATAATCGGAAAAAAAAGATGCTGACATTTTTTCGATTCAAACATCCTAAATTCATGACCTCATATTGAGGTGCTGGTTAATTCAGAGTGTACATATTCTCTTCCAAGTTAACTTGTGTATAATAACTACTTTGTTTGAATTGTTGATGGTTAAGATTTGTGAAGCTAGATTTAATGTGTGTTTAGGACTTGTTGATTGTTTAATTGTATTTGCCATGTATTGCTTTTGATTTAAATTTTGTATGTTAGATACATTGTTGTATAATCGACTGTATAAAAACATAGTTTGATTAAGACTGCTATTATAATTGGAGTCTGACTCGTGGCTATTCAGCCAGAGGTTTGAATACTTCTGATCGCTGTATCGAGGGAATTGTTCCCTTGGTTGTTAACACCACGAGGAAGGATTAAACTATATCTGAATTTGTTTTTGAAATTGTGTAATTAACAAATGCCTGTAATTTATATTGGAGTGTGTTTTAGTACAATAGTAATAAGTGGTATAGTTTCTTGTTTAATTACGATTTTGAGTGCATGGTTTGAACTTATTGTTTGTGTTAGATTAAAGTATTTTGAGCGTGAGAGACAGCTGCTGAATAGTAAGTTTAAACGAGAACTTGCCAAGTTCGAAGTTTGATCGTTATTTTATGAGGAGTTACGATGAGGGATTACGTGAAGAAGTCCCGCCTGGCGCATGATCGGCATACTTCTAAGCAGCGGCATGAAAAACACAGCACTAGTAAGATAGTAAGGCTCAATATAGACTAGAACTACCAGATGATCGTTTATTTTATGAGGGTTGGGAGTGGAGGGCACGTAATCAATCATCGTAACTCCTCATAAAATAACGATCAAACTTCAAACTTGGTAAGTTCTCGTTTAATCTTACTATTTCACTTCGGAGTCACATGAGTGACTACGTGAAGATTTTGTGTATTTTATGTCGTAGATTCATTCCATACGACACTCTGGCTCAATCAACACAGTAGTGAGTAAATAATACATCTTTTAAACATTTCTTTAGTTTATGTAATGTCTTTTCATTATAAAAGAATGAAAGTAATAACCCTTCTATGGTAGGGGAAGATTTATAACCAAAGACATAAATTTGGGCTCATTGATTTGGGCCACCAAACCGCCCGTGGCAGAGTCTTGCTATATTTTCATCAGACATTGCCTAATCAGGCAGAATGGGAAACAAAAAAGAACATATCCCCCCCCACCCCCCCCCTCCTGGGTTGGGTTCCCATGAGACGTATTTGGGCAATTAGTGATTTAATCAGATCAATGTCAGGTAATCCATACCACTGACAATGTTTTCCAACTTGTGGATTTAATATCCATTCTGTATTGTCTTTAAATTTTTGTGATCTGTTGTCTGCCACAATATTTTCTCTCCCTGAGATAGATAGCTGAAAGCCAAATATTCTTAAAGATACACCAATGCCACATCTGGTTAACCAGTTAATCACATGATAATGATCTTAGTCGACCCATGTGATTGATATATGCCACAGCTGTGGTATTGTCTACTTGTAATTGGACATGCAAATCTTTCATAGTAGAACAATAAGCTTTTAATCCATAAAAGTTCCTAACAACTCGAAATAATTACTACCAAATGTTTGGAGAAATAAGTTTCTTGGGCAATCCATCTGCCACCACCTGGTGTTAGTGTCCGTAACCCACATAGATAAGGGATGTATCAGATATTAACCTGATAAGAACAGATATTACACTTATCTTAGCCCAAAAAACCGAGACGCTATCCACCATCCGAGAATACTGGCTTCAGTTTGCAATGACTGCTGGCTGCTGAGCTAATATGTTTTTAAGCAGCTTGTGGAACATTCTCAATCCACCACTGTAATTCTGATAAAGCTTCCTTTGGCAATTGCATAGGCCTGTCAAAATGGCCTGCACACTCTTCTAGTGCTTGTGTTTTTGCCCTTTTTGAGCTTTTTTGGTAATGCAGTGGACCAACTCTACTGCAGAAATAGTGTTACTAATTTACCTAAGCTCCTTCTCGGATGGAGGGATAAGGCTTGTCAACAAGGCAACGACACACATTTGTAATATTGACACTTTGTCTCTTGGTAAATTTACCGAACATGGTACTGAATCACTCACAAACCCCAAATTGTAAATTGTTGGGGATGGCTGAAGCTTAGATTTTGTTGGATGGATCGGGACCCTAGTCTTCCAACAGGCTTGTAATTGCTGCACTAATTTTTCAGCTGACTCCTGATCAGCATTGCCAATTAAAAATGTCATCAAGATAAACCATGACCATGTGTCCTTATCAGTGCAAGTGCTGGTTTCAACCATTGTGTGAACAGCCTAGAAGCTGAGCTTAATCCATTAGATAATGCCTTAAATTGCCATAGCTGACCCATTTAATTAATTTTCAAATACCTGTGAACATGATGATAAATTGGTACTAAATCATACTCATCCTTCAAATCTATAGTAACCTATTACTTGTTGATAACAACTGCCTTGCAGTGTTGAAGGTGTCCATTTTGAAATGTTTTATACTGGACAAATGTACTAAAGTGTGTGATGTCTAGAATGACTCTTCAACCACCATCTTTCATCTGCCTGGGGAAATTATTTGATACAAATTGTTGTGGATGCTTACTCCGATTTTTTTTTCCCCATTACACTTTCCCTAAATAATTTCTTACCTTTTCTTTATTTGAGATTTTTCAGGTGCAGAAACATAAACTAGGATTAGGTTAATTTTGTACAGGTGGATCAACTCCTACACATTTTATTGTAGATCCTTGCACAGTATCTAAGATAAACCGTTCAGCTGTTATGCAATATTATTTATCATAACACACCTGTAATCTACCACCAATCGGAGGTTCAACAAAAGCTTCCTCTGTGATAGAATAAAGTTTTTGTACCTCTCCAAATGCACGTGATGGCCTTCTTCCCCAACAATATAGGTTAACATAAGGCTGTGCTGGATAAAAATACTTCCTCACCATACTCCTGCCTCTGTTTGATCCATATATCAAATCCCCTTCACATTGGACCACCAATTTTGCAAGAGTTTTATGAGGCTGATATCTTTGCATCTTTATCAATGTCTTTGATTTGTTTTAGGAAGGTTTACTCCATAATAACCAGGAGTTTGAACATAGCTTGATCTGTATTGACCTGCAAATCTAAAGTGCAAAATGGTCCGAATGGCATTTTTCTCTCATACCATTGAGCTCAACATATGAGCTATAAAACAATGCCACTTGTGCTTTTTAAATTTTGGTCATTGCACAATCTTTCACTTGCTTCCCATAAGCAGTGATGCCACCCGCAAACTTGAAATTCTTTGGTATCGTATTCCCTGTGCCTCCACACTATTGAAGACATGGGTGCCTTAATCGGATTCACCGTTGGCACCCTAGTAAAGCACAAGTGTTTTCATATAAATCTGCTGTTTCAACCATAACAGCCTACTGAAGCTGGTGAGAAACCAATTGATGTTGGCCACCATAGTTACCTTCCATGGCCTCACCGCTTACTTCAGGTATCGTACTTTGTGCCCATTAAGTACACCTGGATTTATACTTGTGCTGTGGTGGGTACATATGACCAAAAACAACACATTCAGGGTCAGTTTCTTTACTGCCCTGGTACTCCTGAGACTTGCTCAAGGTGACTACCTCCAGCCCAATCCAAGGTTCATATTCCCACAGTGGTAAAAGCACCATATACTTGTATATGGAAACCCCTCAGGGCTTGCCTGGGAATATTCTGGGTTTTTAGACCCTTGGTTGAAAAATAATTTGGAGTATTTCTCCATTTAATTTATTCTGAGCCATAAGCTTTCTTGTCTGGAGGCCTTTCCCTATTAAAATCATTTAAAACCACGGCCTCTCAGACTTCTTTATTTTCCTTCCCACTGGAGATTCTTCCCGTGACTTTTGTTTGTGGAGCGACTAAATGCTCCCTATGGTTATTTTTAACGGCCACTGGTATCGGAACCGGCTCCGCACTAATCTGCCGTCCCGATCGCTGAGATTCTACCCGGGACGCATTTTAACCTCCGTTTTTCCTCCGGAGTATTTCCCCTTTTCGTTTCAACTCCTGCTAGCTCTGCACGCCAGCACCACGGAGTTTGAACACGCTCTGTAAAATAATTCAATCTACTTACCTGCGGGCCTGTTCCTTACCACTGGTGGAGCTGCGCTCTGCAGCTCTTTGCCTACCGACAGCGTCGATGTAATGCCGATCTTGCGCCAGGCGGGACTTCTTCACGTAGTCACTCACATGACTCCGAAGTAAAATGGTGTATTCGATTGCTCACTGAAGCACCTTAAATTGGTCAACCAAAGATTATTCTGGAATTGTTTACAGGTTGAGTTGTATGAGTTGAGTGCACAAATTTTGAGAGATTGTTAAGGAATTTGGGTACCCGATTGAAAGGATTGATTATGCAATTGTGTTGTGAGAAGTGTGAGACTGTTGGCGTGCTACGGAGCTTTTGCCCATTGTTCGGGAGCGGGTTTGATAGCCTCGGAGATTGTGAGGGAAGTGTGAATTGTTAAGGAGTGTGAGTGGTTTGGAAGTTTATTTCCATTGTCTGCAAGCATGGGAGATTACGTGGAGCAAGACATGACTGACGAATCTGAAAGCCCATTGCAATTGTTATGCAATGAATTTCCACAGAAAGCTGAGAGGTTGAGAAATATTTCGGGAGCGTTGAACAAGGAATTAGGGAACAAATTATGGCTGAAGGGAGGCATTAAAATATTGAAGGGAATAAGGTACATAGAACAAATTATTTGGCAGTGTGGTAACAGTGACGTAGCGAAGGAATTAATAGAATTGTGGAGAACATACTATACAATGCAAAAGGCAAATATAGAAGTTGTAAGAATGACAAATTGGAAGAGAGCAACCTTGCGGCTTGGAATAGAGCTACAAGATACTGGAGTCTATCAACCTCTAGGTATCTTAAGAAAGGAGCAGGAGTGTATTAAGGAGCAGGAAAAGGGAAGAGGGAAATCTTCTGGAGGGAAACTGGCCCCTTCTTGAATCTAAGGACCTGGTGGTTGACATTGACCTTAAAGGGGAGGAAGGCGATTATTTAAAGAAGTGGGAAGGGTTTCAAATTAGAGATCCACAGCCTTCCCTTTATCCTTCTCACGTTCCCAGTTCAGATTTACCCTGTTTAGCCTGTGAACACGTTGGATTTGGCAACGCCTTTAACTTCACCTACTGAATTCACATCCAAGCTTGTTTCACCAGCAGTGGTGACACCAGCAAGGGATTCTTTGGTCCCTGTTGCTTCACTGGCAATAGATAGATCAGTAGCTCACGGGGCTAGAAGGGGAGTTAGAATGGAGCCTGTGTTCAAAGATAAGAGCTTTAAAGGAATAGTGCAATCCCCAAAGTGCCTTTGTGAACCTCTGCCTGGACGAATCAGGCGGGCAGCGGGAGATCATTAGGAGTCATTTGGAAAATACCGCAATTCCCTTAGTGAGGAGGGGAGTGCCTCTGAGGGTGAGACAATAGCTGGAAATATTAAAACAGATTCCGATATAGCATATATTATTAGAGCAGAGCGAATAACCCGTAGGCAGTTCCCAGTTTCTCCTTTGGATTCAGTTAGTGCAGTGGGTGCAGATACTCCCCGTACCCAGATGTCCACACCTCATGGAAGCCTGATGAGACAATGACCGTGTTGGGCAACATTCCTAATTAAAATAAATTGCCTGCTACCTTTTAAAGAATATTTAAAAATTACAATACATGGGCATTATGCAGACTCCCGAGATCTATGAGAGGTGGTACAAGAGTCAGTTACTCCTACAGAAAACATCAGATTTCTAGCATCCTTAAGATATCCAACATATGAGGCATGGGAGGATGTAATGGCCGAGGATAGTGCAAGAGAAGAGGCAGTTTTCACTACCCTTGCAAATACCTTCCAAAGATCAGTTGATCCAGCTAGAAGTGTGGAAATAAAACTTAAGAAAGAGCAGGAAGATCAGCCTGCAGACAAAATGGGTATAGAGTGTAAGGCTGAAAAGAGATGCCAGGATTAGACTTAGGATGCGGAAATCCTAGGGTGGTGACAGATTGTGAATTTGAACAACAATTCCCACCAGATTACCTCAATGGGTCTCGACCCGAAACGTCGCCTATCTCCTTCGCTCCTTAGATGCTGCTGCACCCGCTGAGTTTCTCCAGCATTTTGTGTACCTCAATGACATACCTGCCTTGGAGCCGATTTCCCCTAGACTACATTGGAGAAGGAATAGAGTGGGAGAACCAGATCAGTGCTATGTTTGTAGGGAAACAGGGCATTGGAGCAGATCATGTCCAATGAAAAAACGAACAGGAGGAAGGGATCAAAGAAGAGGATCATGAGGTCTGAGGAACCCTTGGGTCCCTAGAGGTTACCCGAACACTCGAGATCCTAGAGATCTGGAAGCGCCGAGAGAGAGCTGGTCAGAGGATCAAGGATCAAGAAGACAGACACCCTTCTCACAAACTACCCATTTTCGCAGTCCTGATCTGCCAGCCAGTACAGAATTACGGACAAAATAACCTGACCCCTGCCTCAAGATCTATAAGAAGAACCTAAGGGAGTTGAGTACACCCTCCTCATAGCACTGAGAATGTTACAGGAAAAACAGTAAGGGGGAAAAACCCAGAGAAATCTGCACAAAGTCCCACATACACCTGGAGGACTAAAGAAAAGTGGCAGCCTCGGGAGTCTGCTTTAATTTGTAGCCAATTAGATCATTAGAGCAAGGAAGGCCCAACAAAGTAGAACAAAGTAAGAGAATGATTAGAGGCAATAAAGAAACTAAGAAGAGAGACAAAGTAACTGATGAGATGAAGGAACTCAATGGGAATAAGATTTGGCACTAGTTGAAAGAAGAAGAGGGAGCTGTAGGATACACTGAGGTACCAGTAAAAACCAGACAAGATACCTAGGGTAATAGTGGAGAGGAGCAATCATTATGGCAGACCTGAACAATTAGAGCAAATATGTCTAACGGAAATGTTGTTGAGTTTTATCAGGCCTCCAGGACAGTGTTACCTATCAACGACATCATCTGGGGAGTGAGGTATACGAGCATGTAAACCCTCAAGAACGGGCAGAAGACACAGCTCAGGTAGGATGTGCGGGCATCAATCCCATCCAAGTAGCTCCCCAGAAAATGGTCATACTTTTCCAAGTAGATCATAGGCCACCAGCAACACTGATAAATGGATGAGTGAAATGCCAGAATAAAACTAAAATAAAACCATCTACAAGAAGTATAAGAACTGCTCCTCAAAGTAACATCCTCACCCTTGCAGCTTTAAAACTGAAAGAAGAAAAAACCAACATAAACTGAATTGAAAATAACAATAATTAACTCAGTTGAAAAGCTGCTCCATATATATACTAGTGCCAAACCCTGCTAACATCTTAATTAACCCAACACTTCGTACCAGCAAGGAAAACAAATCGAGTCACAGTAAATTAAAAGTTACAGGATACCTCTAGCGAAATCATCAAGGCAGGCTCCAACTTTGGAAAGATCATTGTACAACAATCCCTTCGAGCTCTACTGCACGACTTTGTCTGAACAGGCTATCTTAAGTAAAAATATGGAAATAAACCTTGGCCCGGGGACACCCACTCTGCACCCAAATGTAATTACCCACTATCAGGAAATTATTGAAATGATTTTAAAATCTAACACTTAACAGTGGTGTATCAGGATGGCATGGAATCTATTTCAGAGATAATTGAAAATTTTGGTTTGGGCACAGTATATAAATTAACCTAATGTCTTTTCTTGTCTCACCCCTAGAAGTGCAGTCAGAAGCGGGACAGGACTATTCAGTGGGTATCAAGGAAAGAACAGACCCTAGCAGATGTCAGGAATTGCGGCACTAGTCTGACAGTAAAAATACCCTGGAAATGTGAGATAATTTCAATAGTACAACAGTAATAAGATAGATTAAAAGTGAGTAACAAGTCTCCCTCCAAGAGGTCGATGCTAACCACCTAGGGAAATATAACTATTATTGTCTATAGGTCTATTCAAGACAATAAGGGAAGATTACATTAAATTAGAAGAGAAGCCAGGGTTGTAGGTATTTGTTGTCAAAGTCGATGCATTTGTCTGGTGGATCAAAACTTGTCTAACCCTTGATAATAAAGCGGCTACTGTTATCATGGAGTTGAAAAATTATCCCTAGATTTGGCATCTTTATTCGACTTAGTTTAAATAATGATCCACGTCATATTAGAATAAATTAATAAACATTTTGCGAATAGCTGGGAATCCGGCAGCAATTGTATTGTGATTATCAAACACAAGTTGCTGGATTGTAGAAAGGGCTGATCAGACCCTTAAAACAAAATTACCTAAATTAAAGGCAATACTGAAATTGGTTTGATTGGTGCCAGGAAGTCTAGGTCCTAGATTGAACTATCAGATAAGGTGAGGTCCAGATGTCCTCACAATTGTTAATATGAGTAATATGCAGAGAAACCCAAAAGTGCTGCAACTGCATTAGCATGATAGGCTGGCTGCCGAAGGATTGTAAATACTGTTAATAATGTTGCAAGGGGTTTATGTTACTGTTTGATGATTGGCTGAAGTGTGAAGCCTGGTTTGAATTGTTTAAACTCCCCAGGACAATGTTGCATTACTTGGGTCAACTGACTTCTTTCCAAAAGCTTCTGTGGAAACATTGTAATGGGGTGCTTTGTGATTGGATTGGGGGACTGTCAATAACACTTTAATGTAATCGATATCTGGGACTGGTTTGTAGGGTTACCACCACCATGTGGATCTGCCCCACAGGGTTCGATGACCTATAAAAGGTAACCCCTACGAGGTTCGTTGCGATCTTCTGGAGGAGCACCTGGGACTGCGTAACCTTTTGGAAATATCTCCTTGCACGAGGCTGAACGGCTTGGACAAACAGAGACAAGGATCGATCCTGCGGTGTGGCTAAGTATCGTATAGGGAATTTGTCATTGTTTCATAAAATAAAATTTTAAGGTCCAGTGCTTGACTCGGTGTTTTACTGAACTAGACTAAGGGGGTTAGCTCTAGGAGCATAATTACATTGGCACAAGAAACCTCAGAAGTGCTAGAGTAACTCAACGGGCCAGACAGAATCTTTAAAGAACATGGATAGATGATGTTTTGGGTTGGGACCCTTCTTTAGACTGATTGTAGTAGGAGGGGGAAAGTTTGAAGAGAGGTGGGTGTGGGACAAAGCCTGGTAAATGGTTACAATCTCTTTAGCCTAGTCACAAAGGTCGTCTGAAATGAAAGGGACTTCCAGCAGTTTTAGAATTTATTTGATTTTATTCATTTCTCATTAGATCTTTTTTATAATTGAGGTAAATCTTTTAATTTAGTGACAGTATCCATTCCTTCAACAGTCTGTGGAATTAATTATTGGATGGCAGAGCCTCCTGTTAGCAAAACAAAGTACTGCACCAACAGGGTTCATTTGAAACTGCTGAATGGAACCAACGTCCAGAATAGACTTCAACCTCAAAATTATGCAACACGAGTGTATTAGCTGCATGAGTAAAATGATTGTGTTTGAATGTGTTAAGAACACATCCTCTGTAACTTATAATATAAATGTTAAAATTATTGATCATAAAGCAACTGAATTTAGATTGCAAAAATATGTTGGTGTGTTGTCTGTCTTGAGCTGTCTGATTGCTTGCTTCCATTGTTGGCCTGATACATTTCTATTTAGTCTCCTAGGTCTGCCTTGACCACACATATTTTAGTGATTTATATTGAGTCCTTGTCGGCATGGTAATGGCTTACTCCCTGCCCTGTGCATTTGCTATAACATTTGTTTTCATGCTTCTTTCTGCAGTTGGATGATAGACATGTACATAGAACATAGAACAGTACAGCACAGGAAAAAGCACTTACAGCCCACAATATTTGTGCCGACATGATGCCAAGACTAAATCTCATTTGCCTGCACATAATCCACATCCCTTCATTCCCTGCATATCCATGTGCCTACGCAACAGTCTCTTAAATGCCACTATCATATCTGCTTCATCACCACCCCTGGCAGCGCATTCCAGGCACTCACCACCCTCTGTGTAAAAACCTGACCCACATATCTCCTTTAAACTTTGCCTATCACCTTAATGGTATGTGATATTTTCATCCTTGGAAAAATGTTCTGTCTTCCCTATCTATGACTCAACATTGTATCTACCTATGAAATAAGGTTTCCCCTCAGCCTCCAACGTTCTACAAAAAAATGATGCGTCGGCACTAATCTCTCCATGTACCTAATACATTTTCTGGTATTAAAGCAGGCATGATTCTGGTATACCTCTGCACATCAAAGCCTCTTCAAAGCTTCCACATCCGTTCCAGTATTGGGGTGACCAGAACTGCACACAATACTCTAAATGCCGCCTAACCAAAATCCTATAAAGCTGCATCATTACTTTAACACTCTTATACTCAATGTCTAGACCATTGAAGACAAGCATACTGCATGCCTTCTTTACCATTCTATCTACTTGTGTTACTACTTTCAGGAAGTTGTCGACTTCATGATCCCTCTGTACATCAACACTGATCTAGGAGTACAGGTGCATGGTTCCTTGAAAGTCGAGTCGCAGGTAGATAAGGTGGTCAAAAAGACTTTTGGCACTTTGGCCATCATCAGTCAGAGTATTGAGTATAGAAGTTGGGAGGTCATGTTACAGTTGTATAAGACTTTGGTGAAATAAATTTAGGGTATTGTTTTCAGTTCTCGGCACCATGTTATAGCAGATATATTGTTAAGCTTGAAAGGATTCAGAAAAGATTTACAAGGATGTTGCCAGGTCTAGCGGGTGTGAGCTATAGGCAGAGGTTGTGTAGGCTGGGTCTCTATTCCATGGAATGCAGAAGGATGAGGGGAGATCTTATAGAGGTAAACAAAATCATGAGCGGAATATATCAGGTAGATGCACAGTCTTTTGCCCAGAGTAGGGGAATAGAGGACCAGAGGACATAGGTTCAAGATGAAGGGGAAAAGATCTAATAGGAATCTTTTTCAGACAGAGGGTGGTGGGTGTATGGAACAAGCTGCCAGAGGAGGTAGTTGCCAGGTTTGGAGGGTTATGGACCAAGCGCAGGCAAGTGGGACTATGGTAGCTGGAACATTGTTGGCCGGTGTGGGCGAGTTGAGTTGAAGGGCCCATTTCCACACTGTATTAATCTATGACTATGACTATCTCTATGACCAGCACTTTTGAAGAAATCTAAGAGACTTAAAAAATCTGTGATGTGCCAGTTTTCAACATTGGTAATATTAATACCAGGGACTTGAAGCTTTCAACCAATTTTGCTTTTCTACCATTGATGCTGGTTGGGGCACTGATTCAGCGCACTTGTGGAGTCATTTGCAAATGTATATGGATTTAGAGGTGAATGTGGCCACAGATGCATGAATGTATAGGGGGTATAGCAGGGCACTGAGAATTCATCCTTGTGGGGGGGGGGAATCATTGTTGCGAATTATTGTAGAAGAGGTGTTGTCACTATCCTCATTGATTGTGGGTTGGAAACTCAAGGATCCAGTGGCATCGAGCGGATACTCATTCCTAGATCCAGGAGTTGGAGATGCAATTGTGGTATTAAAGGCAGAGCTATAGTTGATGAATAAGAATGTGACATAGGATTCTTATTGTCTAGGTATTCCAGAGATAAGTTCAGGCCCAAGGAGATGGTGCCTGCTCTGTACCTGTAGCGCAAGGAAGCAAACTGCAATGGATCAAGGTAGGTGTTACCATGAAGCAGAGCGAAGCATAGTTAACTAATAATATTGTTTGCATTACACATCAGGCATTTATTTAATGACTGCTGAAATAAAAATCTGTGTTTCCATGATATTTCTGGCATAAGGATACTTTTGGACCCAGATCTCTTTTACCCGTTTTCATTCCCGCATGGATGCTGTCTAAGGAACTGACCATTTGCAAAAGTTTCCGTTTATAATTCAAACAATTGGTGCCTATCGACGACTTGTTCAAAAGCTCTAGCCCGCCAACGTTGCTGCAATTTGTCTTACAAGATCTTATCGCTAAACGCCGCCTCACCATTTAGAATTCAGTATCACCTATGTTCTGTAAAAATTAGCGTGGAAAATGTCTTTATATCATTGGACAATACAGGAGGCTCACAGCTGCCATCATGTTTCCAACTGAAAGTTAACTGGGAACAAAATATTCCGTCTTAAATCTTCCCCAATTTTTACTTCCATTGAAATGAAAAATTCACCCGTTGTCTCTCTGGCATATAAAACTGAAGCTTGAAACTTTATGTAATTTGCCAATTTTGCTATTCTGCGCAACGGACATAGCTGCTCTTGTTTGTGAACATAATTTGTACTTGTTTATTTTAAATGTTCTTTGCATTTTGAAACCTCAATGAATTTTCATTTCAATGGAAGTGAAAACTGGGAAAGATTTAAGGCGAACTGATATTTTGTTCCCAGTTTACTTTGGGTTGGGACATGATGGCAGCTGTGAATGTCCTGCATTGTCCAATGATGAAAGGAAATCTTTTAAGCTAATTTTCACAGATCACTGATGATACCAGATTCTAAATGAGGTGGCCACGTTTGGCGAAAAGGTCTTTTGAGACATAATGCAGCAATGCTGGTGGGCCAGAACACATCCCACCCACAAACTGATGAACAAGTGCTGACTCGAGATGAATTGTGTGCCTTGGGCGATGGCAATTCTGGCAGCTGCCTACAAGAGAGTCATTGCATCAGCAAATCCTATACATTTTTTGAAAAAAACATTGGGGAGAGAACCTGCTCGAAATATTCAGCATAACTTCAAAACATTTACTCGCCACAAGTGTAGCCTAACTTGTTTGAATATTTCCATTATTTTCTGGTTTTATTGTAGATTTGAGGCATTTGCAGTTCTTTGCTTCTAGAGTCATTAAAGAGGTTTGCTACCCTTAATAATAAATGGATTGTTATTTATCAATTTAGGATGTTAGAGCACATAGACATAACATGATAATCATGGAACAGTATCTAATGTCATAGACTTTAGCATAGCAGTTTATCAAATGAGACAAATTCCTAATAGTAGTAACATCCAAGGGTATGCTGGGTTTTAGTAATAAATTCACAAAAGACATCACAACCTGCTTGCATGCAGGCTATTTTAAATTTTATGTAAGTTTACATTTCCTGGACAGGTGGCTCTTTTACGAGGTTGTCAGCAAGATGCTGAAATGTACAATAACCAAATCTTGCGCAAATGTCTGCTGCCTAGATCATGCTGACATCACTGTATTTCCTAATATTTACACAGCATCAACAAGTTGCAGCTAAATACCAAAATTTGCTGGTGCGAGAAGATATTTTAATGCATAGAGTGCATAACTCATTGGATTTTTCAATACATTTAACATGCATTCTTTATTCTGAAAGCTAAAAATAATTGTTGGCAACATATTTTATGATTTTTGTTTTACTTACATGTCTTTGTGCCAAATATTTTTGCACATATAAACACATTTTCTGGACTTACACTCAAAAGGCCATAATGAACACTTAGTAAATAAAACAGACCAACCTTAAAACACATGTCTTGGAAGTACAGTAAAGAAGCAGTAACGCCATATGAAATTCTATCACTCTTAATGAATTGAAAATTTTGTGTCACCTTACTCTTTGATAAAAGGTGGATATAGACAATGACTGCAGTTGCTTGGATAGAACAGAGTAGGCATTGACATACCTGAGAATACGAGACGGATCATCCAAAGTATGTGGTTCCTGTGTGAAAATTAAACTATGTGAAATTTGGAACTGGATGCTAATACAACATTTTTTTTAAGTAAATAAGAAAAGTAGAGAGGAAGGAGAAAGATATATTGGAAACAATATTTTGTCTACCTCCCAAGCATGTTAACTTGAAGAAATATTCTTCAGATTGAAGAAGGGTCCCGACAGAAGTATAATCCAGGGAAATATAGGCCAGTGAGCTTCTTACCAATGCCAGGGAAATAACAGGTGATAGTTCTTAGGGATAGGATTATGTACATTTGGAAGAGATGAGCTACTTAGCGACAGTCAGCATGGGTTTGTGCAGAACACATCATGTCTGAATAATTTTGTGCGGAGCTGGTCTTGTATTACTAACTTGATTGAACACTTTCAGGATACGACAGAAGTGATTGATATGGGTAGAGCAGTGGATGTTGTTTACATGGGCATTAGTCAGGTATTTGAAAAGGTCCTTCATAATTAGCTGATGTGGAAGATTAAGATGGTGACTTGATAGTTTGGATTCAAAGTTGGCTTACCCATAGAAGAAAGAGGGCAATGGTGGTAGGACATTATTCTGGCTGGAAGTCTGTGATCAGTGGTAATACACAAGGACCTGTGTTAGGGCCTCTGTGGTTTGTGATATATATTAGTGATTTGGATAAAAAGTAGATAGGTTGGTAGGTAAGTTTGAAGACAACACAAAAATGGTACAGTTATGGACCTGTCCCACTTAGGTGATTTTTCAGGTGACTGCCGGCGACTGTCAAGATAAACAAGAAGATTGGTAAATCCTTTGGGGTGGGGGGGGGGGGGGGGGGGGGGGGGAGAGAAGGGGAGAAGGGGAGAAGGAGTGGAGACAACTTTCATGGCGGCTTCATTCTAGTCGCCGCTAAGTTTGAGGTCGCGACTGGTTCCCAGAATGCGGGAACTCCTCACGACCATGAAGGCGACTCCCCGGCAACCACCCGCGAACATGTGATGACTTTGTAGTCTCCTGCAGTCGCCTAAAAGGTCGCCTAAGTGGGACAGGCCCATTATGGACAGTGAAGAAGAAGGCTGTTAAAGAGTTACAGATATGGGTGGAGAAATGGCACGTGCAGTTTAATCTGAACAAATATGAGATGTTGTGCATTTGGAGGTTAAACCTGTGCAGGATCCTTCACAACATTGCTGAACAGAGGAACCTTGGGGTCCAAATCAATAACTTGCTGAAAGAAGCAACTGGTTCGTGAAGAATCAACTAACTATCTAAATATCAACCAACACTTTTGCCTTTAAGCATCCAATAAGGCCTTTTAGTTATGATGTTAGCGATGGAATGGCCACGTTTGCGATTGACACAACTCTGATTTGACTGATCCAGGATGGTGAAGAATCTGCCTACAGACAGGAAGTGACACAGCTGGCGGCCGGGTGCCATCGCAACAACTTGGAACTCAATGCTCTTAAGACAGTGGAATTGATAGCAGACTTTAGGAGAGCTTCCCACTTCCCTCACCCCGCTCACCATCAACAACACCACAGTCACATCTGTGGAGTTTTTTAAGTTCCTGGGAACCATCATCTCCAAGGACCTTAAATGGGAAGCTACCATCGACTCCACAGTCAAAAAGGCACAACAGAGGATATACTTCCTGCCGCAGCTGAGGAAACACAATCTGCCACAGGCAATGATGGTCCAATTCTACACGGCCATCGTAGAGTCTGTTCTCACCTTCTCCATCATGGTCTGGTTTGGCTCAGTCACCAAGCACGACATCCGGAGGCTGCAGCGAATCGTCCGATCAGCTGAGAAGGTTATTGGCTGCAACCTTCCCTCCATTGATGAACTGTACACTGCAAGGGCCAGGAAGCGAGCGGGCAAGATCATTTCTGACCCCTCTCACCCTGGCCACAAACTCTTTGAACCACTTCCCTCTGTCAAAGCTGCCACAGCCAGACATATAAACAGCTTTTTTTCCACAAGTAGTAGCTCTACACAATAACCAAAAATCAGTAGCCTCCTTTTGCTCTGGTATTTTATTTAATTCACATGTTTAATCAATAATGTTTTATTATTTATGGTTAATGTTTTATGTGTCATTCCTAATTGTCACTATGTTGTTGTCACTTATGGGCAGAGCACCAAGGCAAGTTCATTGTATGTGAATATCTGGCCAATAAACGTATTCATTCAGTCACTTGTTTATTGTTGAGTGTATTGTTGGCAGCACCAACATGTTTGCAAATAATCCTTCATTCGTGATTCACACAATGATATTGGTAACGACATTGATATTGGTACTGGTTTATTATTGTCACGTGCACTGAGCTACAGCAAAAAGCTTTTGTTTGCCTTCTTTGCAATCAAAACAACTCGTGCTATAATTGAGTACAATCATGTCATACACCAGTACAAGAGGTAGTGTAAATTGAAATATTCCAGTGCAGAATGTACTTTTAAAGCAATGTGGTGTTCGAGTTACAGAGAAAAAGTCCAAATTCCACAAGGTAGGTTGGAAGATTGGGACTACACCCTAATTTAAGGAAGGATCTTTCAACAGTCTAATAATAGAAGGGAAGAAGCTGGACATGAATCTAGTGGTGTGAGCTTTCAAACTGTTGCATCTTCTGCGTGATGGGCGAGGAGAGAAGAGGAAAGGACAGGTGGAGGGGGAAGATCATTGATTATATATTGGCATCGTGAAGTGTTGCTGGAGTCACTGTAGGGGAGGCTGGTCTGTGTGATGGATTGGGCTGCAGCTACAGCTCTCTGTAATTTCTTACTCTTGGGCAGAGCTGTTATTTAACCAATTTTTGGTGCAACCCAATAGTGTGCTTTTAACAGAGCATTTGAAAAAGTTAGTAAGAGTTGTTGAATACATGCCAAACATTTTTAGTCTTCTGGGGAAGTAGAGACATTGGTGTGCTTTCTTGGTCACAGTTTCGATGTGGTTAATCCAAGAAAAAACATTTGTGATATTTGTTGGAACTTGAAGTTCTCAACCATTTCCACTTCCACAATGATACTGATTGGGACATGTACTCCACTAAGCTTCCTGAAGTCAACAATCTGCTCCCTTGTCTTGCTGACTTTGAGCGAGAGGTTGGTGTCTTCACACCATATTTAGTTTAGTTTAGTTTGGAGATAGAGCATGGAAACAGACCCTTTGAGTCCACACAGACTACCAATTACTTGGTCACATGTGCTCTATCTAATTTCTCATCCACTCCCTCCACATTTGGGGCAATTTTACTGCAGCCAATTAACATGTAAACCCGTATTTTGGGGATATGAGAGGAAACCAGAAAACATTGAAGAATCCCACGCGGTCACAGGGAGAACATGCAACCTCCACACAGACAGCAACTGAGGTTAGGATCAAACCCAGATCTCTGGAGCAATGAGGCAACAAGTCTACCAGCTGTGCCACCCTCTGCTACCCTGTGTACTAAACTCACCTGACACTGTTTTCTTATTGACACTATTGTCTGAAACTGTTATCCTGACATCATGTAAGTAATTGTTGGAAATCAAAGCTCTCAGCCATTTTCACATTGGCACCATTGATGTTAAGTTGGGCATATACCCTTATCTTGCATCCTGATGTTGATAAATAGCTCCTTTGGCTTGCTAACATAGAGGGAGAGATTATTGTCCTGACATCATGTCACTAAGTTCTCTAATTCTTTCTTGTAATCCATCCCGTCATTGTTTGAGATCCAGCCCAGTACAGGGTTTTACAGCTTGCCTTCCCAATTCTTCAACAAGTGATTTCAAAATTTAGAGGAACAGTGTACAATGGAATTGGTAACATAGACTTGAACTGCATAAGAGTTGGAAAAAATAATAAGACAAAGCTTAACCGTCGCTGTTACTTTCCACAAATTATGATCGAGTCTGTCTGTAAGTTGTGTAAGAAGGAACCGCAGATGCTGGTTTAAACCAAAGATAGACACAAAAAGCTGGAATAACTCAGCGAGACAGGCAGCGTCTCTGGAGAGAAGGAAGGTACGTAAGTTGTTTGTTTTCTATTCAATTTGAAAGGAATGTCACTTGAAGACATAGTACTCTTCAAAACCATATCCTTGTACCTACACTGACCAGACTAGTTTCCTGTTGGTGATGTGACCCTCCTGCTTATGAGCTCCGTCTGTATAAACCAAGCACAATATCCCTTGCATTTCAAACACCATCCCTGTTCCTTTGTACTAAATGTGGCTTCAAGTTGTTCCCAAAGTAAATGTTCCGAAGTTTGTTTAATTTTGTCTGTGCATGATTTTTTACTTACAAAAATAAATGATACAAAACGGAATTGACAACAATGAATGAGAATGTATTATGGATCTTTGCTCACAAGTATGTCCTGGCTCAAGGGGAAATAAAGTGCTAAAATGATTATTGGAGTCTTAAAATTCACACATCCTGAACCTTGTTTTTCCTATCAGATTTCAAGGTTGAAAGTTAATTCCTTGCATTTTCCAGTCTGCTTTGCAGTATGGATCATGATTCATTTGTCTTCAGTCGTGCACGTGCTGGAGCGATAAGGTGGAAAATACTATCGTCCAATTACCCACTCCCAAATGAGACCATCTTTCATAGACACAAAATGCGGGACTCAGCGGGACAGGCAGCATCTCTGGATAGAAGGAATGGGTGACGTTTCAGGTCAAGACGTCTGAAGAAGGGTCTCGATGCAAAACGTCACCCATTCCTTCTCTCCAGAGATGCTGCCTGTCCCGCTGAGTTACTCCAGCATTTTGTGTCTATCTTCGGTATAAACCAGCCTCTGCAGTTCCTTCTAACACACGATAACCTTTTAGAAGTTTACTCCCTATCTGTCAATTTGCAGAGGTATCAAATTACATTTTGGAATGCCAAAGCAAGAATTACCCGAGAAGGTGTAGGGGCTGATTTTTGAAGCTTGCCACTGACATGCAAACAGTCAGAAATGTTGTATAGTGCTGTGCATGGAACATCCCATTTCTCGAGTCGACATCATACTCGACTAGTTTAATCATCTCCACGGACCCTGTCAAGGCATTGTTGGTTGGTACCCTCCTTTACCAATGTTGAATGCCTATTTTGTAGATGAATATCGTGATGTTGTTGAGTTCATTATGAAACTCTGGATTTTGAAGCATTGGACTGAAATTTGATTACTGTTCCAGGGTGTAGTTTAGAGATACAGCATGGAAACAGGCTTTTTGGCCCACTGTGTCGGTGCCGACCATTTATCTCCTGTTCCCACTAGATCTATGTTATCCTGCTTACCCTTCCACTTCCTGCATACTATGGGCAATTTACATAGACCAACACCTACAAACTCATATATTTGGGATGTGGGAGGAAACCGTAACGCCTGAAGGAAACTCGCGTGGTCACAGGGAGGATATATAAATGCCACACAGACAGCACCTGAGATCAGGATCCAACCTGGGTCTCTGCTGCTGTGAGGCAGCAGCTCTACCACTGCACCCCTGTGCCCGTCCAGTCATGGCCAGCAATTCAGGGTGATATCCTGGTTTATCATTAAATCCCTCAGCAATGTCATAAAGGAGGCACTAACACTTTTAGCTACACATTAAGGATAGGCACAGTGCTCCAGCCCAGTTGGTAGAGCTGCCTCCTCACAGCACCAGACACCTGGGCTTGATCCTTACCTTGGGGGAGTTTGCACTTTCTCCATGTGACTGCATTGGTTTCCACTGGGAGTTCCGGTTTCTTTCGACATCCCAAAGATGTGCGGGCTAGTAGGTTAATTGGCGTTTGTAAAATTCCTCCTAAAGTGTAGGGAGTGGATGGGGAAGTGGGACAACATAAGACCAGTGTGAACAGTCAATCGATGGTCAGCATGGACTCAGTGGACCGATGGGCTTGTTTCCATGTTGTATTTCTAAACTAATGATTGAGGAAGAACAGGGACATTTTACCAAGAATGCATGAAAATACTTATCACGGACCTCTTGCTCCAGTTATTATTGATCATGCTCTTCACTTGAGGAAACACATAACAAAAGAGTGTGATATCAGATGTGGCTTGTTTGCTAGCACTGGGTACTTTGACTCAGAAGGCCATGAATTCAAATGCTGCACGATATGGAGTCTATGCTGGGGGCAACAGCCTGGTGCTGGTGTTCACAGATAACAGCAGAGAATGGTCCCTGCTCCAGAAACGGGCTGTCCCTGCTGCAGATGAATATCTGTATGGTGAGTGAGAAGCAACCTCCTGAGGCACCAAGATGTGGAATTAAAGAATAGTAGCGCAGCTGGTAGAGCTGCTGCCTCACAGTGCCAGAGAACCCGGTTCGATCCTGACCTCGGGTGTCGGCCGTGTTGAATTTGCACTGGGTGCAGATCACTGTGACCATGTAGGTTTCCTCCTGGCGCTCCGGTTTCTTTCCACATCCCAAGGAGTGTTGGTTTGTAGGTTAATCGGCCTCTGTAAATTGACATTCGTGTGTTGGGAGTGGATGCGAAAAGTGGGATAACATAGAACTTGTGTGGCTGGTGAACTGTTGAACTGTTAACCAAAGTTTGATGGTTTGGGACTGGTGCGAAATGTGGAAATGTGAAAGTGGGTAGAGAATTGGTCAATCTAGAAAGTTTAGTTACATTAAAACTTGGATAATCTGGCACATTGAGGACTTTGATAGTGCAGGATTAGCGGAGTTCCAGACTATTGGATGGTATATTAAACCAACACTTTCAATTCACTTAAAAAAAGTTGGAACACAAAATGAGAATAACTTGTTCATTGAACCAGGTACATTAAAAGAGTTTGTGCAAACCAGGGTTCCAAAGAGTGCAGGAACTAGAGCTCCACTGAGTGGAAAGGAGGAGTGGGAACAGGAGGCCCTGTGTGGATTACAAGCATGACAATGGGCAGAACGAGGGGCCCTGTATAGTTTAGTGTAGTTTAGAGATACAACTTGGAAACAGGCCCTTTGGCCCACCGAGTATGCGCCGACCAGCAATCACCCCATACACCAGCAGTAACCTACAAACTATGGACAATTTACGGAAGCCAATTAACCTACATACCTGTACGTCTTTGCAATGTGGAAGTAAACCAGAGCACCCGAAGTAAACCCACATGGTCATGGGGTGAACATACAAACTCCATACAGACAGCACCCATAGTCAGGATCGAACCAGGGCAACTAGTTCTGTGAGGCAGCAACTCTACCGCTGCACCACCCATGTTGAGTTGATGTAGTGGGCCAAACATTACCTAGTGTGCTAGATGCTGAATGGTTGGATTGTGGATTTTCAGAGTTTTACTATATTAGAATTATTAGTCTAGGTTGCTGGGTTATTTGTACGGCAATTTAACCACTGCACCACCATTTCTACCTTTGAACCACAATTGTACCTGTAACAGCCTTTCCTTTTGCTATTCATGTGTCAAGATATTTTTCCATGCAGCCAACCAACCCTTGTCTAACATACATTTCCTTTCATTGATCAGACGTCAGTCTAATCAACGAAGAGCTGTGACAGAGCTGTGGAGAACAGGTACAGTAGATGGGATAAAATCGGGGAGGGTGTGCTCAATAGATAGTGAGTTACACCAAGTCCTCTACAGAAGTCTGAAACTGCTCTTGAAACTGAGATCTTCTCTGTATTGGCAGTGTAAAGGGAGAGCCAAAGCAGTTTAAAATTATGCATGCAGGTAAAGGCTTGCTGTTCTCAGGCCTGCTAACCTTAGCCACAAGTAAATGGGAGTCCAGCACAGCAGCCATTTTGAGAAAAGCTGCTTTCAGGTCAGTGTGCTGGTAGGTCAAAGTGCGGACCTTGGTGAACATTCAGGCTTCGGAAAAGAGGGCAAACAGAAACAAAGTTATTTAAAGTTTACTTCCACTTACGTCTGCTAGATTTATTTCTAAGTGTGTATTAAGTGAAGTGGCCATTTTGAAAAAAGATTATTTTTGGCTGAAGTGCAAAGGTTTTGACGAGGGAAGATTTGGCGAGAAGACTGAGCAGTGACAAAGGACCTCAAGGTAAGGTTGTGTATTTTTCTTTTAAACCTAATAGTAACCTCTGGGGTAGTAATGGCAGTCAGTGGAGTAGTTTGCTCCTCCTTTCAAATGTGGGAAATCAGGGAGCAGTCATGTGTCCCTGCTGACTATGTCTTCAGGGAGTATGTCCAGTTGCAGCTCCTTTCAGACCACATGGATTAGTTGATGCTGCAGTTGGACACACTGAGGAGGCAGAGAGGGTTATATGCAGTAGTTTCTGTGAGGTGGCCAGCCAGGTAGATTGAAGATCACCAGCAAAGGCAAACATATGTGGAGCTGTAGGCTATTTCCCTCTCAAACAGGTACTGTTTTGATACTGTTGGGAATGTCCTCTCAGGGGCAAATGGCAGCAGCAGCTAAAACAGTGGCACCATGTCTGGCTCTGTTAAACATCATGGTCAGTCTAGGTCTGGGCAAGCAATAGTAATAGTGGACTCTTTAGTCAGGGGTATAGACAGTTTTATCTATAGCCGCGAGCAAGATTCCAGGATGGTGTTGCCTCCCTGGTGCCAGGGTCAAGGAATTTTCTGAGTGGACACTGGACATTCTGGGTGGGCAGGGTGAGCGGGTGAAGTTGTGGACCATGTTGGTACCAAAGACATAGGTAGGAACGGAGATGAGATCCAGTCAAGAGAATTTAAGGAGTTTGGCAGAAGGTTAAAAAACAGGACCTCCAGGGCTAGTGAGGACAGCCATAGCAAGATAACCAGTCTGAAGAAGGGTCTCCACCCGAAACGTCACCCATTGCTTCTCTCCAGAGTTACCCCTGCATTTTGTGTCTACATCGTAAGATATTGCAGTTCAATACATACCTAAGTGCTGGAGGAAAGGCTTCTGATGTACGGATCATTAGGCATTCCCCAGGATAGGTGGGATCAGTAGAAGAGATTCCATTTCACCTGAAATGAAAGGGAACCGATATCTTTTCAGGGAGGTTCACTAGGGTTGTTTGGGAAGGTCTAAGCTAGAATAGCAGGAGAGTTGGAGCCAGAGTCAGCAAGTGGAGAGATTGATGGAAAGGTAAAATTATGCCAAGTCTGAAAGGAAGGACCTGTAGGGACAGGTTAATGAACATGTTGAGAAGGATGGGATGAGATGTGTTTATTTCAATGCAATAAGTATGATGGTTATGCAAAGAACGGAATTGTCAACTCAATGTTCCAAGGTCTTGATGTTTTAGACTTGATATAGAAGAGGTAACAGAGATGGAGGATTTCCATTACTAATCAGAAAATAATGTCACAGCTGCAGAGGACAAGATGGGTGGGGGTTCATCCACTGATACAATATGGGTAGACCCAAAAAAATAGACATTTGCAATTGCCCTGATTTTACGATGGGCCTCCCAAGAGCTAGAATCCAAGGGTGAGGGAGAGAACTTGAATTGTTTTATTCTGGAATGTTGAAGGCAGGGAGGAGACCTGGTATGAACTTTTTTTTTTTGAGGCTGTCAGAAATTTTCTTCCAGGGTTGAAATGACATATATTTCAGCTTTAAGGAGAGAGTGATGGGGGGGTTAAAGGATATGTACAAGACGTAGTTTACACAGAAAGTGAGAAAGTGGTTGGTGCCTGAAAGGCATTGCCAAGAGTGGTAATGGAAGCAGATATGATTGTGACATTTAAGAGGCTTTTGGATAGATACGTAAGAATGAAAGGTTATGGATCATTTGCAGCAGTAGGGATTAATTTGATTTGGCATAGTAGGAGCCATTCTATGTCCTCTGTTCAGTTTGCTGTTAGTATGGTTTCCACTTAGCAAAAATATTGAGCAGTGTCCTCTTACTGTTCAGATCCCATTGTTGATTTTTTGCTGTGTGAAGTCTGTCATCAACAAAAGATTAATTCATTTTTGAAAGACAATACATGTTGTGCAATCGTATCTGATTGGAGAAGTCTTGACCCCAAATGATATTTAAAGGCATGGTGTACATCATTTGAACCACATCCCACTGTGCAATAACAAACCAGCTGCTGCTTACCCAGTCTCCTTATGGTCCTACTTGTGATACAACTGGTCTTCCTCCAACTATTGTCAAGAAATACAAGATTAATAAGGGAAATATTCTTGCTGGCTGAGACATCTTCTTGTAACTCAATGCCAGACACACACACACACACACCATTTGAATGTACCCTCTACACCGGTACACCACAAGGATGCAGTCTCATTCTCTTACTATATCCCATATGCACTCATAATTGTGCAACCAAACACCATTCTAACTCAATTTACAAATTCACACCACGATCATGAGCCGGATATCAAATAATGAGAGAGTACATGAAAGAGATTCAGAACTTTGTAACCTAGTGCCCACAAACTCTTTCGATCTCAGCAAGACAAGGGAGATTGTGATCGACTTCAGGAATCAAACTCGGGAAACTCACTCTGGAACGTATTGATGGCGCCAAAGTAGAGATGGTTGAAAGCTTCAAGTTCTTAGCGATAAATATCACCGGTAATTTGTCCTGGACCAGCACCATCAAAGCAATGGCCAAGAAAGCACACCAATGCCTCCACTTCCTTAGAAAGCTTGCAAGAAATAGCAGAGAGTTGTGGACATAGCTATAGCCATCACACAAACCAACCTCCCTTCCATAGACTTAATCTACACCCCAATGCTGCCTTGGTAAGGCCACCAGCATAATCAGGGGTAGACACAAAATGCTGGACTAACTCAGTGGGATAGGCAGCATCTCTGGAGAGAAGGAATGGGTAACATTTCGGGGCAAGACCCTTCTTCAGACTGATTCAGGCTGATTCAGCCTCGCGCAGCAAAAGATCAATAATGTGATCTGAACAGTAAGAGCTGAAACTGTGTGATATTTTTGTCAGATGACAAACAATATTAACAGTCAACTGAACATAGAACATAGGCTGAAGAAGGGTCTCGATCCGAAATGTCACCCATTCCTTCTCTCCACAGATGCTGCCTCAGCAGCGAAGTTACTCCAGCATTTTGGGTCTCCCTTCAATTTTATCCAGCATATGCGGCTCTCCTCCCCCCCTTCTCCCCCCCCCTTCTCCTCCCCGCCTTCTCCTCCCCAACCCCTCTCCTTCCCTCCCCTTCCCCCCCCCCCTCTTTCCTCCTCCCCCCCCCCCTTCTCCTCCCTCCTCTCCTCCCCCCCCCCTTCTCCTCCCCCCCCCCTCCTCCCCCCTCTTCTCCTCCCCCCCCTTCTCCTCCCCCCCCTCTCCTCCCCCCTTCTCCTCCTCCCCCTTCTCCCCCCCCCTTCTCCTCCCCCCCTTCTCCTCCCCCCCTTCTCCTCCCCCCCTTCTCCTCCCCCCCTTCTCCTCCCCCCCCTTCTCCTCCCCCCCTTCTCCTCCCCCCTTCTCCTCCCCCCCTTCTCCTCCCCCCTTCCCCTTCTCCTCCCCCCCCCTTCTCCTCCCCCCCTTCTCCTCCCCCCTTCTCCTCCCCCTTCTCCTCCCCCCTTCTCCTCCCCCCCTTCTCCTCCCCCCCTTCCTCCTCCCCCCTTCTCCTCCCCCCCTTCTCCTCCCCCCCCTTTCTCCTTCCCCCCCTTCTCCTTCCCCCCCCTTCTCCCCCCCCCCCTTCTCCTCCCCCCCTTCTCCTCCCCCCCTTCTCCTCCCCCCCTTCTCCTCCCCCCCCTTCTCCTCCCCCCCCTTCTCCTCCCCCCCCTCGCTCTCTAATGGACTTACCATACACCGTGCAGCCGTCTTTTACCTTCCGCTTCATTGCGGGTGTGAATTTCAGACAGCGCTCCCCCGCTTTCCCTGGCCCCCGCCTTTGCGATGTGTGTGTGTGTGTGTGCGGTCGGCCGATCCAGCTCACAGTTTCAACGTGGACGGTCGATCCAGCTCGAGGTTTGCCAGGTGAGTACCCTCGAGCTTGAAGGTCGAAGACACTCTTCTTAACTCGTGGATTAGGTCGCCGCAGTGGGACAGCCCCTTAAGAATTTCATTGTTACGCTGTTGGTACATATGATATTTTTCTTCCAGAAATGAATTAATCTTTTGGTGATGAGAGGCCTTGCGCAGCAAAAGATCAATAATGTGATCTGAACAATAAGAGCTGAAACTGTGTGATATTTTTGTCAGATGACAAACAATATTAACAGTCAACTGAACATAGAACATAGGCTGAAGAAGGGTCTCGATCCGAAATGTCACCCATTCCTTCTCTCCACAGATGCTGCCTCAGCAGCGAAGTTACTCCAGCATTTTGGGTCTCCCTTCAATTTTATCCAGCATATGCGGCTCTTTCTCACACATAGAACATAGGCTCTTGACTCTCTTGACTCTTGAAGAGAACTCTTGGCATACCTTTAGTTTAGTTTAGAATCATAGAAAATAGGTGCAGAAGTAGGCCATTCGGCCCTTCGAGCCTGCACCGCCATTCAATATGATCATGGCTGATCATCCTGTACCTGCCTTCTCTCCATACCCCTTGATCCCTTTAGCCACAAGGGCCACATCTAACTCCCTCTTAAATATAGCCAATGAACTGGCCTCAACTACCTTCTGTGGCAGAGAATTCCACAGACTCACCACTCAATGTGTGAAAAATGATCTTCTCATTTCGGTCCTAAAAGACTTCCCCCTTATCCTTAAACTGTGACCCCTTGTTCTGGAGTTCCTCAGCATCAGGAACAATCTTCCTGCATCTAGCCTGTCCAACCCCTTAAGAATTTTGTAAGCCTCTATAAGATCCCCCCTCAATCTCCTAAATTCAAGTGAGTACAAGCCGAGTCTATCCAGTTTATAGATACAGTGTGGAAACAGGTCTTTCAGCCCACCGTGTCCGCACCAACCAGCGATCCCAGCACACTTGCACTATCCTACACACAGTAGGGACAATTTATGTTTACACCAAGCCAATTAGCCTACAAACCTGTAAGTCTTTGGGGTGTGGTTGAAAAACGGAACTTCCAGGAGAAAACCCATTCAGGTTGCTTGATGAACGTACAGACTCCATAAGACCAAGCACCCTCTCATTCTAATTGGTCGCTTTCCTATCAACATTAAAATATCAAACACATCTTTAAATTCATTGACGGCCAATCTTAGCCATCTTTTGCAAAAGAGAATCTGCAGTGATTTCTCTCTTTGTTTTAATTTCAAACTCCATTCACTTGAGTCCTTCTTGCTCTTTAATAACCTCCAACCAGTAAATACAAAAATTCTCTTCGCAGCTGCCGCATAATAAGATATGGAGACAAAAAAATCTGTCTGGCTTGTAAGGCCTTTAGCTGATGAAGTGTAAAATGTCATTTTATTGTTTCAGTGTTGAAATCGGGAATAGGTGAAAGTTAAATCAATCCAGATGTCATCGCTTGTTTAGAAAGCAAATCAAATTGATTTGAGCAGGTAAGAAGGTGAAATAAAACAAATGTTTCAATGTCAAGGCTTATAATGATCAGTTGATTCCAGCTATCTCACTTTGTACATTTGATGTATCCTTTAGAGTTATTTATGGTTAAGAAAAGACGATGTTGATTTCGTTACACCCATGTGGCCGTATAAGCAATAGAAACTGTCCAAAATTATCTCATCAGCATATATTGTACTTAGCCGCATAGCCCTGGGTTTTACTGCAAAACTCTGACTGTGGAATGTGGCAATTCCAGTTGTTTGTGGTGGATGAAAATGATCCTACTGGACAGTGTCACAGACATTGGGTCTCCTGGCTTAAATTCTCAAGTAAAATAAATAGTCTGTGTTTACTGGTTGTAAATCTCATTATCTCTTTGGAGGTATACAGGCTGCATTACAGACTGGCAACCAGGCTGATTTGTTGAAGGATTTTCATGACTGTCACTTGGCAGGTTTTAGGTGAGCTTTTGCATCCAAACTCTAATTCCATGCAGTTTTCCTGCAATCACGCGTATTGGATCCCATTTGCTTCAGGCAAGGGACAGCTGCATTGATTTATCACCAGACTATGATAGGTTTATGTCAGGGAACTGCTGAAAGCCCAAAACGATGCAATAACCGAACGAGGAAACCAATGCTTCTGGAGCATATGACAGAATTTTAAAAAGTGTGCAAAGCAAAATAAATTATATCTTGTTCAGTGATGTTGTGCAGAAATTGAGGATAAACGTGAAACCATAAAGATAACTATGAGCTGTAAATTTGGAAATTTGAGCCATAAGCAATTGGGATAATTGTTGATTATATGGTTTCAATAAAGAAACCATTGAATCACAATCACCTAACATTGTAATTGTGTGCCATTTTATATTGTGCCTTAATCAAAGGATTCCCGTGAGGACTGGTCGATGAATAAATTTGATCAATGCACATAAAACTTTAAATGCAAATTTGTGTGTAAAATTACTGTGCCAATAAAAATTGCATTAAAGAAAGTGGGAAAATGTCATCTACTGCAACCAACTGGTGCTGCTGCATTCCACAGTCAGAGATGCGTCTCATGGCCAAAAGGCCAAGCACAACTGGTACTGGTGAGACAGCCCGTTATCAATTGATTTCAGTGAAATTGCAATCACTCACCTTGTTATTGTCAGCTTAGAACAGCCAGGTGTTTCAGCTGTCAGGCGTTTTGTGGAGAAGGCTGGAGAATAGGGTTCCTAGGGAAAGATAGATCAGCCATGATTGAATGGCAGAGCAGACTTGATGGGGCAAATGGCCTAATTCTGTTTCTGTAATTTATGAATATATGAACAATTTGACAGTCTGCAGATCTGAGATTAGGACAGGCAACAGCAATAATTTCATTGGCAACTTGAAACATCCAATGAAAGTTGGACTTAATAGTTTGGGAACTTATTCAGAAAGTATGAAACTGGGATTGTAAAGCATCTATGTCATAGCAATAACAGCAGCAAGAAGACAGATGTTTGAGTAAACTGTCTACATCTATTAGAATTTTTCCTATTAGAGTCATAGTCATACACTCACAGAGACATACATCATGGAAGTAGGCCCCATCAACCCTTCTTTCACATACTGATCAAGATGCTCCATCTGCACTGGTCCCACCTGCCCGCATGAGGCCCATATCTACTAAACCTTCTTCTAATGATAACAAAATCTTACGTTTACATGGTACCGTTAACATAGAAGATTGGCCTAATATGAATGGTACCCGGACCCGGTGCCGACAGACAAGAGGCCGAAGCAAAGAAGCCGACGCCAAAGAACCGAATAGAAATGAGGACGAAACGCGAATGAACCGAACGAGTCCGAAGATGAAACGTCTACTAACCGAAAGGATGGGACGCCTAAATGAAAACTAACCGAAAGGGCGGGACGCCTAAACGCCTACGAACCGAAAGGTTGCGTCGCCTAAAAGCAAACTTACCGAATGGCTGCTCAGTCGATACGCCACCTACCCGAAAGGCGGCGTCGCCTACAGGCCAAAAGACCGACTCCCACTAAACACAAAAGTCCAATAACGGACTTGGCGTTGCCGGGGGGCGGGGCTAGTCAGTGATTGGTCCAGACCCCCGCGTCCATCACATCACCGTGAAGACACAAACATTGCCCCAAACCTCCGGTGCACCCGACCCACAGCCCGCGGAGGGTGGCCGTGGGAGAGTGGGGGCTGTCCCGAGGAATGCACACCTTCTGCCGCTTTCAACTTGGGGCTTGGGTTCAGATGGTCTGTGTGGAAAAATGACCCACACCCTCCCGTCTCCCCCCCTCTCCCTCTCCCTCTCCCTCTCCCTCTCTCTCTCTCTCTCTCTCTCTCTCCTCTCTCTCTCTCTCTCCCCCTCTCTCTCTCTCCCTCTCTCTTTCTCTCTCCCTCTAGCCTCCTCTCTCTCTCCCCTCTTCTCTCTCTCCTCCTTCGCTCTCTCTCTCCCTTCTCTCTCCCCTCTTCTCTCTCTCCTCCTTCGCTCTCTCTCCCCTTCTCTCTTCCCCCGCCCCCCCGCTCTCTCTCTCTCCCCATCTCTCTCCCCTCTCCTCTCTCTCTCTCCTCCGTCTCCACCCGCAGTAGCGTCCTACAGTCACTGACTGCGATACACCGCCATCGGACCCCAACCTCCACACCAGGGTGACCCCCCCCCCCCCCGTCCGACCCCCGGTCTTTGACACCCACACCAGGGTGATTCATCTCGGCCGCAGGGACAGACGGTTTATTTATTACCGTCTCGGTGTTTGCGGAACGCACCCAAGCTGCCACGCACAAAACAGGCAGCATCTCTGGAGAGAAGGAATGGGTGACGTTTCGTGCCGAGACCATTCTTCATAGTGTCTGAAGGGTCTCGACCCGAAATGCCACCCATTCCTTCTCTCCAGAGATGCTGCCTCTTCAGCTGAGTTACTCCAGCATTTTGTGTCTATCTTTGGTGTGACAGTTGTGTCAGTTGTGTCTCTATGATCATACAACGGATACACTTATGCAGAGCGGCTATGGAAGTTGAGAAACTGGCAGCAGTCTGTGTGAAAATACAGCACCTACCAACAATGAAGGCACTGTGATACCAGCGGCCTCAAGACCTTCCCATGGGGCGGACTTTGAACTCGGCATTAAAAATCAAAACAGCTACATTAATTTAAAAGCAAAAATGTTACATGTATAAATCGTTCCTACATTCGGGAACATGGTTAATGTGGGATTTCGATTTGAGAGCACTTGTTTGAATAGATGCAAGCGGCATGTCCAGCTTCTATCCTGGGCGCGCAATACACGGCGCCGATGAAATGACACAATTGTCGGAGAGAGAGAGAAGGGGAAGAGAAGGGAGAGAGAGCTGGGGGGGGGGGGGGGGGGAGAAAGGAGGAGGAGGGGAGAGAGGGGGGAGAGAGAAGGGGGAGACGGGAGCGTGGGGTTCATTTTCCCACACAAGCCATAGGTGACTGGGCAATCTGACCCCAAGCACCAAGTTGAAAGCGGCCGAAGGTGTGCATTCCTCGGGACAGCCCCCACTCTCCCACGGCCACCCTCCGCGGGCTGTGGGTCGGGTGGAGCGGAGTTTTGGGGCAATGTTCATGCCTTCACAGTGATGTGATGGATGCAGGAGTCTGGACCAATCGCTGACTAGTCCCGCCACCCGGCAACGCCAAGTCCGTTATTGGACTTTTGTGTTGAGTGGGAGTCGGTCTTTTGGCCTGTAGGCGGCGCCGCCTTTCGGGCAGGTGGCGTATCGACTGAGCAGCCATTCGGTAAGTTTGCTTTTAGGTGACGCAACCTTTCGGTTCGTAGGCGTTTAGGCGTCCCGCCCTTTCGGTTAGTTTTCATTTAGGCGTCCCATCCTGTCGGTTAGTAGACGTTTCGTCTTCGGACTCTTTCGGTTCATTCGCGTTTCGGCCTCGTTTCTATTCGGTTCTTTGGCGTCGGCTTCTTTGCTTCGGCCTCTTGTCTGTCGGCACCGCGTCTGCACACAATATTAATAGTTATTGAGATTAATTAAACATAAATATTTGAAAATACTGGGAAAATACAAGCTACATTCCATAATAGTAGCAATAAACCTATTGAATTAATATAACCCCACTTCCTTCCATGGTGGCTTCATGTTAACATTGTGATCTCTGGATTGCTGGGTAAATACAATACTTCCTGTGTTCAAGATTTATCTTTTCAACACTATATACCCCTCTTAATCACTTTCTTTCAAGTCTGAATAATCATTTTTTTTCTAGTCAATGTCACTTGATTCCATAATCATTTTCTCTGTTGTTCATGAATCAAAACCAAACATATTCAAGATCTTTACTCACTCCAAGACTAATATTCCACTTTACACTTGGAGGGAAACTGTTATTAGCATCGGTTGTAATGGAATAAAAGTCACACAACGTGGAAACAGGTCCTTCAGGTCAACAGCTCCAGATCGACCACCTCGCATCCATTTACAGTAATCCCATTTACCCAGAACACTTGAATGTAGCGTTACAAGTAGAAGGTGGGTCAAGAAGGCTTTCAGCACATTGGCCTTGATCAGACTGAGTACTGACTACTGTAGTTGGGACAGACACAAAAAGCTGGTGTAACTTAGCAGGTCAGGCAGCATCTCTGGAGGATATGTTATAGTTGTACAAGGCATTGGTGAGGCCACATATGGAGTATTGTATTCAGTTTTGGTCACCCTTGTTATAGGAAAGATGTTGTTAAGCTGAAGGTGCAGAAAAGATTTATAAGGATGTTGCCAGGATTTGAGAGCCAGAGCTGTCGGAGGAGATGGAGCGCAGGAGGATGAGACGTGATCTTATAGAGGTGTGCAAAATCATGAGAGGAATAGATAGGGTGATCTCTTTCTCTGGATTGATGGCTGAATACAATACTTCCTGTGTTCAGGATTTTTCTTTTCCACACTGTATACCCCTCACACTTACAAAGCACGGAGTCTTTTACCCAGAGTAGGGGAATCAAGAACCAATGCACATAGGTTTAAGGCGAGTGGGGGAACTTAACAGGAAGCTGAGGGGCAACGTTTTTTACACAAAGGGTGGTGGGTGCATGGAATGAGCTGCCAGAGGAGATAGATGAGGCAGATACTATCACAATGTTTAAAAAACGTTTGGACAGATACATGGATATCGTAGGTTTAGAAAGAAATGGACCAAATGCAGGCAGGTGGGTCGAGCGTAGATGGGGCATGTTTGTTGGCGTGGGGAAGTTAGGCCAAAGGGCAATGTACTGTATGACTCTATGACTGTATAACTCCCCTATGTTTCTACACACACCTGAACACTCAGGGCAATTTACAGTGACTAATTAATCTAGCAACCGTATTATATTTGGATGTGGAGGGAGAGTGGATCACCCAGAGGAAACCCATGCAGTCACAGGGAGAATGTTCAAGCTATATGCGGGCTAACCAGAGGACAGGCCAGAACCCAGATTAGTGGAGCTGTGAGACACCAGTTCTACTAGCTTCACCTCAATGCCTCCCTCAAGAGTCTGATCCTGGAATTAAAAATGGAGATGCAAGTAACTGCAGATGCTGGAATCTTGAGCAAGATACAAAGTGCTGGAAACTCAGTGGGTCAGGCAGAATCTGTGGAGGAAAGTAGACTGACATTGTTTCAGGTCAGGATCCCTCTACAGACTGATTGGAGTAGGAGGGAGAAAATTGGAAAAGTGGTGGGGATGGGACAAAGGCAGGCAAGTAATATGTGGTGGAAGGAACTGCAGATGCTGGTTTAAACCAAAGATAGACACAAAATGATGGAGTAACTTAGCGGGACAGGCAGCATCTTTGGATAGAAGGAGTGGTGACATTTTGGGTCAAGACCCTTCTTTAGTCCCTGGAGAAGGGTCTTGACCCAAAACCTCACCCATTCCTTATCTCAAGTAATAGGTGGATACAGGCGAGGGGGGGTCATTGGGAGATGTGTGAAGTAAATGACAAAGGAAAAAGTGCGTCAGATAAGAAAGAAGATGGTTTGTCACCATATCTCTGCAGTACAGAACCCATGTGTGTGCCTCCGTCTGAAGAGCATAGCTAGGAAAACATCTATAAAGAATCTACCAGAACAATCATTTTACATTGTTTTCAAATAATGTGAATAGGTTTTTATTTTATGCAGCCTGACTATCAAGCCTAATAATATAAGATTCAACTATTTGTTTTGGAGATACAGCGTAGAATCAGGCCATTCGGCCCATTGAGTCCACACAGACCAGTGATCACTAGATCTATCCTAGGGACAATTAACTAATTCACCTAGAAACCTGTATGTCTTTGGAGTTTGGGAAGAAACCGGAGCATCTGGAAAAACACCATTTACTTGGTCACAGGTGAACGTACATACTCTGTACAGATAACAGCTGTAATCAGGATTGAACCCGGGTATCTGGTGCGGTAAGGCAGCAAATCTACTGTACCTCTGTGGCATTGTGCCACCCTAATGATTCAACGTAAATATTGAAAATGCACTACTATCCTAGCTTGCCCTTTGTGAAGTGTAATTAAGCAACGATGGTCAACATTTTTTAATAGAAACATAGAAAATAGGTGCAGGAGGAGGCCATTCGGCCCTTCGAGCCAGCATCGCCATTCATTGTGATCATGGCTGATCGTCCGCTATCAATAACCCGTGCCTGCCTTCTCCCCATATCCCCTGACTCCAGTAGCCCCCTAGAGCTCTATCTAACTCTCTCTTAAATCCATCCAATGATTTGGGCTCCACTGCCCTCTGTGGAAGGGAATTCCATAAATTCACAACTCTCTGGGTGAAAACGTTTTTTCTCACCTCAGTCTTAAATGACCTCCCCTTTATTCTAAGACTGTGGCCCCTGGTTCTGGACTCACCCAACATTGGGAACAGTTTTCCTGCATCTAGCTTGTCCAGTCCTTTAATAATTGTATATTTCTATAAGATTCCCCCTCATCCTTCTAAACTCCAGTGAATACAAGCCTAGTCTTTTCAATCTTTCCTCATATGACAGTCCCGCCAACCCAGGGATCAATTTCGTGAACCTACGCTGCACTGCCTCAATCACAAGGATGTCCTTCCTCAAATTAGGAGACCAAAACTGTACACAATACAGGAGATGTGGTCTCGCCAGAACCCTATACAACTGCAGAATAACCTCTTTACTCCTATACTGAAATCCTCCTGTTATGAAAGCCAACATTCCATTAGCTTCCTTCACTGCCTGCTGTACCTGTAAGCCAACTTTCAGTGACTGGTGTACAAGGACGCCCAGGTCTCGCTGCACCTCCCCCTTACCTAACCTAACCCCATTGAGATAATAATCTGCCCCCTTGTTTTTGCCGCCAAAGTGGATAACCTCACATTTATCTATATTATACTGCATCTGCCACGCATCTGCCCACTCACTAAACCTGTCCAGGTCACCCTGCAACCTCCTAACATCCTCTTCACAGTTCACACTGCCACCCAGCTTTGTGTCATCCGCAAATATGTTAGTGTTGCTCCTAATTCCCTCTTCCAAATCATTAATATATATGGTAAACAGTTGCGGCCCCAACACCAAGCCTTGCGGCACTCCACTCGCCACTGCCTGCCATTCTGAAAAAGACCCGTTCACTCCTACTCTTTGCTTCTGGTCTGCCAAACAATTTTCTATCCATCCTACCCCCAATACCATGTGCTCTAATTTTAGTCACCAGTCTCCTGTGCGGGACCTTATCAAAGGCTTTCTGAAAGTCTACATACACTACATCCACTGGCACCCCTTCATCCATTTTACTTGTCACATCCTCAAACAATTCCAGAAGATTAGTCAAGCATGATTTCCCTTTCATAAATCCATGTTGACTTGGACTAATCCTTTTACTGCTATCCAAATGCCACATTATTACCTCTTTAATAATTGACTCCAGCATCTTTCCCACCACTGAAGTCAGGCTAACTGGTCTGTAATTCCCCATTTTCTCTCTTGCTCCTTTCTTGAAAAGTGGGATAACATTAGCTATCCTCCAATCCACAGGAACTGATCCTGAATCTATTGAACATTGGAAAATGATCACCAATGCGTCCACTATTTCTAGAGCCACCTCCCTGAGGACCCTGGGATTCAGACCATCAGGCCCCGGGGATTTATCATCCTTCAGTCCCATTAACCTACCCAATACTATTTCTCGCCTAATGAAAATTTCTTTCAGTTCCTTTACCCCCTTAAATCCTCCGTCCTCCAGTACATCTGGGAGATTGTTTGTGTCTTCCTTAGTTAAGACAGATCCGAAGTACCTATTCAACTCTTCTGCCATTTCCTTGTTGCCCATAATAATATCACCCGTGTCTGCCTTCAAGGGACCCACATTTGACTTTGTTACTCTTTTACCCTTAACATATCTAAAGAAGCTTTTACTGTCCTTCTTTATATTCCTGGCCAGCTTCCCTTCGTACTTCATCTTTTCAGCCTGTATTGGCCGTTTTGTTTCCTTCTGTTGTCCTATGAAAGTTTCCCAATCCTCTGACTTCTGGCTACTCTTTGCTGTGTTGAACATCTTTTCTTTTAGTTTTATTCTATCCCTAACTTCTCTTGTCAGCCACGGTTGCCTCCTACTCCCCTTAGAATCTTTCTTCCTTTTTGGAATGAAATTATCCTGCGTCATTCCGGATTATGCCCAGAAATTCCTGCCATTGCTGTTCCACCGTCATTCCTGCTAGGATCCCTTTCCAGTCTACTTTGGCCAGCTCCCCTCTCATGCCTTCATTGTCCCCTTTGTTCAACTTCATCACTGCCACTTCCGATTTAATGTTCTCCTTCTCAAATTGCAGATTAAAACTAATCATATTATGATCACTACCTCCAAGCGGTTCCTTTACCTCGAGTTCTCTTATCATATCTGGTTCATTGAACAACACTAAATCCAGAATTGCCTTTTCTCTGGTCGGCTCCATTACAAGCTGCTTTAAGAATCCATTTCAGAGGCATTCTACAAACTCTCTTTCTTGGGGTGCTGAACCAACCTGATTTTCCCAGTCTACCTGCATATTGAAATCCCCCATCACCACAGTGGCATTACCTTTGTTACATGCCAGTTTTAACTTACACCCTACATCCGGGCTACTATTTGGGGGTCTGTAAATAACACCAATTGGTGTCTTCTTGCCTTTACAATTCCTCAATTCAATCCACACTGACTCTACCTCATCAGTCCTAATGTCTTCCCTCGCAAGGGACTGAATTCCATCTCTCACCAGCAGAGCTACCCCCCCTCCTCTGCCCACCTGCCTGTCCTTTCTATAGGATGTATAACCCTGAATATTAAGTCCCCAGGCCCGATCCTCCTGCAGCCACGTCTCAGTAATCCCCACAATGTCATATCAACCAACCTCTAACTGAGCCTCAAGCTCATCTACTTTACTTCTTATACTTCGCACATTCATATACAATACTTTTAATTTGTTATGCATCTCACCTTTCACATCAATCACTATTACACTTGGCCATACTCTCCTATCCCTTTGTGATCTTCCTTTCCCGTTAATTCTGGGGTCATTAATCATCCCTTTACTCTCTTTCCCTTTAACTCCATCCTCGACTATCCCATTTGATACCCAACTCCCCTTATCCAATTTAAAATCTCCCAAGTAGCAGTGACAAAACTGCCTGCCACAATGCTGGTCCCCCACCTGTTAAGATGCAATCCGTCCCTTTTGTACAGTTCCCCCTTACTCCAAAACAGATCCCAGTGATCTAAGAATCTAAATCCCTGCCCCCTGCGCCAGTTCCTCAGCCACACATTCAGGCCCCGTATCTCCCTGCTCCTGCTCTCGCCAGCACGAGGAACTGGAAGCAAATAATGTTCACTGTATGAAGAATGTCATCATGTCAAGTAATTTATATCTGGGTCACGAGAATTTACCATAATATTGGCTAAAATAAAGATAATATTTTTTTTCCATCCTATCTTAAGTAAGTAAGTTTAATTGGCCAAGTATTCACATACAAGGAATGTGCCTTGGTGCTCCACCCACAAGTAACAACATGACATACAGTGACAGTTACGAATTACTCAGAAAACACTAAACATTAATAATAATAAAACATTAATGATAAAACACCATTCATCAAGCATGTGAACCAACAAAATACCAGATCAAAGGGAGGCTACAGATTTTTGGCTGGTGAGTAGAGCAACTACTCGTGGATAAAAACTGTTTTTATGTCTGGCTGTGGCAGCTTTGACAGTCCGGAGTTGCCTTCCAGAGGGAAATGATTCAAATAGTTTGTGGCCAGGGTGAGAGGGGTCAGAGATGATCTTGCCCGCTCGCTTCCTCGCCCTTGCAGTGTACAGTTCATCAATGGAGGGAAGGTTGCAGCCAATAATCTTCTCTGCTGATCGGACGTTTCTCTGCAGCCTTCAGGTGTCGTGCTTGGTGGCTGAGCCAAACCAGACCAAGATGGAGGTGAGAACAGACTCTACTATGGCCGTGTAGAATTGAACCATCATCGCCTGTGGCAGATTGTGCTTCCTCAGCTGCCGCAGGAAGTACATCCTCTGTTGTGCCTTTTAGACTGTGGAGTCGATGGTAGCCCCCCACTTAAGGTCCTTGGAGATGATGGTTCCCAGGAACTTAAAAGACTCCACAGATGTGACTGTGGTGTTGTTGATGGTGAGTGGGGTGAGGGGAGGGGGAGCTCTCCTAAAGTCTACAATCAATTCCACTGTCTTAAGAGCATAGGTTGTTGCTACGGCACCAGGATGCCAGCTGTGACACTTCCTGTCTGTAGGCAGATGCCTCCCCATCCTGGATCAGTCCAATCAGGGTTGTGTCATCTGCAAACTTGAGAAGCTTGACAGGGGTGTCTGTGGAGGTGCAGTCGTTGGTGTAGAGAGACTAGAGGAGAGGAGAGAGTATGCAGCCTTGCGGTGGTGCTCCTATGCTGAGTGTTTGCGGGTCCGAGATGTGCTTTCCCAGCCTCACATGCTGCTTCCTGTCTGTCAGGAGGTTGGTGATCCGCTGACAGAGGGGTTCAGGCACAGTCAACTCAGAAAGTTTGGAGTGTAATAGCTCTGGCACAATGGTGTTGAATGCAGAGCTAAAATCAACAAACCGGATCCTCGCATAGGTCCCCTGGTGGTCTAGGTGCTGCAAGATGAAGTGCAGGTCATTAAGACAAGTAATCCTTGCCTTTTTGGGTGCAGGGACAATAGAGGACACTTTGACGCAGGCAGGGACAGTACATGTTTGCAGGACTGGTTAAAAATGTCTGTATAGACCGGTGCCAGCTGTTTGGCGCAGAGCTTAAGAGTAGAGGGGGAAACATTGTCAGGTCCTGGAGATTTCTGGCTCTTTTGTCCTCTGAAAAGCCTCTCCACCTCCTCTATTTTTATTGTTGATATTGGATAAGTTATGTTGTGCAGCACAGAGGGTGAGGATGATTGGGTGTGAAGTGGTGATTGGAGGGGGGTGGGTGTAGAAAGACACAGTCTTTGCAGACTGAGGTCAGGCTGAGAGTGGGTGTGAAGATCAAAATTAATGTCAGCAAGTCTTTGCTGTTTATACCCACATGCTACTGAAGAAATAATAAAATGTTCTATCTCCAGTTATCCAAAACTGAAAGTCCATTTAAATTAAAAAAAAAAACCCAAAGGAAAGTTCTGAAAGATTAAAGAAAAGAGAATGGGAAAAGAATGCAAACGAAAAGGGTGACATCATCTTAAACTAATTCCAGGAAATTAATGACACCCTTGATTTGTGAATATTACTAGGAATCAGTTCCACTGCTAACTAATCAGAAGTTACTGATGCTTTAGATTGAGGTATTGAGCATTAAAGGTGCTCTATGACTGATTATTGCAATGTATGAATGTTGAGTTAATGACAGTGGAAGGTGGCCTCTCTTATTGTCCTTTGGCGCACTAACAACTTGGCAAGCAATGACACTGCAGCGGTTGCCTCGGCACTGGCTTGGGATTGCACCTCAAATCTTTTGGTCTTTCACCTCTCTCTCCTTTACAGCCCATCTCATTTATTGATCCTAGTATTTCCATAGGGTGCAATGTCAGATTTTACCTGAAGTGTCTTGGACACTTGACTATAAATTTGATTGCATGATTTTGGCAAAAGATTCAAGTTACTCTGGAGATAAGGCCTTCATTCGATTTGGATGGCATGTTGCATGCGTTGAACCAGTGGCCACAGGCATGTTATTCGTAGGAGCAGCTGGGATCTTCATATGCTTCTCACAGAATTTAGTTGTATCTGTTAGGAGTACAATTCAGACTCAAGACCTGGGGCAAGTTCTTTTTACACAGTGAGTAGTAAGCGCCTGGAACGTGCTGCCAGGGGTGGGGATGATGATAGCATTTAAAAGGCTTCTTAATTAATGATTTGGACGAGGGAATTAAATGCAACATCTCGAAGTATGCGGATGACACGAAGCTGGGGGGCAGTGTTAGCTGTGAGGAGGATGCTAGGAGGCTGCAGGATGACTTGGATAGACTGGGTGAGTGGGCAAATGCATGGCAGATGCAGTATAATGTGGATAAATGTGAGGTTATCCACTTTGGTGGCAAAAACAGGAAGGTAGACTATTATTTGAATGGTGACCGATTAGGAAAAGGGGAGATGCAGCGAGACCAGGGTGTCATGGTACACCAGTCATTGAAAGTAGGCATGCAGGTGCAGCAGGCTGTGAAGAAAGCGAATGGTATGTTGGCATTCATAGCAAATTCATGAAAGGATTTGAGTACAAGAGCAGGAAGGTTCTACTGCAGTTGTACAGGGTCTTGGTGAGGCCACACCTGGAGTATTGCGTACAGTTTTGGTCTCCTAATCAGACGAAAGACATTCTTGCCATAGAGGAAGTACAGAGAAGGTTCACCAGACTGATTCCTGGGATGGCACGACTTCCATATGAAGAAAGACTGGATAGACTTGGCTTGTACTCGCTGGAATTTAGAAGATTGAGGGGTGATCTCATAGAGACTTACAAAATTCTTAAGGGGTTGGACAGGCTAGATGCAGGAAGATTGTTCCCGATGTTGGGGAAGTCCAGGACAAGGGGTCACAGTTTAACGATTAAGGGGGAAATCTTTTTAGGACCGAGATGAGAAAAATCGTTTTTTCACACAGAGAGTGGTGAATCTATGGAATTCTCTGCCACAGAAGGTAGTTGAGGCCAGTTCGTTGGCCATATTTAAGAGGGAGTTGGATGTGGCCCTTGTGGCTGAAGGGATCAGGGGGTATGGAAAGAAGGCAGGTACAGGATACTGAGTTGGATGATCAGCCATGATCATATTGAATGGCGGTGCAGGCTCGAAGGGCCGAATGGCCTGCTCCTGCACCTAATTTCTATGTTTCTATGATTCTTTTGGATAGACACATGGATACTTTATTTTACTTTACAGATAAAGAATGGAAACGGGTCCTTCGGCTCACCGACTGTGCGTCGATCAACGAGCACTAACATTATCCTACACACTAGGGATTTACAATTTTTCCAAAGCCAATTAACTACAAACCTGTACGTCTTTGGAATGTAGGAGGAAACCAGAGCACCCGGAGAAAACCTATGCGGTCACAGGGAGATCATACAAACACTGTACAGACAGCACACATAATCAGGATTGAACCTGAGCCTCTGGCACGGTAATGCAGCAGCTCTACCGCTATGCCACTGTGCCACCTCCAAAATATGCAGGATAATGGAGAGGTATGGATCCTGGGTATGCAGAAGGAGTTATTTTAATTTGGCATTACATTCAGCACAGACACCTTGGGTTGAATGGCCTGTATCTGTGCTTTACTGTTTTATGTTCTCCAAAGTAGTGGGTGATTGATGCTTACTCTACCCGAGATTTAAGCTTTTTTTTTGTTCATGCCATGTGGACTTTGCTGGCATTTTTAGATTTCATCTGTTCCAAATTGCCCATAAGCTGTGCAGTCAAATAAGTATCAATGTTACATGAGGCTCATATAATTAATGACAAGCAAGAACAACAAATTGTGTTCCAAGAGAGACCATTAGCTAACTGCATGTATTTTATGACAACTTGGTACTTACACAAGATGTTTATTCCAAATTCAATTATAAACTGCTGGTATTGAAACTTAAAAGTCTCAGCCTATTCAAACAATTGGCTGAAGCATCTTGTTATTGTACCCAAACTAATGCCAAATGGTTCTCAGTGCAGTCTTACAAGTATAGACTGACCTATACAGTCATGAAGTCATTCATCATAGAAGCATGTCCATTATGTCAATGTTGGTCATTAAGCACTCATTCAAGGTTGATCATTAAGCACTCATTCATATTATTAATACCATATACCAGCCAGTGCTCCATAGCTACAGTATCTTCATGATCAAAGCTTCGTGAAGCTACAGTATCTTCATGATCATCTAGCTACTTTTTTAAATGCTGTGAGTGTCTCACTTGGACATGTACTAGAATTGGAAAGGTTTAGAGGGATATGGACCAAACATGGGCAAATGGTAGCTTGGATGGATACCTTGGTTGGCATGGACAGGTTATGCCATAGGGCCTGTTTCCGTGCTGTATGACTATGACTCAATGCCTTAATGACTGCTTCCACCATCCTCTCAGCCAGAGCCACCCTCTCAATGTAAACATTCTTCATATCCCCATTAAACCTTTGATCCCTTACTTTAAACCCATGCACTCTGGCTCTAGAACACCAATGTTATGGGAAAAGTATAACTCCTCAAAACCTCTGTACCTCATTCAGGTCCTCCTCAAACTTTTCTACTACAAAGAAAACAAATCCTGACTATCCAGTCTCCCATAACTGAGATACTTCATCCTAGGTAACATCCTAGTCAATCTTTACTGTGACAATTAATCATATTCTTCCATAGTGTGCCAACTGAACTGTGTAAAGTACAAAAAAAAAAAACTGCTGGAACATTTCTTGCTCACAGTAGGTGAATCGAGGACCAGAGGACATGGGTTTAAGGAGAAGGGGAAAAGATTTAATAGAGATCTGAGGGGTAACTTTTTCATACAATGGGTTGTGGGTTATGGAACAAGCTGCCAGAGGAGGTAGTTGAGACAGGTACTATCCCAACATTTACGAAACCGTTAGACAGGTACATAGATAGGACAGGTTTGGAGGGATATGGGCCAAATGCGGGCAGGTGGGACTAGTGTAGCTGAAACATGTTGGTTGGTGTGGGCAAGTTGTGCCGAAGGGCTTGTTTCCACACTGTATCACTCTTTGACTCTATAACTCTAACTCACTAAGTCAGGCAGCTTCTGTGGAGGAAAAAGGGGCAGTCAATGTTTCAAGATAAAACCTTTCCTCTGGATTGAGAGAGTGAAGGGGTGATAGTCAGTACGATACTGCCCTCATTCACATCCAAATTGTCAACCCATCTAACTAATGATAAAGACCTCTTGCCTCTTTGCCTCCTAATTTCTTTGTTAAGTACTCTCTACACTCAGATTTACATATTTACACAACAAAACAATTCTAATGCAGGGATTTGGCCTGCTCACTCATTGGGAGACCTGTCCCACATTCAGCCAATGATTTTCATCTTCTAGGTGACCAAAGGACATCCACCTGTTGCAACTCATAGTTAAAACCCAGCTATATGTCAATCAGATTAAAGAATGATGGAAAATACTTCCTGGACAAGATCATGAGAGGAATAGGTTGGGTAAATGCACAGAGTCTTTTGCGCAGAGTAGTGGAATCAAGAACTAGGGGACATAGGTTTAAGGTGAGGGGGGAAATGTTTAATAGAAACCTGAGGGGTAACTTTTTTTTACACAAAGGTTGGTGGGTATATGGAATGAGGTGCCAGATGAGGTAATTAAGGCAGGTACTATCGTAATGTTTGAGAGTCATTTGGACAGGTACATGGATAGGATATGTTTAGAGGGTTATTGGCCAAGTGCGGGCGGGTGGGATATGGCATGTTGATCGGTGTGGGCAAGTTGAGCCAAAGGGCCTGTTTCAACACTGTATGACTCTACGACATGTTTATAATTTTACTGCAATTGTTCAACATCTGTTCTGGTACTTATTTATTTATAACTTGAACTCTAAAGTACCAGGTTGGTGGTCTAAATTCAAGGTCACAATCTAGATGGTGCCTAATTGATTTTTGATTTGTCCTGATCCAGCTACAAAGCAGATAGTGCACTTGTCTAAAGAACAGTTTTATTTAATAATGTACAAGTAAATTAAATAAATCATTCTTCATAGAATGGCCTAAATGTGATCATTTAGCGACATCTTACACTTTAATTTTAACTTTTCTATTTTCAGAGGTAATATCATAGGAAGTGTTAGTTTAGCATGTTTTTTTTATTTCCCACACCTCCCCCGCCCTAAACCATTCAGCTCCACTATATCCTTTTCCACTTGAATTTGTAAACAAGAGGAATTTGTGGAATAAATTCTTCTGGATCTCCTTGACTTCCAAGGCTAATCATGAGTCAGCCAAGAGGAACAATGCTGCTTTGGAAAAGGTTCCCTCATTATGTGGAACATTGAATGATCCATCCTAGCACCAAATATGCAATTACTATGGCATGATGGTTGTTCAGGCATCACGTTTTCTACCTGAAATGTACTGAAATAAATATGTCAAGAGCTTAACTTGCAATGAAGGATTGCAATGAAGATCTCCTGCTAAATTCATGATCAACAATGCATATGGCTGTCAATGTAAAATAAACTCCACATGGTTATTCAACAGACTTGTTCCGGCCTGCATTCATGTCACCCATCAGTTTGCAGTTCAGTGTTGTGGTAATGAGATGATTAAGGGCCACTGTGCCAGGAGGACCAGTTAGATCTCTTCTTTACTTTAGACTTTTGAATTCAGACTTTAGAGATACTGTGTGGAAACAGCCCTTCGACCCACCGAGTCCACCCGACCAGCGATCTCCCCATACACTAACACTATCCCTCACACTAGCGACAATTTTACAACTTTACCGAAGCCAATTAGCATATAAACCTGTATGTCTTCGGAGTGTGGAGGAAGACCAGAGCACCCTGCGATAACTCACAAGGTCACAGGAAGAACATACAAGCCCCATACAGACAGCACGCCAAGACAGGATCTGACCCAGGTCTCTGGCATTGTAAGGCAACAACTCTACCACTGTACCACTATGTTGCTTCTATTGTTTAAAGCACGTATTGGGCTTTCTCAAAGTCCACAGGGTCATCCATTGCACTCAGATTGCCATTCATGAACCTCATTACCATTCAATCATCTTTCTGAATGGAAGACATTACACCCTCTCAAAACATGGACTGCTTGGGAGTTCACTAAATTGGCCAGTTTTCTAGTATTGTCTCCAGCTTGAAAGATTGTAATCAGAAATATGAACGTTGGATAAAAATGATGAATACTTGTACACTTCATTTTTATGGTATAAATCTAATTCCATTATGCATCTCAAAATTGAATTAAATTTGTCCTACTGCTTCATACAATGACAGAAAGATTGAATATACTGTTTGGACACAGGCCCTTTGACCTACTAAGTCCACACCGGTAATCAATCACCTGTTCAAACTAGTTCTAAGTTATCCAACTTTCACATTCACTCTGTACATTAGGGATAATTTTACAGAGGCAAATTAACCTACAAACACGCACAAACACGCACAACTGGAGGACCTAAAGGAATCCCATGTGGTCACAGTGTGAACATGCAGACCGCACAAAGTAAGACAGCACCTGAGGTCAGGATCGAACCCGGGTTACTGGTGCTGTGAGGCAATAGCCCTACCAGCTGCATCACTGTGTCACCCTAATTTTATTTCTGAGCAATTCTAATTTTTTTACATTGGCCCAAAATCCAATGACTTTGTAACTCCATCTGTTGCCAATTAAGTCTTCCCTATTTCTATTGACCTTTATTGGTGTTCAAACATTTTTTCTAATGCTACAGTTGCCCCCACAATGTTTAGTTTCTTATTTAGCAACAGATAGTTCTTTTAGTTTCCATAATTCAGCCTGTCCAAAATTATTCTTACATGTGGGAAGAATAATAGCTCCCTTGTACTTCTGGACAGAAAACAAGAAAAAGCTTGTGGTCTAACAGACTGTTCTCTCTCATTGTTATGCTTCGGTCCAGTTTTCCATTGCAAACTTTCTCTACTTTATTGATGACACAATTTTGTTTCATGAGGTCACAAGGTCATAAGTAATAAGGTGATAGGAGCAGAATTAGGACATTTGGCCCATCAAATCTACTCCGCCATTCAATCATGGCTGATCCATCTCTCCCTTCTAACCCCATCGTTTATAACCCCATGGTTTCTGCTCCAGTTCTGCGGAGGCAGAAGAGTTCAATACTGGATCCACTGAAATTACCTCAGATGGGGCACTCAGGGAAGGGTACCAAGAGCTTTTTGAGATGTTGTGCACTTCATCCATTGTTTGCATTTAGCCGGTCAGTCCCTTGTCTGAAGTAGGATATCAACCCGAAATATCACCCAGTCCTTCTCTCCAGAGATGCTGCCTGGCCCGCTGAGTTACACCAGCTTTTTGTGTCTATCCTTGTCATACAGACTCAGGGAGCTCAGTGGCTTCCCAATTGCTCCTTTACTGTTTTGATCAGTGAGGATATTGTATTTTTTGCAAGGGCACCTTGAAAGTTTCCTCAAAACATTTTCTCTGCTTGCTTGGAAATCTTGGAGTTCGGAGCAGAGTACTTGTCATAACCCACCTAAACAGCATGTCTTTGGCATGCTATTTTGGCAGCATGTGGGAGGAAAGTTAACATGTTGCAGGTAATATGTGTAAACTCCACACAGAGATTACAAGAGGTCAGCATTCACTTCAGTTCAGTTCATTTTATTGTCACGTGTACCGAGGTACAGTGAAAAGCTTTTGTCGCAGTCAACAGAAAGACAATACATGATTACAATCAATCCATTTACAGACACATTGAACTGGATGGCTGAATTCATGATGATATTGTTCTACTATCCGATCCACTGTGCTGTATGCCTGATGTAAGTTGGTTCATTCTCTGGAGCTCGATCCGCATCATTGGAACTGCATTGAAGAGAACACTGGCATAGGTTCATTTACTTTGCCAATGGGTTTGAAGGATTTTGTGGGCATAGAATTGGTTGGGTGTTCAAGACCTATGTCCATGTATCCAAAGCACATGGGAAGGCAAGATCATTTCTGTTCTGTTCTGTGCTGGCACAAAGAAAACATTATTAATATCTGTCTTCACTTAGAGGTGACTTTCAAGATAAGTGAAATTATTCATGTTTTCAAGGGCTTTGTTGTGGAGTTTTGATTATTCTGGAGCTGTGTTGTGTAACAGAGGCTGATACTTCACATGTTTAGGATGAAGCCCAGCTTCTTGAACACATCATGTACATCAATGATCTGGATGATGGGGTGGAAAATTGGATAAGTAAGTATGCAGATGATACTAAGATAGGTGGTGTTGTGGATAATGAAGTAGATTTTCAAAATCTACAGAGAGATTTGGGCCATTTGGAAAAGTGGGCTGAAAGATGGCAGATGGAGTTTAATGCTGATAAGTGTGAAGTGCTACATCTTGGCAGGACAAATCAAAATAGGACGTACATGGTAAATGGTAGGGAATTGAAGAATGCTGTGGAACAGAGGGATCTAGGAATAACTGTGCATAGTTCCCTGAAGGTGGAATCGCATGTAGATAGGGTGGTAAAGAAAGCCTTTGGTGTGCTGGCCTTTATAAATCAGAGCATTGAATATAGGAGTAGGGAAGTAATGTTAAAATTGTACAAGGCATTGGTAAGACCAATTCTGGAGTATGGTGTACAATTTTGGTCGCCTAGTTATAGGAAGGATGTCAACAAAATAGAGAGAGTACAGAGGAGATTTACTAGAATGTTGCCAGGGTTCCAGCAACTATGTTACAGAGAAAGGTTGAACAAGTTAGGTCTTTATTCTTTGGAGCGCAGAAGGTTAAGGGGGGACTTGATAGAGGTCTTTAAAATGATGAAAGGGATAGACAGAGTTGACGTGGATACGTTTTTCCCATTGAGGGTAGGGAAGATTCAAACAAGAGGGCATGACATGAGAATTAAGGGACTGAGGTTTCGGGGTAACGTGAGGGGGAACTTCTATACTCAGAGGGTGGTGGCTGTGTGGAATCAGCTTCCAGCAGAAGTGGTGGAGGCAGGATCGATTTTAACATTTAAGAGTAAAGTGGATAGGTATATGGACGTGAAGGGAATGGAGGGGTATGGTCTGAGTGCAGGTAGATGGGACTAGGGGAAAACAAATGGTCGGCACGGACTGGAAGGGCCGAGAGGGCCTGTTTCCGTGCTGTAATTGTTATATGGTTATATGTTATATGGTTATATCAGTGGGGAAGAGCAAAGTCAAAGTCAAAAGAGTTTATTGTCATGTGTCCCCAACAGGACAATGAAATTCTTTCTTTGCATAGCACAAGAGAACATAGTACGCATTGACTCTAGGCGCTGATGAGCTTTCTTAATAATTGCATCTGTGTTCTTGGACCAGGAAAGATCTTCACAGATGTGCACACCCAGGAATTTGAAGCTCTTGACCCTTTCAACCATCCTGTTGATATAAACAGGACTGTGGGTCCCCATCCCACTCCTTCCAAAGTCCACAAACAGTTCCTTGGTTTTGCTGGTGTTGAGGGCCAGGTTATTGTGCTGGCACCATATGGACAGTCGCTCGATCTCTCTTCTGTACTCCGACTCATCCCCATCAGTGATACGTCCCACAACAGTGGTATCGTCAGCAAACTTGATGATGGAGTTCGCACTATGACCGGCTACGCAGTCATGAGTATAGAGTGAGTACAGCAGGGGGCTGAGCACGCAACCTTGAGGTGCTCCCGTGCTGATTTTTATCGAGTCTGACACATTTCCACCAATATGAGCAGACTGTGCTCTGTGAATGAGAAAGTCGAGGATCCAATTGCAGAGGGATGCGCAGAGACCCAGTTCTACGAGTTTGGTAACCAGCTTGGAGAGGATGATTGTGTTAAATGTCGAGCTGTAGTCAATGAATAACAGCCTGACATATGAGTTTTTGTTGTCCAAGTGGTCCAGAGCGGAGTGGAGGGCCAGCGAGATCGCGTCCACCGTTGATCTGTTGTGGCGGCAAGCGAACTGCAGTGGGTTGATGGAGCTTGGCTTCTATGTCTGACTTAAGTCAGAATCATCTTGGTTCTGAACAGGAGGTTGTAAAGGTTATAGAGGCTGAATATTTACCTATTTGTCCTGTGGTTGAATTATGTTCCGGAGAGAGCATGTTCAAGATGAGAAGCAATATTGCAATGAAGAATATTTAGAGAGTTAACTCAATGACAAGAATTGCTTGACCACAGTCTGCCCTGAGATTATATCCATCAATCAGGACTGCAAACTGACATCTCATTCTGCACCAATTGTAGAATAGCATGACTTTCTGAGCAAAGCTATGTTTTAGATGAAGGGAATACAGAGTTCGTCTTTGTAATTCTTAGAAAAATAATTATACACCAGCATATTGGTGAATAATCTGCCCAAATTTGAAAATTGGAGGATGATAAAATTACTTTCAGTTGTGTTTGTGCTTAATAATGAATACACGTGTAGTTCAGGAATGTACGGTCAGGGGAGGCAGAGCCTCACCTGTCTTACACCCAATGAAAATAGCTGTTAACAAAAGTAAAGAAAAATAATAATAAAATAAAATGAACAAAGATTTTTCCACTGACCTGTGTTATAAATGTTATTTCTATATGAATCTAATATTTTTTTATAGTAAAAATTAGCTAATTTGCGCAGCTCCGCTGCAAATACAGAGAGAGATGAGAGGTGAGGCAGCGACGAGCTGAGCCTCCCCTCTGATTGTGAAACCCATCAATTTTTGTACTTCTGTACATTTTTGTTTTTGTTCTTGTAAGGCAGGAATCTCCAAAATATGGCCTGCGGGACACATCAACCCATCACAAGATTTTTCAAACACAGATTCGAGTCGGGGAACATGGCGGCCCAGGGCTGCTCTTAGTGTTGTTAGATCCCTCGAATTGTCAGAGCCGAGACATCACTGGGCCGCCGTGAAGAAGGGTGCAATGGTGCGGTGGGGGGTTCGGCGGCTGTCAGAATGGGACGGCTGTGGATTATAACATGCCATCGTTCCTCTCTCCCTCTTTCCCCCTTCTCTCTCTCTCTCTCCCTCCCCTTCTCTCTCTCTCTCCCTTTCTCTCTCTCTCTCTCTCTCTCTCTCTCTCTCTCTCTCTCTCTCTCTCTCTCTCTCTCTCTCTCTCTCTCTCTCTCTCTATTCTCTCTCTCCCTCCCTTCTCTCTCTCTCCCCCTTCTCTCTCTCTCCCTCCCTTCTCAATCTCTCTCTCCCTTCTCTCTCCCTTCTCGCTCTCTCCCTCCATTCTCTTCTCTCTCCCTCCCTCCCAGCCACGGCTCCACCCCTCTCTCTCCTTGGGGAGACACGGTGATCAATACAGGGAGGGCCGGGCCACTGATACTAGCCAGTGCCTCCCCAGCCATTGACCTCACCGCACGTCACTGGTGTAGTTCATATTTAGTGTTTTAGCACACCCATTCTTTAAAGTAAATGATTCAAAAATCTGTTAAAATAGCGGACCAGAATTGCATATACTCTAACAGAACTATTATAAATAACCTTTAAGGTAATTTCATCCTCTAAAATATTCATGATTATTGGCCATTATTGTCTGTTATTAAATTGGTGGCTGGTATTGCATAGCATTAGTTATTCAATGGAAATAATGCAAATGGTTAAAACACAACAGTAAAGTAAAATATTGAAGTTCTTAAATTTTGTGAAGAATAATAATAAATGGTTAAAACATGGGTTTATTTACCCATCAGCTTCTCTTTTAATTACTTCATTAACAATATGTTTTAATTATATGTTGTAAATTGTTCTTAATATAGTCATTATGTTTGCATAATACCCAGTTAAGAACAGCTGAAGAGCATTGCACTGAAAGTCAACTGAAGCAAGTCTCTTAGTCTATTTAAAAGATCACCTTAATGAAAACAAGTCATGGGAAATGGTTTGCTTTGCATCACTACATTATTTAACAGAATAAATATAGCAATTATTTATGAACTAGCTTGGCAGACCTGAATATTAAATAAGATGATCATGTCACGGTGAGCCATTGTTAGTATTATTAAGATGTTATTATTTAGATCACAATTGATAACCATGTTTTCAGCTTAAAACAGCTTTGGCTATCTGTCAAATATGATCATCCAATAAGTATTTGAGGGACAGATACTTTAGAAAGTGTTGAATGTTGTTCACCATGGCTACATATGTCATATGTCATTATATCCTGGTTGGGTGGAATACAGAGATAAAAACATTGCAAACATTGAATTAATAAAAATGACCGATGAGTGTCAAATTAACAAAGGACAAAGGACAAAGAACATTTATTATCACATACACCAATTTGACTTGCCAATGCAGCACACGAAAAAAGATAATACACAACATTAAAGAATTTAACAATAAACATAAAAACATCCCCCCACAATGGTTCCCACTGTGAAGGTAGGCAGCAAAGTCCAGTCCCATCCCCAGTTCACCCATAGTCGGGCCTATTGAGGCCTCCGTAGTCGCCGCTACGGCAGCCCGATGCTTCAGGCCCTCTCGCCGGATGATGGAGTTCTGGCGTCGGGTGAACACTCTCAGCGGTCCGGAGTGTCTGGAGTGGCTGCTTCTTCCCTGGAGTTCACAGCTCCCGAAGTCCACGGGCCGCACCGATCGGAGCTCCGTGGTGTTTAAAGCTCAGCACCGCCCGCCCGCAGCTGGAAGCTCCATAGACCGCAGCTCCACGATGTTGCAGTCGGCGGTCCCAGCCTTCCAGAGCCCACCGCACGGCGACCTGGGCAAGGCACCGCCCGCTCCATGATGGCACTCCAGCACTGAGGCGTCACCCCGAAGCTGAAGTCCCGGCCGGTCCCGGCAGGAAACGCCGCTCCAGACTCCACTGTAGTCTGTAGAGCATTTAAGGACTTGGGAGCACAATCTAAAGATTAAAGCAGGATGTCTCAGAAAAAGCTGAGTGTTCTCAGCATATCAAGCAGTGCCTATGGAAGAGGAACCAAAATTCAGGTTTATTTGGTTTTGATGGGTCCTGTTCACTGTTGATTGAATTGAAACATTAACATTCTGAATGTTAATGACCCGTCTGAAGAAAGATCCGGACCTGAAATGTTACCAATCCTTTTTATCCAGAGATGCTGCCTAACTCGTTGAGTTACTCCAGCACTTTGTGTCTATCTTTGGTATAAACCAGCATCTGCAGTTCAATTCTGCACATTAACATTTTCTTGTTTATTATAGATTTAGGAAGAGGCAGAGAGGTGCTATAAGAAAAAAAATGTTTTTACAAAATAGCAGGAATGTGCGAATCACTGCCTAGAACAATATTTCACACAGAATTCATAGTTTCTGTTTAGTTTTTTTGTCACGTGTACCAAGGTACAGTAAAAAGCTTTTGTTGCTGGCTAACCAGCCTGCGGAAAGACAATACATGATTACAATCAGGCCATTCGCAGTGTACAGGTATGTGATAAGGGAAAAACGGATATAGTTTAACTCAACGAGTTAGGCAGCATCTCTGGAAAAAAAAGGGATATAGTTTTAGTTTCCAATAGTTTTATATCATAGTTTTCAAAAGGGAATCAAATAGGCATGTGGGAAAATAATTTGCAGGTCTGCAGAGCAAGGGTGGAGGAATGGAAACAACTGATCATTACATAGTCAACAAGGGCTTGATGGGCCAAGTGGCCTCTTTCCACATGGTAGCAAACATACATTTATGATTTTCATACATTTTATGATTTTAACATCTTATCACAATAAAGGGGTAGCACAGTGGCACACCTTATAGTGTCAGAGATCCTGACTACAGGTGCTGTCTGCATAGAGTTTGTACCGTCTTCCTGTGTCTGCGTGAGTTTTTGTCCGGTGCTCCGGTTTCTTCCCACATTTCAAAGCCGTGCAGCGTTGTAGGTTAATTGGCTTCTGTAAATTACCCCTGGTGTGTAGAATAGAACTAGTGTATGGGTGGTCGTGGTTGGCAGGAACTCAATGGGCCAAAGGGCCTGTTTCCACACTGTATCTCTAATCCAAACTAAACTAAATATATCGTAACAGAGCTTTACTGATTCAGCTGGAAATGTCCACCTTTCACATAAATATGATCAGTCACCCATTGAAATATTGCATAGACATTAATCCCGCTTTTCTTGAGTAAAAGAATCCGGGTCTCCGACGATGCAAGCGCTGTAAGGCAGCAACTCTATCACTGTGCCATCGTGCAATGGTCACTGAAACTTGATACTGACAACTTGATGAATTTTATCCAGTCAGCACTTAATGGTCAGTATCAGAATAACACCAATACGCACAACATACAATCTTCAATTCCTTCATCTTCAATTGAACTTTGGGTATAGCATGAAACATTGAAACAAAGCGATTTATTTTGGCGACTTGCTGGTTCCCATCATGGTCGTAGCAGGTCGCTGAAAATGTTCAAAATGTTGAAAATCCAGCGGTGACCAGAAAAGGGTATGATTCTTTGGGACAATACTCATGACCAAACCGTCACCCCACGATGTCCCACAGTTGCATAGCGGCTAGAGTTTGTAGCTGGAGACTTAATGTCAAATATCTTGACAGGCTTTGAGAGGACGTTGCTAGCCAGAGAAAGAGGGAGGGAAATGTTGGCACCACAAATACAAAGAACTACAGTGAAAAAAGCTCATGTTTAACTTCTGATGACAGCATAGCTGAAGATAACTTCATGGCTGTGCAGTGTCCAAAAAGATAAGGTGTCTGGGAACAACTGTTTTTGCAAAGGAACTATACGATGTGAAAGAAAATATGAAAAGGCAACGTAATTAAGAAATCTCTAACCGGATAAAGAAAGAAGATGTGCATTGTTTATTCAGTCTTAGAATGTGACAACTTGAAATGATTGACTTAAGAGTCGTGAGAGCCATGGTTTAGAATAGGGGCATTGTATAAAGGAAGGGCGGTCTGAAATATCAGTGGCAACAACTATCACAAGAATGAGGCCCTGATTTCGAAGGGCAGAGAAGAATATGCCTTACCAGCAGAATGAATCTGGCCTGTCCATTCGTATGGGTAATAGTTGAGTACCAGTCGTTACTTTTGTGATTTAGTGTAAGAAGTGATAAGTTGGAATAATAAATCAAATGGGAAGTTCCCGAAGTCAGTGGTTTGCATGTGTCCCTGGGTAACTTGAGTGCTAATAAAGATTAAGTTGCACTAGATTTAGAGTCTTTTGGTCGACATATCGGTTGATATCCTGGGTGGGTTTGATTGGGTGGTCAATATTTGAGATCCAACCATGCCCAAATCACACATGGCATCCTTGGACATCTGCATCCTTCCAAGCTGGAAAGGGTGCAGAGAAGATTTACGAGGATGTTGCCAGGACACGAAGGCCTACGTTTTAGGGAGAGTTTGAGCAGGCTCTATTCCTTGGAATGCAGGAGAATGTGGGGTGATCTCATAGAGGTGAACAAAATTGTGACAGGAATAGATCGGGTAGATGCACAAAGTCTCTTGCCCAGACCAGGGGAATAGACGACCAGACGACATAGGTTTAAGGTGTGGGGGAAAGTTTAATAGGAACCTGAGGAGTAGCATTTTTACACAAGTTATGTGGGTGTATGGATCTAGCTGCTGAAGGAGGTAGTTGAGGCAGTTACTATTGCAACATTTAAGAATAATTTAGACAGATACATGGATAAGGGATTTATAGGGTTATGGACCAAACGCAGGCAGGTCAGAGTAGAGTAGAGTGGGTGTTCAGCATACCCAGGGCACACACTTAACTTTTTTTCTCTGATTCCAGCCAGGCAACCTAGGCAGCTTTTTAGGTTGCCAAATGACAGTTTAGGTGGTCATTTAAGACGCGTACGATAATGTGCTCGGACGAAGTGCGTAGTTACCAGTCGGAATTCTGCTCAATGAAGCATTCACATATTATTTCTGCTTCCAATAAAGTCACAAACTAAACATATTCACCAATCAAGACATGATATATACCACAATGACATGCAGCAAAATTATAATACAGTATCTCAACTCTTTTTCCATTTACAGTGAATGCAATTTCTATTATTTCTTTCCACTTGCAAACACAAATGCGGTTGAATTATTCAGTGTATGATCAACCTCAGTGAGACCAAGTGCAGGCTTGGCGATCGCTTTGCACAACACCTCCACTCAGTTCGCAATAACCAACCTAATCTCCCGGTGGCTCAGCACTTCAACTCCCCCTCCCATTCCGAATCCGACCTTTCTGTCCTGGGACTCCTCCACGGCCAGAGTGAGGCTCACCGCAAATTGGAGGAACAGCACCTCATATTTTGCTTGGGTAGTTTACACCCCAGCGGTATAAACATTGGCTTCTTCAATTTCAGGTAGTCCTTGCTTTCTCCCTCCTTCCCCTCCCATTCCCAGCTCTTCCACAGCATACTGTCTCCACCGCTTCCTTTCTTTTTCCCGCCCCCACCCCCGGACATTAGTGAAGAAGGGTCTCGACCCGAAACGTCGCCTATTCCTTCGCTCCATAGATGTTGCCTCACCCACTGATTTTCTCCAGCTTTTTAGTCTACCACCCATTCACACAAGTTCTGTTATCCCACTTTCCTCACCCGCTCCCCGCACATTAGGGGCAATTTTATAGAGACAAGTTAACCCACAAAGCCAATGCATCTTTGGGATGTGAGAGGAAACCCACACACTTGCAGGGAGAATGTGCAAATTCAACACAGACAGTGACCGAGGACAGGATCGAACCCAGATCTCTGGCGTGTGAGGCAGCAAGTCTACCAGCTGTGCCACTATATTTGGTTTTCCAACATACAAAAAATTATACGTTGATAACTTTGGTTACTAAAAAAAAGAAACTATCCATTTTCAGTCTTAAATCTCGAAGTGACTCGATGTCCCCCTTTACAGCTACTGTATGTTTTAATTCAGTTCAAGACTATGGGGCAGTACATTGGCCATAAAGTTGCTGCCTAAAAGTGCCAGAGACCCATAATTGATCCTGAATATGTGCTGTCTGTATGGAGTTTGCTCCTTTTCCCTTTGATCGCATGGGTTTTCTCGGAGTGCTCATTTCCTTCCACATTTTAAAGGTGCAGGAAACTTTTTCAACCCAAAATGTAATATTTTCCTTTGTCCAGACCTGTTGACCTGTTGAGTTATTCCAGCTTTTTGTGTCTATAACTATCTTCAAAAAAAAATCTGCAGTTCCTTCAACTATCTTCAACTATCTTTAAAACAGCATCTGCAGTTCCTTTCAACACACACAATACTATATGATAGAACTTCATTAATCCTAGGAGGGAAATTGTGTGTGTGTGTATGAGTATATACAGTGGCTTGCAAAAGTATTCATACCCCTTGAACTTTTCCACATTTTGTCACGTTACAACCACAAACGTAAATGTATTTTATTGGGATTTTATGTGATAGACCAACACAAAGTAGCGCATAATTGTGAAGTGGAAGGAAAATGATACATGGTTTTCAAATTTTTTTACAAATACAAAACTGAAAACTGTGGCGTGCAAAAGTATTCAGCCCCCTTTACTCTGATACCCCAAAATAAAATCCAGTGCAACCAATTGCCTTCAGAAGCGACCAAATTAGTAAACAGAATCCACTTGTGTGTAATCTAATCTCAGTATAAATACAGCTGTACTGTGAAGGCCTCAGAGGTTTGTTAGAGAACATTAATGAACAATGAGCATCATGAAGCCCAAGGAACACACCAGGCAGGTCAGGGATAAAGTTGTGGAGAAGTTTAAAGCAGGGTTAGGTTATAAAAAAAATCCCAAGCTTTGAACATCTCACGGAGCACTGTTAAATCCATCATCCATCCACCTAAACTGACAGGCCGGGCAAGAAGAGCATTGATCAGAGAAGCAGCCAAGAGGCCCATGGTAACTCTGGAGGAGCTGCAGAGATCCACAGCTCAGGTGGGAGAATCTGTCCACAGGCCAACTATTAGTTGTGCACTCCACAAATCGGGCCTTTATGGAAGAGTGGCAAGAAGAAAGCCATTGTTGAAACAAAGCCATATGAAGTCCCGTTTGCAGTTTGCCACAAGCCATGTGGGGGACACAGCAAACATGTGGAGGAAGGTGCTCTGGTCTGATGAGACCAAAATTGAAGTTTTTGGCCTAAATGCAAAACGCTATGTGTGGCGGAAAACTAACACTGCACATCACCCTGAACACACAATCCCCACTGTGAAACATGGTGGTGGCAGCATCATGCTGTGGGGATGCTTTTCTTCAGCAGGGACAGGGAAGCTGGTCAGAGTTGGTGGGAAGATGGATGGAGCCAAATACTGCGCAATCTTGGAAGAAAACCTGTTAGAGTCTGCAATAGACTTGAGACTGGGGCAGAAGTTCACCTTCCAGCAGGACAATGACCCTAAACATACAGCCAGAGCTACAATGGAATGGTTTAGATCAAAGCATATTCATGTGTTAGAATGGCCCAGTCAAAGTCCAGACCTAAATCCAATTGAGAATCTCTGGCAAGACTTGAAAATTGCTGTTCACAGATGCTCTCCATCCAATCTGACTGAGCTTGAGCTATTTTGCAAAGAAGAATGGACAAATATTTCAGTCTCTAGATGTGCAAAGCTGGTAGAGACATACCCCAAAAGACTTGCAGCTGTAATTGTAGCGAAAGGTGGTTCTACAAAGTATTGACTCATGGGGGGCTGAATACATTTGCACGCCACACTTTTCAGTTTTTTATTTGTAATAAAATTTGGAAACCATGTATCATTTTCCTTCCACTTCACAATTATGCACCACTTTGTGTTGGTCTATCACATAAAATCCCAATAAAATACAGTTGTGGTTGTAACGTGACAATATGTGGAAAGTTCAAGGGGTATGAATACTTTTGCAAGCCTATGTATATTATACACACACACACACACACACACACACAGAGTTTAGTTTTCTCGTTTATAACATTGTTTACAGAGTACTATATTTACATATTCTGTTCTGCTGATGCAGGTAAGGATTTCATTGTTCTAACTGGAACGTGAGAGAATAAAACACTCTTGACTTTTGATTTACGTCGCTAATGTGTGCGATAGAACGTGTACGGGTGATCGGTGTTCGGCGTGGATTCGGTGGGCCGAAGGGCCTGTTTCCAAGCTGTATTATATTAAACTAAAAACACTAAAACCAGAGGAAATCTAAAGAAGGGTCTCTACCTGAAACGTCACCCAATTTCTTCTATCCAGAGATGCTGGCTGCTCCATGGAGATCCACCTCACAATTTAAGCATGGAATAGTCTTCCCCCTACCATAATTACCCAACCAGACGCAACTACATTTAAGGTGCCTCTTCTTTCCCAAGAACCCATTTTTGCTTAAGTCCAAGTCAAGAGTTAAGATTGAAGAGAGTTTTATTGTCATGTGTCCCAGATAGGACAATGAAATTCTTGCTTGCTGCAGCACAGCAGATTATGTAAACATAATACAGGACAGGACATGAAAGTTCAGTGTGTCTATATACCATAAACCATATATATTTACACACAATAAATAAACAGATAAAGTGCAATCAGCTGTTATTGTTCAGATTTTGAGTTTGGTGGTGGACCCTCCAACACCTCCAGTTTAAATTAAATTTGGAATATTTTTGGACCAGGAAAGCAAGAAGCAAGAGTTACTCCAGGGAGTTACTCTAGCTCCAGGGAGTGATTCTGCGTTCGTTATCAGCGGTCGCGGCGAAGCGAACGACCGGACAGCAATGGCAGCCAGATCTCCCACAATGCAAAGGAAGGGAGAAAGTGCCCGGCGCCAACCAGTTGCCATGGCAGTACACATCTGCAGGGCGGCCGATGATGTGCAGGCCGTGGCAGTGCACATCTGCAAGGCGGCCGGCCATGCTGGCAAATGAGGAGCGGCCGGAGAGCGAAGAGCCAGCGGCCCGGACACCGATGGCGGGCGGAGACGGAGAGTGACAGAGAGACAGATAGAGAGGGGGGCCCGCTCAGATTTGAACAGCAGATGTCCTGGGTGCTTGCCAAGCCGGGCAAAATGGCATGGCTTTTAGGCTACCTGGTGGGACTTTAGATGGCCATTGGCACCCGGGCAATCGTTAATTTCGAGCCCTGCATATTCCTGTGAATTGACTCGGAGAGATTGGGCAGGAATTTAGCTGGGAAGACAAGTCACTAAAGATTGTCACATATACCCTCATGACCACACATTGGAACCACCAGACCATACCCTAGTCTCCTCACAAGCTCCAAGGACATAAAGCTACCAAGACAGATGTATACAGTAATTCATTCTTCCCCCGCACAAATAAAGCATGGAATAGTCTTTACCCTACCATAGTTATTCAACCAGGCGCAACTAAATTTAAGGTAGCTCTTCTTCTCCAAGAATCCTTTTTTGCATAAGTCCATCCTCTGCCACCTCCAGTTTAAATTCCATTTTAATATTTTGGAGGACCAAGAACTAAGATCCAAGATCTTGAAACAGCAAAATAATGGGCAAGTGCCCCGTGACTGCGTGGATTTCCTCCGAGATCTTTGGTTTCCTCCCATATTTCAAAGACGCACAGGTTAATATGCTTGGCATGAATTGAATATTGTCTCTAGAGTGTGTAGGATAGTGTTAATGTGCGGCGATCGCTGGTCGGTGGGAACTCGGTGGGGCGAAGGGCTTGTTTCCGCACTGTATCTCTAAACTAATTTAAACTAAAGAAGCTTTTAAGCATTGTAAGGCTGCAGCAATCATCAGTGGTATGAGTCAATTATGGGAAAAATAAATCGAGAATTATAAGGTAAAGCAGGAATTAGAAGCTGCAAAACAAGAAGAAGCACAAAAGAATTAGCTGCAATTAAAGCGGGAATTAGAAGTTGTAAAACAAGAAGTGTTTAGGCTACATGAGAAAAGAGAAACAAAAGACACAAAGAAAAGACACAAAGTGCTGGAGTAATGGCAGCATCTTTGGAGAACGAGGATGGATGACGTTCCGGGTTGAGAGCCTTCTTCAGACTGTATGAGGGGATAGAAATCTGGAAAAGGGGAAAAGACAGGACAAAGCGCCACAAGTAATAAGTTAACATAGGCAAGGAAGGATTTTTAGAAGCAGAAGGTTGGAACAAGGGCCAGAGATAAGAACAGATGATGTGAGGCAGGTTTGAAGAATTGCAGATTATGAAGCCAGAGGAAGGAAAGTAGTAGGAGTGGTGAGGGTGGAGAGGAGAAATAGGTGGAGCACAGGGGGAGAAGGGGGAAGAGAGGGAAGGGGCATGGAGGAGAAAAGTGGGTGGGGGTTCGGGGGAGGGTTAGTTAGAGGTTACACAAAATTGGCTAATTCAATGTTCATAAAAATTTGTAAGAATAGGCTGCATACATTGTACATGGATCAATTTAAATCACAGTATGAACAGGCTTATCAGGAAATGAAGAGAGCAGTCAGAATGTGTGAGGCAGCTCAGCAGGAGACTACAGCAGCGGCTGAAACATGTTTACTTGGCAATCAAAGTGCTTTACCAGGTAGGAAGGGAATACAAGTATAAACCAAAGATAGACACAAAATGCTAGAGTAGCTCAGCAAGTCAGGCAGCATCTCTGGAGAAAAGAAATAGGTAACGTCTTCAAAAAAGTCCCTTTTTCAGACTGTAAAATGGAGGGGGCAAGGAGGGGAAACTGGAAGTGCGCAAAGGCCAGAACAAATCATGGCCGGCTACAGATGACCCCATCCTAGTCATCCTACTAGTTCCTTGTCCTACTAGACGTATCCATGTACCCCTCTTATCAGCACATCTTCCCCAACCAACATTGGGCTATATGGACACCACCCTTCCTGAATTCATCTGTTGCTGGCCCTGACTTGTTCTGACCTTTTCACTTCTCTAGTTTAACCCCCCCCCCCATCCCCCAACCCCTCATCCCCCACTACCTCTCTCTTTCCATCTGACGAAGGGCTCTGACCCGAAACATCACGTATTCCTTTTCTCCAGAGATGCTGCCTGACCCGTTGAGTTATTCCAGCATTTTGTGTCTATCTTCGATATAAACCAGCTCTTCAGTTCCTTCCTACAAAAGTGTAAATATTTGTAACAAGTGTAAAATTGATAAGTTAACGATACAGCTCTCAGTTTGAAGAGATGTGATATGCACCCTTTGTTAGTCCAGAACCTGCTGGGAGGGACAGTGAAGGAGATTAGTGAGAATTGGATGAGGAAGCCCAATGGTATGGAGCGAGAAACAGAGAGACAGAGACCTCTCAAGACATCTGTCCCCATGCAATAGAAACATAGAAAATAGGTGCAGGAGTAGGCCATTCGGCCCTTCAAGCCAGCACTGCCATTCAATATGATCATGGCTGATCATCCAAAATCTGTACCCTGTTCTGGCTTTTTCCCCATATCCCTTGATTCCCTTAGCCCTAAGAGATGAAATGAAACTCAGGACGTAACACCCTCTACACTCATCAAACCTGCCCCTTTCAACCCCTTTACCATCTGCCAGAGAGACAATGGTGTCCAGGCAGGCCAGAGAGAAATGACATGAATAACATAGATAACTCTTTCTCCTCCCCTTTGCTAGCCTTTGCTGCAGGGGTTCCACAAGGCTCCATCTTAGGCCCCATTCTTTTCTCCCTGTACATGCTACCCTTAGGCCAAGTCATCCAAAGGCACGGCATTTCCTTCCACTGTTATGCAGACGATACACAACTCTATCTCCCCCTCAAACCCAACAAACTATCAAATCTACTCAGCCTTACCCACTGCCTCGAGGGTATAAAGTGTTGGATGGCCCAGAACTTCCTCCAACTGAACGAGAGTAAGTCTGAGGTCATCCTACTCGGCCCCTCAGAATCCATCAAAACGATAGCAGGCAACCTTGGTGGCCCTACCCCATTATTCAAACCTCACGTCAAAAACCTTGGCGTGATATTTGACTCCGCATTCAAATTTTTTTTTTGTAAAATATTTTTATTAGAAGTAAATACATATTAAGAAGGAATAACATAAAATCAAAAAAAAGACATATTGTTCGTCACATACATTCTTAATATTTTTAAAGTTTACGATCATTCTTATTTATACTTCTATACTTTTTATTATTTTATAACAGAAAGAAGATAGTAAAGAGAAATAATAAAGAGAAATAAAATAAATGTAGAAAATCGATATATGAGTGGAGCATTAAGCAGGCTATTCATCATTGGAGATATATCCGTGGTCTATTATATATAGTTCTTCATCTATTCCTTCATTCAGGTTTCAGTCAGGCCCTCGAACCGGACCACCTTGACCCTTTAAATATTCAATAAATGGAGACCATATTACTCTGAATTGATCTAGCTTGTCCAAAAGGACAAGTCTTAATCTTTCTAGATGAAGTGTCTCCGACATTTCTGTAATCCACATTTTGATTGTGGGGGATGTAGGACCTTTCCAAAATCTTAATATTATTACCAATTATTAAACTATAATCGATAAAAATTATTTGCTGTGTTAGTAGTTGATCCGTTTCTAATATTCCTAATATGATTAATTTTGAGTCTGGAGTCAGATTTGCATTAACAACATTCGAGATTATCTTAAAAATTTCTATCCAAAAGTTAGTAATTTTTATACATTTTGTGAATTAATGCATTAGATTAGCTTCTAAATGCTGACATTTATCACATATAGCAGAAACATTTGAAAAAAATCTGTTTAATTTGGATTTTGAAAAGTGTAATCTATGTAAACCTTTAAATTGTATCAAAGAGTGTCTGGCATTTAATGAGCAGTGGTGTATATGTTGTATACTTTCATTCCATACTTCTACACTAATTGTTTGACCTAATTAGTTTTCCCATGCTTGCCTATATATTTCCCAGTTTGGTAAATCATTTTCCAATAAAATATTATAAAAATTATATTAATTTTTCTGGATTCGGATATTTATTTAGACATTCATCTAAAATGTCTGTCTTTCTATTTCTAAAATCCTGTGTGTTTGATTTAACATAATCTCTAATTTGTAGATATCTAAAGTACTCTTTTGAGTGTAATCTGTAATTTTGTTGTAATTCCTGAAATGAAAGAAAGAGACTTTCCCTGTAGAGATCACCCATCTTATTTATTCCATAGTTCTTCCATTTTAAAAAACCTTTATCCATCATTGAAGGTTTAAAAGTAATGTTGTTTACAATGGGAAGAGCCAGTGGTATACTTTCTAATTTTAATGTTTTCTTTAATTGTTTCCAGATACGTATCCCACTTTCTATTATTGGATTTCCTCTATAAATTTCCTTATGTATTTTAGTATTGGCAAATAAAATTGAGCTAATTTCGAAAGGTGAACAATCTTCCTTTTCCATTTTTAACCAGTGTGGCTGTTTATCTAATTCTTCCAACCAAAAATTCATATTTTTAATATTAACTGCCCAGTAATAAAACATAAAATTAGGCAATGCAAAACCTCCATTTATTTTTGATTTACATAGATGTTTTTTATTCATTCTATGGCTCTTATAATCCCAAATAAAATGGGTAACTATAGAGTCCACTTTCTTAAAAACATTTTTAGGAAGAAATATCGGGATCAGTTGAAACAGGTATAATAACTGCGGAAGAAAAATCATTTTTATCGCATTAATTCTACCTTGCATTGAAATAGGTAATGTTTTCCAATATAGGATATTCTTAAGTAGTTTATTCAATAGGGGTGGGAAATTAGATTTAAATAAAGAATCATATCTTTTTGTTACATGAATTCCAAGATATTTGATTTTTTCATTTGCTATCTTAAAAGGAAATTGGTGTCGTATATGTGAGTTATTTGCCATTATTGGCATAAGTTCACTTTTATTCCAATTAATTCTATATCCTGAAAACAATCCAAATTGAGTTATTAAATACAATAAGTTAGGAATACTAGTTTCAGGCTTTGTAATATAAAGCAATACATCATCTGCGTATAAAGAGATTTTATTTTCAGTTTCTTTGGTTTCGTACCCGTATATTTCAGGATGTGATCTCACGCGTTGTGCTAATGGTTCAATTGCCAGTCCGAACAGTAGTGGGGATAGAGGACAACCTTATCTACAACCTCAGAATAAATTAAATTTAGTTGATAACATTTGATTTGTTAATATTCTAGCTATTGGCTTGGTATATAGTAGTTTAACCCATGTTATAAACTTCTCTCCCAACTGAAAAGTTTCCATAACCAAAAATAAATAAGACCATTCAACCTGATCAAAAACTTTCTCTGCGTCTAATGAAATAATTGCTAAATCTTTATTAATATCTCTTTGAGTATATAATATTGAATAATCATCTCAGGTTATACGAGGAGTATCGTTTTGGTATAAATCCTGTTTGATCTGAATGAATTACTTTATTAATCACTGTATTTAGTCTTTGTGCTAGTATTTTGGTTAATATTTTTTGATCAGTATTTAAAAGAGCAATGGCTCTATATGACCCTAGATCATCCAGATCTTTATCTGATTTAGGTATGAGCGTTATAATAGATTCATTTAATGTTTCTGGTAATTTCTGTTGTGCATAAATGTATTCATAAAGTGTCTTCAAACATGGTGCTATCATATCATAGAATGTTTTATAAAATTCCGATCCAATGCCATCCGGTCCTGGAGTTTTACCATTTTTTAATGACCTAATAGATTCTTCAATTTCTTTCGTAGTTATTTCAGCGTGTAGTGATTCTCTATTTTCTGAATCTAGTCCTTTTAGATTACAATTTTTAAAAAATGGTTCTATTCCTGTCTGATTTTCTGTCGTTTTGGCTGAATATAGATTTTTATAATATTGCAAAAATCTCTCATTTATATCTTTAGTTTGTACTAGTAATTCTCCTTTGTCTGATTTAATCCTATGGATTAATTTTTCTCCCTCCAATCTTCGTAATTGATGAGCAAATAATTTTTGTGGTTTATCTCCGAATTCAAATTGTATTTGTTTAGTATATCGGTAGAGTTTTACAACTTGGTTTGACTGTATTTTATTTAATTTATATTTCAATGCAAAGATTTTATTATGTTTTATCATGGGTTGGGTTAGCAGCGTTTTCTGTATCTAATTGTTTGATCTCCTTTTCCAATGCCTGTTGTTCCCTCCGATTCTCTTTATTATAAATGCTTGAGAGGATATCATAATTCCCCGAACATACGCTTTAAAAGTTTCCCATAGTAGGGACAAATGTATTTCTGGCTTCTCATTTATTTCAAAGAAAATCTTAATCTGTTTTGTTATGTATTCATGAGTTATTTTGTCTTTTAAAAATTTGTGGGTTAAATCTCTATTGTCCCCGTTTTTCCGTTTTATCAGTTATTTTCATCATAAAAGTTAAAGGTGCATGATTTGAGATTATAATATTATGATATTTTGAATTATAAGTGAATGGGATGAGTTTTAAATCTACCAAAAAATTATCTATTCTTGAATAAGTTTTATGCACAGGTGAGTAAAATGAATATACTCATCCAGCTGGGTTTTGCATTCTCCAAACATCTTTAATATTATTAGTATCTGTGTATGCATTTATTAGATCACTGGAATGCGATTTAATTTTCCGTTGTTTTGTTGATCTGTCCAAATAAGGATCTAGTGTACAATTTAAATCTCCTCCAATTATTAGGTTGTGTTGTGATAATTCTGGGATAGTATTAAATATATTTTAATACTAACAGTGGGTTGTCAAAATTTGGGCCATATACATTGACAAAAATCATTTTTGTGTGTATAATTCTCCTATTACAATAATATATCTACAATCACTATCAGTCATAGTTGTAGTATGTTTAAATGAAGTGCCATTATGAATTAATATTGCTACACCTCTAGATTTGTGTGTGAAAGAAGAATGATACACTTTGTCAATTCATTTAGCCTTTAATCTATGCTCTGCCTCTTTTTTTAGATGTGTCTCTTGGATAAATGCCATATCTACTTTAAGTGCTTTTAAATGTGCTAATACTTTACCTCTCTTAATTGGTTCGTTAATACCTTTAACATTCCAGCTACAAAATGTTATTCCTCCATTCCCCATATTCGTTTGTAAGTCTTGCATCTTTTATCTAAGGGGATATATAATAGGGCAAATGGTTCAGCTCGACATACCTGACTTTACACCCAAATTCCGAATAGATGAATTTCAAGGCCCTTGTGTATCTCTCACGTATATACCTCCTTTGTATTAATTTATAACTCCATTCAAATATAAAATAATAATAACAAGAAATAATATTAAGAAAATGATAGATTAAGCGATTAATAGGGTGCACAAAGAGAGAAAAAACTACATCTAATATTGGTGTAGTTAGTGTTAGCCATACTACCATGGCTAGCAATCTATCGACTTCCGTAGTCGATGTTACAAACTTATCCATCTCCATGATTCATTAAAATTGTTATTCCATAAAAATATTTAACCGGGAGTATTAAACACTGATGTGTACAAGATCCATGTCAAATATATGATAATATCTATGCTTAATACATATTAAAAGGTATAATAATAAGAAAAAAATAAAAAAATAAAATAATAGTAAAAAGGGAAGAAAAATATAGAAAAAATTAAAAAAAATAAAAAGTACCAGGGGGGATAAATAAAGTCAAACTTTATATTCTATGTGATTATATTTACTGTTTACTTAATTCTAAATAAATCAGCTATAATTAGTTGTTAATCATTAATTGCTAGTTATTAGCTTTAATTAATAATACTACCGCAGTATTAATTTTAGTATTTGTTAGTTATTAATATTAGTAGTGTTCTAATTGTTAGTATCCATAGGAGAGTCTCCAATCCATATCTCCAATCCGAATCTCCAATCCGCATTCTTCTCCATCTTCTTTAGGTGAAACAAGTCCATAGTCCACTCCAATCCTAAAAATACAATTTATTTGTTGGTATAGTTCATCTTTGAAGATTTCATTCAGTCTACCTCTCGCTCCTTAATCCCTTGGGCAAAGTTCATTGCATCTGCTGGGTTTTTTAAATAATGTTCTTCCTGGTTGTAGGTAATTCTCAGGGTGGCTGGGTACCTCAGACTGTACTTCAAATTCTTCACTTCCCTCAAAATTCTTTTGGTCTCCTTGAACGCATTTAGTTTCTTGGAGACCTCTGCTGGATAGTCTCGGTAAATGCTGATCGAATCTTCTTCATATGTAAGATTTCTACTTTTTACAATTTTGTTCATCATCTCCTCCAGGACATGATCATACTGGACTTTTACTATCATTTGTCTTGGAGGAGCATCTTGCTTTGTATAACGTCTCATTACTCTGTGTGCTCGGGCTAGTAAAGGCTTTTGTTCCAGAGATAAAACCTTTTGCAATAAGTTTGCAGTAAACTCTCGGGTATCTTGATTCTTTTCTCTCCCTTCTCGAATACCCACAATCCTTAGGTTCTGTCTTCTCTGGCGTCCTTCCAACTCGGTACATTTATCAGTTATTTTGCCCAGTAAATCAGATAAACGTTGATTTTCTTAGAGGAGTGTTTTCGTAATCTGAGCACTCGTTTCAGCTAGTTCTTCAAAGTTCTTTATGGCTGTCGACTGTTCATTGATTTCTTCCACCACGGGTTCCATCTCTGTTTCCACCTTATTTTCGATTTTATCATTCATCTCTTCCACTATATTTGCAGATTGATCCGTTAATATTTCTGCAATTTCCTTTCGCAGTTTGTCAGATAATTCCATGGCCGAGATATTGATTTCAGACTTTAACTCCTTCATCTCCTCCTTGATTTTTTCTATTTCTTCCTTAAAATTCATTTTTGCCAATTCAGTCTTTAATTCCAACTTTATTTCTTTCTTTCTCTGCCATTTCTTGTACAAAAAAAAATTTAAGTTCTTCAATTTTCGATTTTTTCTTCGGTTTTTTCGACACATCTTCTTTGGATAGTGTCCTACCTGAGCCCAAGGCTTCAGTTGGGCCTTGTTCTTGTTCTGCCGTTTTCAGCCTTGTATACCGGAGTTTTGTTTTATCCACAGGTGGGCTGCGCTGTGTTGACATTACGAGTCGCACGCCTGATGACGTCACTCACGGCAGCCGGTGCAGAAACAGCAGGCAGCAGGTAGGTCTTTCTCCCCGGTTTTTCCTCGTTTTTTTCACGGAGCTGGCTGGCGTTGCTCTCTAGCCCTCCATGGCGCCACCGGAAGTCTCCGCATTGAAATTTGATAAACAAGTCAATGCCGTGGTAAAAGCTAGCTTCTTCCAGCTTTACACGATAGCAAAAATAAAATCTTCCCTCCAATTTGACGACGTTGAAAAGATCATCCACTAATTTATCTCCTCCCACCTTGATTACTGCTACTCCCTTTATACTGGCATCAGCCAATCATCCCTGTCCCACCTGCAATTGGTCCAAAACTTCTTAGTTCGACTAATGATGGGCACCCGAGAAAAGGGACCACATCACCCCGATTCTGGCCTCTCTCCACTGGCTCCCAGTGCGGTTCCGAATCATTTTCAAGCTCCTTCCTTTTGTTTACAAAGCCCATAAGGTGCTCGCCCCCACCTACATCAAAAATATGCTTTCCCTCCATACCACTTCCAGGTCCCTCAGATCGGCCGACTTGGGGTTACTGACCATCCCGCGGTCTAGGCATAAGCTCAGGGGCGACCGCGCTTTTGCGGTCTAGACTTAAAACTTATTTCTACTCTCAAGCCTTTCTTGAGGTCCTCTGAGGGAGCGCTGTATGTATTTATGTATGTATTGTTGCCCTATGTACCACTGGTTGTAGCAAGTTAGTACCTGCACTAATGTAAAGCACTTTGGTCAACAAGAGTTGTTTTTAAATTGCTATAGAAATAAAATTGACTTGACTTGGCACAACATTGTTTACAGAGGACAGTTGTCTGAAAGAGAAAAAGGTCAACATTCAGGATAAGCTCCAGAAACAGCTAGAAAGATTCCCCTCTGAGGAAACACACGGGACATAGTGTGGAGAAATTAATGTTGGGGTAGAGAGCAACAGAGAGATCATAGAAGGGAAGTGTTACAGCCCAGAAATGTACCTTCACCCTATCAGGAAGACAATGGGGAGTGGGGAAGGGAACTTTCCAAATCCACAGTTACAACTGTGGTAACAGGCTATAACCAGAAGACAAACTAGTTTTATAATCTGAGTCCTAGCATAACTCAGAACTTGGAATATGAGGCTTGGAAATTATTGGAGTTTTGTTTGTTGTGGAGATGTCACACTTTAAACATGTTGAATATTTACGATCATTAACGTCCAGCATTCCTTTTGTTTTTAAAGTCTTAACGTTTCCTCAAAGTTTTGTAAGTTTTTGGTCTTGTTCATTGCTTTACCCTTTTAGAATAAGTTATTAACTAGTGTAAAATAGTAAGATTAAATGAGAACTTACCAGTTCGAAGTTTGATCGTTATTTTACGAGGAGTTACGATGAGGGATTACGTGAAGAACCCGCCTCACGCTGTCAACGGCATACTTCAAAGCAGCGGCATGAAAAACACAGAACACCAAAGCCGGAGTAACATAGTAAGGCTCATAAAAAGACTTAGAACCACCATTTGATCATTTATTTTACGAGGGTGGGAGCGGAGGGCACGTAATCCCTCATCGTAACTCCTCGTAAAATAACGATCAAACTTCGAACAGGTGAGTTCTCGTTTAATCTTACTATTTTACTTCGGAGTCACGTGAGTGACTACGTGAAGAGTTTTAAAGCTTTCTGTGTTTTTTATGTCGTAGAATTAATCCGTACGACAATCCGGCTAAGTAAACACATACATGAGAAAGCACACAAATGTTAGATCTTTTCACAATCAAGTTTTTTAATGGCTGAAAAACCATATAATACCCTCCTTATATTTGAGGGAAAAATGATTATAAGTGACAAAAAATATCAGTGACTACACAACTGATTATAGCAATTAATAGCAAACAAAGCAGGTGATTATAGTGCTCCCAACACCGCGTGTCCAAAAGCTTGTCATAGTGTGAACAGGTTTGTTGTAGGACTTTGAAAAAGTTTCTTCTTTACTCCACCCCTGCGATTTTTAAAAAATATGCTCAAGAGGTACGTCCCGCCCCTTCATCGCGGACGTAGCTGCCGCCCTGGTGGAGTGAGATTTGAAGACATCAGTGTCTATTCCCGCTAAAACCAACACCTGTTTCAACCATTTTGAGATAGTTTGAACTGAAGCTTTTGTGTGTGGCTTTTTGTGCGTAAGCAGCAATGTCTTTTCGTTTCCTCGAAAAGTGTCCGTCACTTTAATACATTGGTTCAAATGTCTAACCACACACAAAGCAAGCTCAATATGAAAAGCTTGAAAGGTTACCTTTGTTCCAGATCTCCCTGGTCTACTTTGTTTGATCAGATCGTAAACATAGAATACAACGTTATCTGTAGTCACATGCATACAGTCTAAACGCAACATTTGTAAAGTTTGCACTCTTTGGGCTGAGACCAGTGACATTAACATGACCAATTTCAATGTTAACCTATCCAATGACAACCCTTCAATTGGCGTCCATTCTCTAAGTAGAGCAAGTACTATGCTCACATCCCAAATCTCTGTATATCTAGGTTTTGGCGGATTCATGTGAAAAAATTCCTTTCATGAATCGTGATATTAATGGATGCGACCCAATTGATTTTTCACCAGTCATAAGTCCTAAATAGGACGACAAGGCACTGCGTGCAATGTTAATGGCACTGTAACTTAAATGTTGGCCAAAGCGCAAATTGGCAAGGAATTCCAAAACATGAGTAACATTCACATAATCATCAGAAATATTTTGACTGTGTGCAAAATTCTTCCTATTTCTTAATATGTGTCATATATTGTTTCTGTGTGCTATCTCGTCATGATGTGCCAATAACTGTCAAGTTTGGTCCGACAATCCCAGTTCCTGTAGTGGTCTGGTCAAAACCTGCAGATTAACAAATTCATATATGCATATAATGGATAATCTTCATTTGTTACTGGATTAGTCAAGATATCACTACAGTTAAGAATCTGCATATACGGTTCTTTAATCATATTCAGCATAACTGGGAACCAAGGTTGAGTTGGCCAATTTGGCCCTACCAACAATCCGGAAGCTGAATCTTGCTCTATTTTCTTCAAGCATCTCTGGATCAGAGCAAATGGTGGAAAAGCATAAAAGAACATTTTTCCCCAGTGTAATAAAAATGCATCTACTGCAACTGCGTCCGGATCGTGTTCCCAAGACACATAATGAGGCAAATGATGATTAAGCCTGGATGCAAAATCAATTTCTGGCAACCCAAATCGTCGAACAATATTCTTAAATATTGGTGGCTTAAACATCCATTTCGTATTATCTTTAAAATCCTGGACCTTTCATCTGCTACCACATTGTCTTTACCTGGAGTATAGCTTACTGCAATCCATATCTGCCGACCAATACACCATTGCCATATCTCATTGACCAGACAATCACATGATACTGATCCAACTCTCCCCATGTGATTAATGTAAACCACAGCTGTTTTATTGTGTAATTGTATTAACACATGCAGACCTTGTTTAGCACAACAAATATGCTTTAAGCCCATAAAAGGCCCCCAATAACTCCCAATAGTTAATACCATACTCTTGGAGAAACACTTGTTCTTCAGTTTTTCATCTACCTCCACAACTGGAGGATAAATCTGTGGCCCCCCATCCGAGAGCACTAGCATCTGTATGTAAAACCATTTCAGGCTGTTTAATCATAATATTTATTTAGCAGTTTGTGGGACATTTTCCTTTTTTAACCCACCATTGTAAATTCCAATACAGCTTCTTTTGTTAATTACATAGGCCTGTCAAATGGCCTGCCTTCTCTTTAAGAGCTTGTATCTTGTACCTTCGAAGATATCAATAAATGTAATGAACCAAATTCTAATGCAGGAAAATGCTGCTAGCAGTTCACCAATGGTTGTCACCATTTCTCGGATGGAAGGATAAGGTTTTGAATGAGATAATGACAAGTTACCAAAATATCATCGACTTTAACTGTTGGTAAAGGTATTAACATAGTCACTGAGTTAATTACAAACCCCAAAAGTAAATTGTTTGTGCTGGCTGCAGCTGGGGCTTAATTAGATAATTAAGAACCTTAGCTTACCACAAAGCTTTAGTAACTGAAACTGAGTCCTCAGCTGACTCCTGATAATCACTAATGACCAGAATGTCATTGAGATAAGCCATAATGATGTGCATTTTGTGCTCTAATTGGGCTAAACTGGTTTCAACAGTTTCGTAAAGAGTAAAAAGCTGAACTCAGTCTATTTGGCAAAGCTTAACTGCCATAATTGTCACAACCAATTAAAATTTAAGTATCACCGAAACCTGATACATAGGTACAGAATAATAGGCGTCTTTTCATCAATCTTAGCCATATAACAACCTGCTGAATTAAATATTTTGCAGTATTCCATGACTCCATTTGAACATGTTTGTATTCTACAAACTTATTTAGACCTGTAAGGTCCAGAATACTTCTGCAACCATCATCTGTAATGCCTTCTAACATTAAAGACAAATTTATGCTCGTGTTCAAAATCTTTTCCATTACCCCTTTTCCAGATAATTAGGCAATGTGGACATAAAACTCTGCTTTTTCAATGCAGAAAACACGAAAACATAAGCAGTTTATTCTGTACAGGAGGATTAACCTCTTGTTTTAAAAGTAATAGTAGTTAATGAAACTGCTCGTAATATACTGATCAAAAATAATAGTAAGCCAGTCTTAATAAACTTTTTGTAATCTCCCTCTATCTGGAGATTAATCCGCAGTTTCTTTAAGCAGGGAACACGTCTTTAATTCCTCTGCATATGAGCGTGGTGGTCTCCTTATCCCCTGAATTCGGGTAAGTATTTGGTTGTGCAATACCATAAAACTTCCTTGACATATTTCTGCCTCTATTTCCAATATCAAATCCCCTTCTGGGCGAAAATACCTTTTCGTCCAAAGACGAAGGTTTCATGCAGCTAAAATATTTTTAGCTTTTCATCCAATTTCAATAAGTTAGGCAGATTATTCCAAACAGATAACCAAGAGCTTAAACACCACTTGCTCGACACAGGTATGCAACCTTGGGTGAAAAATGGGCCAAATAGCCATTTATTTTATACAAAAGTTCATAGAAAAAATTGCACAATAGCGTCTTTATTTTATGTTTTCCTTTCATCTGCCCAAAAGCCATAATAGCAGCAGAGTAATTTGTGAGGATTTTTAAACCTCACTATTTGACGCTCTCATATTTGGAGTCATGAATGCCCATATTAACGGATAAACCGTAGGCTCTTCCAATGAGGCACAATTTCCTGTGCTGTGCAATTTTAATATTTCAATCATCACAGAATCATGAAGTTGGTGAGATACCATATACATAATGTAGGTAGCTAGGTTTTTCCATAGCCTCACCACTTCCTTTAGATATAGCAAAACTTTTGCTATCTCAGGCACACCTGGCCTCACTTTTATTTTTATTTTATTTGTAGTGTGTATTGATAATTCACATCACCACTTGCAGGGTCTGTCTTTTGCAGCCCTGATCCACTTGGAATTATATCCAAAGAGACTTCCTCCACCCTATCCAGGGTCAGAGTTTTTATTTTTCAATTTGGCACATAGCCATATTTTGTATATTCAAGCCCCTCAGGGTCTTTTTTGGGGAACTGTTTGGGTACTGTGACCCTGGTCTTTAGTACATTTAAGCCCCTCAGGGTCTTTTTTGGGGAACTGTTTGGGTACTGTGACCCTAGTCTCTTTTATATTATGGAGTACTTTCTCCATATCGCGAATTTTATTAACTTTTTTAAAAATACAGTCTTTCTGACTTTTAAAATATCCTGTCCAAAATTGTGGAGCATTTAAACCTTTCTACCGTATTTTAAACGGTACCAGTATCGGAACCGGCCCCGTAATTAATCTCTCGTCCCGATCGCTGGGTATTCCCCTGGGACGTTCTTTTTAAAAACTCCGTTATTTTAACAGAGTATATCTGTTAAATTTAAACTTTTAGTTAGTTTTTAAAACCTTTAAAATCCTGGTTTCCACCAGGCACGGAGTTTTCTAGTCCTAAAAAGTTTTTCAACAGTACTTACCTGCCGGTTCTGAACCTACCGCTGTCGAGGAGCTGCTCCTTACTGCAGCTCCTGCTTCTGCCGTCAGCGTCGACGTCATGCCGTTGACAGCGTGAGGCGGGTTCTTCACGTAGTCACTCACGTGACTCCGAAGTAAAATAGTAAGATTAAATGAGAACTTACCAGTTTGAGGTTTGACCTTTATTTTATGAGGAGTTACGATGAGCGATTGCGTGCAGAACCCCACCAGCCAGCATGTGCGTCAATCTTCAAAGCAGCGGTGTGAAATCACAGAAGAACAACAATTGAAGTATTATAGTAAGATTATAAACCTAGAACTACCAGATGAGCTTCGTGATATGAGCGTTGGGAGCAGTGGGCACGTAATCACTCATCGTAACTCCTCATAAAATAAAGATCAAACTTCAAACTGGTAAGTTCTCGTTTAATCTTACTATTTTACTTCGGAGTCACGTGAGTGATTCCGTGAAGATTTCAAAGATCTGTGATTTCACGTTGATTCAAATCCAGGCGTCTCACACTGCAAGCAGTTGACTCGGGAGAAGTGAATATTAGAAATACATCGAAACATGATACTGATTAACATGTTAATGCTTTAATTCACAACTAAACAAATATACAATAGCGACTCCTCTGTTCCAGGGAGAAGCTATGAAACAGAACTTAAAACAGAATGGGCGAACACCCCGGCTTCAACAAGTGGCTTATTATGAAACCTTTGAAAAGTCAATTCATTTGACCATCCTGCAGCCACAAGGATATGTTCTATTGGGACGTCAATTGCCCTCACCGCTGATGTTGATGCCGCCCTGGTGGAGTGAGATTTAAAATTGACAGTATTAACTCCTGCACACCCCAACACTTGTTTCAACCATCGTGAAATGGTCTGAGCTGACACTTTCATATGTGGCTTTTTGTGGCTAATAAACAATGCTTCCTTAAAGCCTCTAAGGCTCTTCATGACTTCAATATAATGCCGCAAGTGCGCCACTACACACAGCCGTAAATACGTGGGATAAGCTGACAGTACAAGCTGACAGTACAAGCTTGAATAGCCGGACACCCCTGGTCTGCTTTGTTTAATTAGGTAATGGATGTAAAATATAACATCATTCTGTGATGACACCATCCTGTCCAAGCGCAGTTTGTGCAAGCTCTGAACCCTTTGCGCTGATACGAGCGCCATGAGCATAACCAACTTAAGGGTAATCTTTGTTAAGGACAAGGAGTGGCTGTAACCCATTGATGATGCAGCGTCAGTACCATGCTTACATCCCAGATTTCAGAATACATAGGCCTGGGGGGATTAGAATTAAAAACACCCTTCATAAATCTGGAGATTAACGGATGAGATCATACAGACTGAAGTTCTGACCCCCAGCATAGGTACGAGGACAAGGCACTCCTGGCACTGTTGATGGCACTAAAGCTCAATCCTTATCGAAATGTAACTTGGACAGAAATTCGAGCACATCTGGGATGGAGGCTATGTGGTATGTAATGTTCCCCTGTAAACAAAATTCCTCCCATTTCCTGACATGAGAGATGTACTGCCTTTTCGTACTATCCCTCCAGGATGCCGTGATGACATCCATGGTCCGATTGGATAGTCCCAGGCCCAGATATGGCCTTCTTAAAATCTGCAAATCAACAAATTTAGACGATCATACGACAGGTGTTGACCTCCAGTCACAGGGTGCACTAACAGATTATGACGTTTTGGAACCACCATAATAGGGGGTGTAATAATACCCAAATTAGAGGGAACCATGGCTGTGTTGGCTGTGTAGGCCAGTCGGGTACCACCAAAACCCCTGAAGCGGAGTCCTGCTTGATCTTAGTCAAGCACCGACTAATGAGGCATTGGGGGGGAAATGCATATAAAAACATTCTGCCCCAGTGCAGTGAGAATGCATTCACTGCAACTGCCCCTGGATCTGGTTCCCATGAAACATATTTTGGTACCTGGTGATTAAGTCTGGATGCAAACAAATCGATATCTGGCATCCCGTACTGGAGAACAATTTCATTAAATACATCATGATTCAACAACCACTTAATGTTGTCGTTGAATTTGCATGACCTGGTGTCTGCCACCATATTGAATCTGCCTGGCAAGTAGACAGCTGAAATCCAAATATTATTTTTAATGCACCAGTGCCAAATAAGGTTAGCCAATCCGTCACAAGCTTTTGAATTGATTCCACACATGTACACAAGAGTACAGAATCTTTATGTCCCTGTTAGGTTGAAAGGAAATAGTAAAAATTGGAAAGAGCCATGGTTTTCAAGGGAAATTGGACACTTGTTTCGAAAAAAAGAGAGATATCTACAATACCTATAGGAGGCATGGAGTAAATGAGGTGCTAGAGGAATATAAAGAATGTAAAAAGAAACTTAAGAGAGAAATTAGGAAGGCTAAAATAAGATATGAGGTTGCTTTGGCAAGAAATGCGAAAATAAACCCAAAGGGTTTCTACAGCTATATTAATAGCAAAAGGATAACGAGGGATACAATTGGACCATTAGAGACCAGAATGGACAGCTATCTGCAGAGCCAAAAGAGATGGGGGAGATATTGAACAATTTATTTTCTTCGGTATTCACCAAGGAGAAGGATATTGAACTCTGTGAGTTAAGGGGAAAAAGTAGAGTAGCTATGGAAACTATGAGATTCAAAGAGGAGGAAGTACTGACACTTTTGAAAAATATAAAAGTGGATAAGTCTCCAGGTCCTGACAGGATATTCCCTAGGACATTGAGGGAAGTTAGTGTAGAAATAGCAGGAGCTATGACAGAAATATTTCAAATGCCATTAGAAACAGGAATAGTGCCGGAGGATTGGCGTACTGCGCATGTTGTTTTATTGTTTAAAAAGGGTTCAAAGAATAAACCTAGCAATTATAGACCTATTAGTTTGACGTCAGTGGTGGGCAAATTAATGGAAAGGATACTTAGAGATAATATATATAAGCATCTGGATAAACAGGGTCTGATCAGGAACAGTCAACATGGATTTTGTGCCTGGAAGGTCATGTTTGACAAACCTTCTTGAATTTTTGAAGCGGTAACTAGGGAAATTGATGAGGGTAAAGCAGTGGATGTTGTCTATATGGATTTCAGTAATGCCTTTGACAAGGTTCCCCATGGAAGGTTGGTTAAGAAGGTTCAATCTTTGGGTGTTAATGGCGGAGTAGCAAGATGGATTCAACAGTGGCTGAATGGGAGATGTCAGAGAGTAATGGTGGATGGCTGTTTGTCAGGTTGGAAGCCAGTGACCAGTGGGGTGCCTCAGGGATCTGTGTTGGGTCCACTGTTGTTTGTCATGTACATCAATGATCTGGATGATGGGGTGGAAAATTGGATAAGTAAGTATGCAGATGATACTAAGATAGGTGGTGTTGTGGATAATGAAGTAGATTTTCAAAGTCTACAGAGAGATTTGTGCCATTTGGAAAAGTGGGCTGAAAGATGGCAGATGGAGTTTAATGCTGTTAAGTGTGAAGTGCTACATCTTGGCAGGACAAATCAAAATAGGACGTACATGGTAAAATGGTAGGGAATTGAGGAATGCTGTGGAACAGAGGGATCTAGGAATAACTGTGCATAGTTCCCTGAAGGTGGAATCGCATGTAGATAGGGTGGTAAAGAAAGCCTTTGGTGTGCTGGCCTTTATAAATCAGAGCATTGAATATAGGAGTAGGGAAGTAATGTTAAAATTGTACAAGGCATTGGTAAGACCAATTCTGGAGTATGGTGTACAATTTTGGTCGCCTAGTTATAGGAAGGATGTCAACAAAATAGAGAGAGTACAGAGGAGATTTACTAGAATGTTGCCAGGGTTCCAGCAACTATGTCTTACAGAGAAAGGTTGAACAAGTTAGGGCTTTATTCTTTGGAGCGCAGAAGGTTAAGGGGGTCTTGAGGTCTTTAAAATGATGAAAGGGATTGACAGAGTTAACGTGGATACGTTTTTTCCCATTGAGGGTAGGGAAGATTCAAACAAGAGGGCATGACATGAGAATTAAGGGACAGAAGTTTCGGGGTAACGTGAGGGGGAACTTCTTTACTCAGAGGGTGGTGACTGTGTGGAATGAGCTTCCAGCAGAAGTGGAGGAGGCAGGATCGATTTTAACATTTAAGAGTAAAGTGGATAGGTATGTGGACGTGAAGGGAATCGAGGGTATGGTCTGAGTGCAGGTAGATGGGACTAGGGGAAAACAAATGGTCAGCACAGACTGGAAGGGCCTGTTTCCGTGCTGTAATTGTTATATGCTGTTATATGGTTATATGTGATTAACATACGCCACTGCCGTGGTGTTGTCAATCTGAAGCTGAACATGTACATGATGCTTAGTGGTACAATAAGCTATGAGCCCATAAAATGCTTCTAAAAGCTCTAAATAATTAATTCCATGTGATTGGAGAATCAACATATTCCATCTGCCTCCATAGCTAGACCGGGTATCAGTAGCACCCCAACCTAGGGCACTAACATCAGTCTGCAAAACAACTGAAGGTGTTTCGATCAAAATTTTGTTAGAAGAATTTGAAATGTTTCTAATCCACCACTGTACTTCAGTAATGGCTTCAGATGGTAAGTGCATGGGCCGATTGAAATGACCTGCATGTATTCTAAGTGCCTGTACCTTTGCCCTCTGTAATTGTTGGTAATGCTAAGGTCCATATTGCACAGCTGGTACGGCAACTACCAATTAAACTGGCCACCTGTTTAATTGAAGGTGATTACTCCCCCAAGAGCTTGATACAGCCTTCAATTAAATCCAATCTCTTGCCCTTGGGCAGAGTCACACATATGTGATTTGAATCAACTGTGAATCCCAAATAGTCAATTGTGTTAACTGGCACCAATTTTGATTTAGCTGGGTGGATAATGAACCCCAACCTTTCAACCATGAGTCTACCAGCTGAAACTGATAACTTTGCTGCCACAAAGGTGTTTCCAATTATTAAGATGTCATCCAAATAGGCCATTACAATATGGCCCTGTGACCGTAGTAACCCTAGTACTGGTTTTAGCAGCTTTGTAAATAAGCGAGGGGCTGAGGTTAACCCATTAGGCAGTGCTCTAAACTGCCATAATTTCCCCATCCAGCTAAATTTCAAATATCTCTGATACTCTTTAACAGGCACTGAATAATATGCATCTTGAAGATCTATACATGCCATATAACACCCTCTGGAAAACAATTAGAAACATAGAAACATAGAAATTAGGTGCAGGAGTAGGCCATTCAGCCCTTCGAGCCTGCACCGCCATTCAATATGATCATGGCTGATCATCCAACTCAGTATCCCGTACCTGCCTTCTCTCCATACCCTCTGATCCCCTTAGCCACAAGGGCCACATCCAACTCACTCTTAAATATAGCCAATGAACTGGCCTCAACTACCCTCTGTGGCAGAGAGTTCCAGAGACTCACCACTCTCTGTGTGAAAAAAGTCTTTCTCATCTCGGTCTTAAAGGATTTCCCCCTTATCCTTAAGCTGTGACCCCTTGTCCTGGACTTCCCCAACATCGGGAACAATCTTCCTGCATCTAGCCTGTCCAACCCCTTAAGAATTTTATAAGTTTCTATAAGATCCCCTCTCAATCTCCTAAATTCCAGAGAGTATAAACCGATACTCTCTGGAATTGCTTGGCAGTAGCAAACATTTCCATTTTAAAATGATTATACTGTACAAACGGATTAAGTCCTGTCAGGTCCAAAATAATCTGACACCCACCATCTTTCTGTGGTCCTGGAAACACATTAGATACGAATTGATGGGTTTGATAAATTGTCTTCTCAATTACACCTTTAAAACATAATTTTACTATTTCAGCTTGAATCTCCAAATTCTCCCGTTGTGAGAAAATGAGTGCCTGCTCTGGCTTGTGCTGGGTGGGTGGATACAGGTTGGGAATAAATTCAATTTGAAACCCTTGTATACTCTGCAGTATAAACAGGTTTGATGTTATTTTACACCATTCTTTGGGAATCCTGTGTAACCTCCCCCCAACTGGTAGGTAATTCTCACTCAATATGTTTCGACAAGAACCAGACCCACCTACCTCCATGGTTACCGGTGGTTCTGTGGCTCTGGATGGAAAAGTCATGTTTGCCGTACTCCTGCAGGAGTGCGCCAGCTGCGCACATTGAATGGCTGACTTGGTCCTTGTTTGGACCCGGTTTCAGCAAACCGTTTATAAGGGTACTGTTGCCGAAGGGTTCTGCTGGTCACTGGCGCCTTGATGAGCCCGATGGTTTTTGCCTCTTTGTCTAGCTCCTTTACTCTTGCGAGGTCTTCCCCGAACAATAAGTTTGGCCACTGGATATTGCTAGGCTTACACAGGACAGCGAACCTTGGGTTAATGGTAGGGCGGATGGCGCTCTTCCTAAGGCAGTTCATTTAAAGTGCACATTGCATATGAGAGCCAGGGCATCCTGCTGAACTTCAGTCTGGAGCCTACCATCCACCGACCTACCAAAAGCTGTAAAATAGTTCATTTTGATTTGCATGAGACGAAGGGGAATGCATGAAGCAAGTGAGTTCAAAGGTGGGTAAATCAGCATTGGGATAATGTTGGATTAATCCTTTGCACCAGGTGGAATAGGAAGTGACTGAAAGATTCTGCTCCTCCGTAAATTTGCAGTACCTCTTGTTTTAGTTTCAGTTATAGAGATAGTGTGGAAACAGGTCCTTTGGCCAAACGGGTTCTTGCCGACCAGCGATCCCTGTACACTAGCACTATCCTATACACTAGGGACCATTTACAATTTTTACTGAGGCCATTCATCTACAAATCCGTATGCCTTTGGAATGTGGGAGGAAACCGGAGCACCCGGAGAAAACCCATGCAGTCATGTAGAGAAGGTACAAACTCTGTACAGACAGCAACCAGAGTCAGGATTGAACCCAGGTCTCTGGTACTGTAAGGCAGCAACTCTACTGCTGTTCCACTGTGCCACCCTTTTATGTTTTAAGTGGCATATCTCTTTAAGTGGTTGTTTGTGGGATTTGTCATTTGGAGAAATTGAGTGATTTGAGTATATTTGAATTAGGAATTTGAAATTGGTATTTTTGAGAGATTGGAACATTTGCGGAACGATTCTAAGAGCTGCTTTTGCGAACAATGTTTTCTTTTCCAGAAGCTTAAAAAAGCTTTTTGACATGTTGATTTTTTACTTTTAGTGTTCCTTTGGAAAAATTGTTTTTATGTAATCATACTTTCCTTGCTGACAATCTTAATTACACTGGAGAATAGCATGAGTGTAAAGTTTAGACAACAAAGGAACCAAGGGACCATTTGTCCCAAAACAAATGGAGGGGGGGAGAATGCAGGCAAACAGTTACACCATACAGGGAATAGTGAGAACAGTGGACTAATTGCTAAAGAAAATGATACCGTAGAAACCCCTCCAAATTTTACTTATTGTTAATGGAAATTCTAGGGTGGTTGATGGAATAAGGAATTCAGAAGAGATTTATGTAGACACTATCAAGGCGAATCGCTAGCAATGTTTGCTTTGAAAATGCCAGCTAAAATGAGCAGGAAGGAACTGCAGATGCTGATTTATACCGAAGATAGGTGCAAAATGCTGGAGTAACTCAATGCGACAGATAGCATCTCTGGAGGGAAGGAATGGGTGATGTTTCCGGTCGAGACCGTTCTTCAGACAGAGAGTCAGGGGAGAAGGAAACTAGAGATATGGAAGGGTACAAAGAGAATGTAAGGTGAAAAGGACAGATCAAAGCAGATTTTGATCAAGTGTTCAGAATGCTAACGAGCAGCAGTAATATATGTGGTCAGCTACCCTTTTCCCCCCACTAGTCGACATATACACAGACAGAGTGTATAGCTTAGCTGACTTTTGCCACTGTGGGATGCAAGGTAGTTTCCTATCAGCTGCTGGTAAACCTTCATCATCTGAGACGAGGACCCTAAACACCGGCGACACCAAGTGTAGACTGGATGATCGTTTTGCTGAACACCTTCGCTCAGCCCGCCTGAACCAACCTGTTCTCCTGGTTGCCAGACACTTTAATTCTCCTGCCCATTCCCACACTGACCTTTCTGTCTAGGTCTCCTCCATTGTCAGAGTGAGGCTAAATGCAAATTGGAGGAACAGATGCTCATATTTCGCTTGGGCAGCTTACGGCCCAGTGGTATGAATATTGATTTATCTCACTTCAGGTAGCCCCGTCATTCCCATGTCGTACTAGCTTCTCATTTCACCCATCTAACCCGTTTCCTTTATCATCGTTACTATTTTGCACATCTTTCATTCATTGTTCTTTATCTCTCCACATCACCGTCTATACCTTTCGTTTCCCTTATCCCTAACCAGTCTGAAGAAGGGTCTCGATGCAAAACATCACCCATTCCTTCTCTACAGATATGCTGCCTGTCCCACTGAGTACAGCCTTTTGTGTCTATCTTCGATTTAAACCAGCTAACAATGGCCTGTTTCCTTTATCATCGCAACTTTTTTGCATATCCTTTATTAATTGTTCTTTATCTCTCCACATCATTATCTATATCTCTTGTTTCCCTTATCCCTATCCAGTCTGAAGAAGGGTCTCGACCCAAAACGTCACCCATTCCTTCTCTCCAGAGATGCTGCCTATCTCGCTGAGTTACTCCAGCTTTATGTGTCTATATTCAGACTAAAGGGTGTTAGATAAGGAAATAAGAGGAGTGAAGTATTAAGCCAAAGGGAGCCATTAAAGGGAAAGGTGGGCTGGATGGTGGGAGAAATGGGTGTATACCAAGGTGGGAGTTCAGGAAAGAGGAGGTCGGGGGATGAAAAGGAGAGGTGGCACCTAAAATTCGCAAATTCTATGTTTGTACCATTTAGGTTGTCAGCTACCCAAGAAAAATATGAAGTGCTGTCCCTCCAGTTTGCGTGTGGCCTCATTGCACAATAGGTGTAGGAGTAGGCCATTTGGCCCTTCGAGCCAGCACTGCCATTCAATGTGATCATGGCTGACCATCCCCAATCAAAACCCCGTTCCTGCCTTCTCCCCAAATCCCCTGACTCCACTATCTTTAAAAGCCCTATCTAGATATCTCTTGAAAGATCCAGACAACTGGCCTCCACAGCCCTCTGAGGCCGAAAATTCCACACTTACAACTCTCTGTGAGAAAAAGTGTTTCCTTGTCTCTGTTCCAAATAGCTTACCCCTTATTCTTAAAATGTGGCCCTTGGTTCTGGACTTCCCCAACATCTGGATCATGTTTCCTGCCTCTATCGTGTCTAAACCATTAATAATCTTATATGTGTCAATAAGATCCCTTCTCATCCTTCTAAACTCCAGAGTACACAAGCCAAGTCACTCCATTCTCTCAGCATATGACAATCCCGCCATCCCGGGAATTAACCTTGTAAACCTACGCTGCACTCCCTCAATAGCAAGAATGTCCTTCCTCAAATTAGGGGACCAAAACTGTACGCAATACTCCAGGTGTGGCCTCAGTACCCCATTCCTGCCTTCTCCCCATAACTCCTGACTCCGCTATTTTTAAGAGCCCTATCAAGCTCTCTCTTGAAAGCATCCAGAGAACCCGCCTCCACCACCCTTTGAGGCAGAGAATTCCACAGACTCACCACTCTTTGTGCGAAAAAGTATTTCCTCGTCTCCGTTCTAAATGGCTTACTCCTTATTCTTAAACTGTGGCCCCTGGTTCTGGACTCCCAACATCGGGAACATGATTCCTGCCTCTAGCGTGTCCAAATCCTTAACAATCTTACATGTTTTAATGAGATATCCTGTCATCCTTCTAAACTCCAGAATGTACAAGACCAGCTGCTCCATTCTCTCAGCATATGACAGTCCTTCCATCCCGGGAATTAACCTTATAAACCTACGCAGCACTCCCTCAATAGCAAGAATGTCCTTCCTCAAATTCAGGGACCAAAACTGCACACAATACTCCAGGAGTGGTCTCATTAGGGCTCTGTATAACTGCAGAAGGAACTCTTTGCGCCTATACTCAACTCCTCTTGTTATGAAGGCCAACATGCCATTAGCTTTTTTCACTGCCTGCTGTATCTGCATGTTTACTTTCACTGATTGATGAACAAGATCAACAGATCCCGTTGTACTTCCCCTTTAACCAACTTGACACCATTTAGATAGTAATCTGCCTTCCTGCTTTTGCTACCAAATTGGATGACCTCATATTTATCCACATTAAACTGCATCTGTCATGCATTTGCCCATTCACCTAACCTGTCCAAGTCACCCTGCATTCTCATTGCATCCTCCTCACAGTTCACACTGCCACCCAGCTGTGTGTCATCTGCAAATTTGCTAATGTTACTTTGAATTGCTTCATCTAAATCATTGATGTATATTGTAAATAGAAACATAGAAACATAGAAATTAGGTGCAGGAGCAGGCCATTCGGCCCTTCGAGCCTGCACCACCATTCAATATGATCATGGCTGATCATCCAACTCAGTATCCTGTACCTGCCTTCTCTCCATACCCCCTGATCCCTTCACAAGGGCCACATCCAACTCCCTCTTAAATATGGCCAACGAACTGGCCTCAAAATAGCTGCGGTCCCAGCACCGAGCCTTGGAGTACATCCACTAGTCACTGCCTGCCATTCTGAAAGGGACCCGTTAATCCCCACCATCAGGCCTTGGGGATTCATCAGTCTACCCAACACCATTTCCTATCTGCCAACCATTTTTCTATCCATGTCAGCACTGTACCCCCAAGACCATGTGCCCTAATTTTGCCCAGTAATCTCCTATGTGAGACCTTATCAAATGCTTTCTGAAAGTCCAGGTAAACTACATCCACTGGCTCTCCCTTGTCCAGTTTCCCAGTAACATCCTCAAAAAAGTCTAGAAGATTAGTCAAACATGATTTCCTCTTCGTAAATCCATGCTGACTTGGACCAATTCTGTTACTGTAATCCAAATGTGCCGCTATTTCATCTATTATGACTCCAGCATCTTCCCCACCACCAATGTTAGACTAACTGTCTATAATTTCCTGTTTTTTCTCTCACACCTTTCTTAACATTAGCTACCCTCCAATCCACAGGAACTGATCATGAATCTATAGAACATTGGAAAATTATCACCATTGCATCAATGATTTCTCAAGCCACTTCTCTAAGTATCCTGGGATGCAGCCCATCAGGCCCTGGGGATTTATCGGCCTTCAGTCCCATCAGCCTACCCAACACCATTTCCTGCCTAATGTGGATTTCCTTCAGTTCCTCTGTCATCCCAGATCCTCTGGCCACTTGTATATCAGGAAGATTGTTTGTGTACTCCTTAGTGAAGACGGATCCAAAGCACCTGCTCAACTTATCTGCCATATCCTTATTCCCCATAATAAATTCACTTTTTTCAGTCTTCAAGGCTCCAACTTTGGTCTTAACTATTTTTTTCCTCTTCACATACCCAAAGAAGCGTTCACTATCCTCCTTTATATTCTTGGCTAGCTTACCTTCGTACCTCATCTTTTCTCCCCGTATTGTCTTTTTAGTTATCTTCTGTTGCTCTTTAAACATAACCCAAGTTTATTGTTTCCTGCTCATCTTTGCTACATTGTACTTCTTCTCTTTTATTTTTATACTGTCCCTGACTTCCCTTGCAGCCCCCTTACTCCCCTTGGAATCTTTCTTCCTTTTTGGAATGAATGGATCTTGCACCTTCTGTATTATTCCCAGAAATACTTGCCATTGTTTTTCCACTGTCATCCCTGCAAGGGTCTCTTTCCAGTCAACTTTGGCCAGCTCTTCCCTCATGGTTCCGTAATCCCCTTTATTCAAATGTAACACTGACACCTCTGATTTACCCTTCTCCCTCTCCAATTGTAGATTAAACTTGACCATATTACGCTCACTACCTAATGCCTCCTTAACCTCAAGTTCCTTTATCAAATACGGTTCATTACATAACACTAAATCCAGAATTGCCTTCTCCCTTTTAGGCTCCAATACAAGCTGCTCTAAGAATCCATCACAGAGGCACTCCACAAACTCCCTTTCTTGGGAACAGTACCAACAGTTTCCCAGTCTACCTGCATGTTGAATATATCCCATAACCACTGCATTACCTTTACTACAGCCCAATTTTAACTCCTGATTCAACTTGCACCTTATATCCAGGCTACTGTTTGGGGGCCTGTAGATAAGTCCTTTTAGGACTTATCTAAGACTTTTACCCTTACAACTCCTTAGTTCTATCCATACTGACTCCACATCTCCTGTTTCAATGTCACCTCTTGCAAGGGACTGAATTTCATTCCTCACCAACAGAGTTACCCCACCCCCTCTGCCCACCTGTCTGTCTTTTCGATAAGAGGTATACCCTTGAATATTCAGTTCCCAGCCCTGACCCTCTTGCAGCCAAGTCTCTGTAATTCCCACAACATCATACTTGCCAATTTCTAACTGAGCCAATGGAAGAGCTGCAGGACCGAAAGGTCTGTATGGGAATGAGAAGGGGAATTTAAATGGTTAGCAATCATGCACTTTCTGTCCTGGGCCTACTCCATTACCAGAGTGAGGCCACATGCAAACTGAAGAAAAAGCACCTCATATTCAAATTGGATAACTTAAAAATCAACAATACAAACTTTGAATTCACCAAACACCTCATCCATATTTTCCCTCCCCTCTCCCCACCTCTTCCCTATGGCCTGCTCCATCCTGACTCACACCGCTATCTCCCACTATTCTGCCTCCCTTTCATTCCCCTGTATTTATATCCCTTCCTCTGTCTCTTCATTTCACTGCTCTTTCTCTTCACCTATCTGACACCCCTTTGTTTCTTTGTCTCCTTTTTGTCTCCTGTCCCGTTTTTATCACTTTTTTGTCTCCTTTTCATCTTTCGCATTTGTCCACTCATCAGCTTATCACGTGCCAGGCTTTGTTCCGATCCCATCTCTTTTCCAGCTTTCTTCCCTTCAATCAGTCCAAAGAAACTGATCCAAACCCTTGCCTATCCATGTTCTTCAGAGATGCTGCCTAACCCGTTGAGTACTCCAGCACTATGTTTTATGCAAGATTCCAGCATCTGCCACTCCTTGCATTTTCAGGGTCAACAAGTTGCAGTCTCACAGTTCCAGAGACCAGGGCTCGATCCTGACCCTGGGTACCGTCTGTGCGGAGTTTGCACATTCTCCTTGTGACTGCATGATTTTCCTCCCACATGCCAAAGACTGCCAACTTGTTGGTTAATTTACCTCTGTAAATGGCCCCTAGTTTGTACGGAACGGATGAGAACAAGCAATAATATAGAACTGGTGTGTCTAGCCTATAGAGATGCTGCCTGTCCTTGCTGAGTTACTCCAGCATTTTATGTCTATCTTTGGTTTGAACCAACATCTATAGTTCCTTCATACACATCCGGGAACTATATAATTAATTGTTATAACCAAAATGTTCTAATCTAGGAAACATTCTGCTGAATTTATTTTTTACCCCCTCCACTGTAATCACATCCTTCCTGGACCGTGGTGGCCAGAATCACACACAACATTCCAAATATTGTGCGGAATGCTCTGAGAATATTTTTAGTATTTTGATTATCCCTTGAAATATAATGATCATAATTTAAATTGCTTCAAGCCTAAAGCATATCACATATTCACTCGAACAGTATTGCACCATATTTTAGTTTTCATTGGAAAAATAAACGTGTATATTGTGTTTTCTAAAGTATTGCTACATTACCTAGGATTAGCGTTGTTTTTTTTGTGATGGAACGGCTTACAGACACCTCTAAAATGTTTAAACAATAGATTGATGTGCAGCAGCCGAGAGAGTTTGTGAACTATTAAAAGCGCATTGGCACGTTTTCATCTACAAAAAAGCGCTGCCTAGGGTTAGTCAATAAAAAAAGGTATTCAACTCACCAGAATATTTTAATGCAGTGGCCTTTGTCACAAATCCATGTTCAGAATTGATAGGCGTGTGTAAGCTTTTTCCCTACTGTCAGTTCATACTGTCAGTGCCTTCGGTGCCAATATCTTCACACTTATGTTGCTCTTGTCTGACCCCGAACTGCTATGAGATCAAGTCCCCTTTCTGTCTCATGTTCTAAAGTGAAGCTAACTTATCATTCCAGCAGTAAGTCAATGGGTGACTGGATGTGATCCAGACTTTGAGTGCGTAAAGTAATGATGCTCTCAAATGATTCTGCATGTTAATTTCATATCTATTACTGACCACACTCATGGGTTATTTGCATTCATCCAAATTTGCCGACTGGGTCATAAGCAAAAATAGGGTAGCATTCCATTCCATAATGCTTTCCAGCTGAGTTTATTGCACATAGACCCTTTATAAACATTATACTGGAGCCTGCTCACCATGAATAAGCTGCTTCAGAGAATTGTTTACTTTAATTTTCCCTAATGTCAAATTTAATTAAAAGATCTTTGTATTTTTTAAATTATTGCACTATTTATCTATAATAGCGGACTCATTGCAGAAGATTCCTTCTGAATAAAAGCCAATTTTTGCCAAATAACCTGAATGCAACAACATATTCTGTAAACCACGAAGAGATACTTCAAATGTAGTGAAAAATATGGGAAATTATAGCTTTGAAAACGTTTGAATCATTTTAATAGATCCTATATTGCATTGAAACAATGCCTTCAACTCAGCTTGTCCATACTGACCAACAATACTAATTCCCTGTTCTGACACGATCCATAGTTCACCATGAAAGAGCTCATATCCATATACTTACTTAAATGTTGTGAGAGTACATGTCTCCACCATCGCCTTGAGATTATTGGGTGGGAGTGCAATCCAAGTTAATGATACCCATTATGAAAGTCCTGAACTCTTTCTGGGATAGATTTTATTCACTCCACATTACTAATATTCAGAAATCATGCTTTAGTATAAATGCTCAGTATAAATGTACACCTGTCAAAATTGTTTGAGGTTTGACTAAATAACTCAATCACTCTATAACTCAATTTGTGTAAGAAGGAACTGCAGATGTTAGTTTAAACCGAAGATGAACACAAAAAGCTGCAGTAACTTAGCAGGACAGGCAGCATCTCTGGTGACAAGGAAAGTAAACGTGCAGGTGCAGCAGGCAAGTGAAGACACCTAATGGCATGAAAACATTTAATGTCGCCACCTCTACAGCTTTCTTAGGTAGGAAATTCCAAAGACTGACAACGCTTTGAAAGAATAAATTCCTCCTTATCTCCACATTATACATGTGGCCCTTTTATTGAAATGATCTTCCTGGTCTCAGATAAAACAAAATGCACCATGGCATCGCAGACTTGGGGCCAAGTGCCAAATAGTAGAGTTAGTATTCGTGCCCTGTATGGACAAGGTGGGCTTAGAAACATAGAAAATAGGTGCAGGAGGCGGCCATTCAGCCCTTCGAGCCAGCACCGCCATTCATCGTGATCATGGCTGATCGTCCGCTATCAATAACGCGTGCCTGCCTTCTCCCCATATCCCTTGACTCCATTAGCCCCTAGAGCTCTATCTAACTCTCTTTTAAATCCATCCAGTGACTTGGCCTCCACTGCCCTCTGTGGCAGGGAATTCCATAAATTCACAACTCTCTGGGTGAAAAAGTTTTTTCTCACCTCAGTCTTAAATGAACTCCCCTTTATTCTAAGACTGTGGCCCCTGGTTCTGAACTCGCCCCACATTGGAAACATTTTTCCTGCATCTATCTTGTCCAGTCCTTTTATAATTTTATATGTTTCTATAAGATATCCCCTCATCCTTATAAACTCCAGTGTATACTAGCCTAGTCTTTTCAATCTTTCCTCATATGACAGTCCCGCCATCCCAGAGTTCAAACTCGTGAAGCTTGTTTCATGCTATGGGATTTATGATTCTATAAAATTAATTCAAACTTTTTTTTGAGTTGTACCACTCATCATACATTCTTCACAAATGTTTGAATATGTTATGGCACCTGTACATAGTACTAGTGCCCATGACAATAAACTCAACTTTACTTGATTTAGAAAAAAACATTTCCATGAAAGTGAATAATCCATAGTTTCCATATTATATTCCACCTGTCACCTTCTTGACCACTCACTTTAGCTATATTGTTTGCTGGCCCGAAACACCCTCCTCAATTTACTTACCCGCCAATTTTCGGATTCTCGGCTAATTTGGCTACATTACAATTTTTCATTTAATCAAAATCATCAATATTATTATTATTATACCATTTTAGAATTCAGGACGAATCAGTGTGCTACTCAACTACTCAACTGGTTGCTGTTCCAAAAATGGCCAATTTCTACCGTGTCTCTATTTTTCTGTTGGTTAGCCGCTCGCCTGTCCACGCCACCGTATGACACGATCCTGTCTGACCTTATGTTGTGTATTAATCTTTCATGTCACTTCATCAAAAAACTTCTCCAAACTACACCACATCTAATGGTTGGCTAGGTCATCTGCTTGTTCCTCTTTCTTCACACCGCTTGATGGAATCGCAAATAAATATTTATGCATATTATTGTACGATAGTAAGTGTGGTTTTTAGATTAGAAATTAATCTTGGACATTAGAAATTTCCGTTACTAAGTTTTTTTTAATCAAATAGGATTTGTACGTAAGACTCCAAAGACGTACAATAATAGTTGGCTTGGGTTTGTATACTTGGTAAAAGTGTAAATTGTCCCTTGTGTGTGAATGGGGATCACTGGTCAGTGCAGACTCGGTGGGCCAAAGGGCCTATTTCCACTCTGTATCTCTGAACTAAACTAAACTAAACTAAATAATGCCACGCCACCTTGTGGCATGGAAAATAATTGTTGCCAATCAATGTCATCTAGCAATATCTGAATATCTAAATGCCATCTAGTGGTGTGATGAGAATTTTGAATTGCAAACATTATCTTGAAAGGATTGAAAATCAAGACAAAAATGCAGATGATGGAAATCTGAAATAGAATCAGAAAATGCTGAATACCCTCAGTAGGTCAGGCAGCATCTGTGGAAAGAGAAACAGAGTTATTATTCAAAACCCTTTGTCAGAATTCCTGTGTCAATAGAAAATATTTTAGTTGATGGGCTGTTATTAATGTTGTAGCTCAATTACTGGCTGGTGTTCATAAATAATTTAGAAGTTGCTCTCAGTTTCAATGCAAAAGCTTGTGGATTTCTTCAGGAATAGCAGGAAATAAAGAAGTCATTCAAAAATGTCATGGCTGAGTCGTCAAATGCATATTTTAGTGGTTTTAGTGATACAGAGCGAAATAGGACCTTCGGCCCACCAAGTCCGCACCGACCAGAGATCCCCGCACACTAGCACTATCCTACTAGCCCTAGGGACAATTTACATTTATACCAAGCCAGTTAACCTGCAAACTTATATGTCTTTGGAGTGTGGGAGGAAACTGAAGATCTCGGAGAAAACCCACACGGTCACGGGGAGAACGTACACACTCCGTACAGACAGCACTCTTAGTCAGGGATCAAACCCGGGTCTCTATAAGCATATATAGTAAGCACTATAAGGCAGCAACTATACTGCTGCGCCACCGTGCCACCCACATCAATACATCTGACTTAAGATGGGTCCTGATCTGAACCGATGTCTTTTCATGTCCTCCATAGATGCTGCTTGGCCCACTGAGATACTCCACATGGAAAATGGATTAAGGATGAATGAAATATAAGAAAGGATAAGCAACCAGTTCAACCCTCTTGTCAGAGGGAGGGGCTTGATGCAAAACTTCACCTTGTTCTCCACAGATGCTGCCTGACATGCTGGGTTACTCTAGCACTTTGCATCTTTTTGAGAGCCAAGCTGAGACTGGATACTTTAGTTGAATTAAGAAATCTAAAATTATTGAAGACTTGCATTGTATATTGTGTTGAAAAGCTGCAGTAGCAAAATAAATTAATGCAGAAACTGCGTAGGCATTCTGCAAAGTCAGATTGGTTTTAACAGAAAATGTCAACTTTCATCTTGCTTGGGATAACAATAGTTTGTGTCTGAAAGGTATATTTTTTTAAAATGATGTTCCTGACAGTTTTCTATTCTACAATCACATTAAATTTAGTAATGAGCAATGAGCTGTGTTTAGTTGCAATTGATTTGTGCATGAATTATTTTCTAAAATGGAAAATGCAATGCATTTGTGAAGCCCAATGAAGGTCATCATCCACATCTTTGGTTTACTCCCACACTCTCCCATGATGAGAACAAGGCTGATCACTGCAAACTGTACACATTTATGTAAACCACAACACAGAAGAGACAAGTCTTCAATAAGATGTTACTGAGCTATAGACCCAATTTATATCCTTAAGAAGCAATACCTCTACCTGCCAAAATAAACATAAGTGACAGACTGAAGAACTAGACCACAACATAAAATTAAGAGCAAAGGTATGAAGTGAGGAAAATGTTAATATACATCATGGCTCTGGAGAGAAACAATTAACAGTTACAGATTATAAAGCAAATACATCTGCAAAGACAGAGTGTAAAATATAATATGCAAGGATACCAATCAATATAAAATAAAAGTACAATAGACAATAGACAATAGAGAATAGGTGCAGGAGTAGGCCATTCGGCCCTTCGAGCCAGCACCAGCATTCAATGTGATCATGGCTGATCATCCCCAATCAGTACCCCGTTCCTGCCTTCTCCCCATAACTCCTGACTCCGCTATTTTTAAGAGCCCTATCAAGCTCTCTCTTGAAAGCATCCAGAGAACCCGCCTCCACCACACTTTGAGGCAGAGAATTCCACAGACTCACCACTCTCTGTGCGAAAAAGTATTTCCTCGTCTCCGTGCCAAATGGCTTACTCCTTATTCTTAAACTGTGGCCCCTGGTTCTGGACTCCCAACATCGGGAACATGTTTCCTGCTCTAGCGTGTCCAAATCCTTAACAATCTTACATGTTTTAATGAGATATCCTGTCATCCTTCTAAACTCCAGAATGTGCAAGCCCAGCTGCTCCATTCTCTCAGCATATGACAGTCCTTCCATCCTGGGAATTAACCTTGTAAACCTACGCAGCACTCCCTCAATAGCAAGAATGTCCTTCCTCAAATTCAGGGACCAAAATTGCACACAATACTCCAGGTGTGGTCTCACTAGGGCTCTGTACAACTGCAGAAGGACCTCTTTACTCCTATATTCGATTCCTCTTGTTATAAAGGCCAACATGCCATTCGCTCTCTTTCATAGACTGATGTACAGATCCCGTTGTACTTCCCCTTTTCCCAACTTGATGCCATTTAGATAGTAATCTGCCTTCCTGTTTTTGCTACCAAAGTGGATAACCTCACATTTATCTGCATTAAACTTCATCTGCCATGCATCTGCCCACTCGCCCAACCTGTCCAAGTCACCCTGCATCCTCATAGCATCCTCCTCACCGTTCACACTGCCACCCAGCTTTGTGTTATCTGCAAATTTGCTAATGTTACTTTGAATCCCTTCATCCAAATCATTGATGTATATTGTAAATAGCTGCGGTCCCAGCACCGAGCCTTGCGGTACCCCACTAGTCACTGCCTGCCATTCTGAAAGGGACCCGTTAACCCCTACTCTTTGTTTCCTGTCTGCCAACCACTTTCCTGTCTGCCAACCAAGACGCTAGGCGGCGCTGGACTGCCAGCACCCTCTGCCTGCAGTCCGTTTGTCTTTCCATCTTTTTTTAAATTTTTATTCCGTTAAAAGTGTGTTTTGGGGGAAACTTTAACTTTTCTATGTGGGTGAGGGGGGCAGGGTACGGGGGAAACTAAGTCCCAGTCGCTTCCTGGCGGGGACGTGACTATTTCTCCAAGTCGTGTCCTCGCCCCCCACCTCGCGGCCTACTACCTGGATCCGAGCGGCCTTTCCTGTCGGGGACCAGGAACCGGACCAGAACTACAACAGCGGCGGTGCGGCGCTGGAGTCACCGCGGAGCGGGCGATTCCTACCTGGGTCGCCGTTGGAGCTCAGGAGCGTTGGGCCGCTGCTCCAACATCGTGGAGCTCTGGTTTAGAGAGCTCCCAACGCGGGCGGCGCTGACCGTCATCACGGAGTCCTGGGGCCCTTTGCCGAGGGCCTCCAGCGTTGCATCTCCACCCGGCGCGGCCAGTGGACTTTGGGAGCCGCGGATTCCAGTAGGAGAGGGCCGACTCGGGGTCCAGGTCGCTGAGGACATCCTCCAGCCCCGACGTCGGACTTACATCACCCCGGGGAGTGGGCCTGAACATCGGGCCGCCCGTAGCGGCGACTGCAGGGGGCTCGGGGAGGCCCCGACCACGGGTGAACAGTGGGGAACATCAGGGGAAGAGACTGACTTTGGTGCCTTCCCTCACAGTGGGAAACTGATCCTGCTGTGAGGAGATGTTTTATGTTGAATCCTATCTACTCCATGTTGTGTTCTTTATTTTTTAATGTATGGCTGTATGGTGATTTAATTTTGCTGTGCCAACTGGCACATGTGACAAATAAATGCATCTTATCTTATCTTATCTATCCATGTCAGCACTCTACCCCCAATACCATGTGCCCTAATTTTGCCCAATAATCTCATATGTGGGACCTTATCAAAAGTTTTCTGAAAGGGGACCCGGACGTGGCACCGACAGACAAGAGGCCGAAGCAAAGACCTCGAAGCCAAAGAACGGAATGGAAACGAGGCCGAAACGCCAATAAACTGAAAGAGTCCGAAGACGAAACGCCTACTAATCGAAAGGATGGGACGCCTAAATGCAAACTAACCGAAAGGGCGGGACGCCTAAACCCCAAGGAACCGAAAAGCTGCGTCGCCTAAAAACAAACTTACCGAATGGCCGCTCTGTCGAAATGCCACCTACCCGAAAGGCGGCGTCGCCTACAGGCCAAAGGACCGACTGCCGCTCAACAGAAAAGTCCAATAACGGACTTGACGTCGCCGGGGGGCGGGACTTGTCAGCCCCCCGTGTCAATCACATCACTGTGAAGGCATGAACATTGTCCCAAACCTCTGCCCAACCCGACCCGCAGCCTGCGGAGGGTGGCCGTGGGAGAATGGGGGCTGTCCAGAGCGATGCACACCTTCGGCCACTTTCAACTTGGGGCTTGGGTTCAGATTGCCCACTCACCTATGGCTTGTGTGGGAAAATGAAATCCATGCTCCCGTCTCCTCTTCTCTCTCTCCCCTCTCTCTCTCCCTTCTCTCCCCTCTTCTCTCTCCCCCCTCTCTCTCCCCCTTCTCTCTTCCCTTCTCTCCCCTCTCCCCTCTCCTCTCTCTCCACTTCTCTCTCTCCACTTCTCTCTAGCCTCCTCTCTCTCCCCCCCCTTCTCTTTCTCCCCTTCTCTCTCCTCCGTCTCCACCCGCGGGAGCATCCCACAGTCACTGACCGCGGCCGGAAGGTGGAGGGGTCCGATGGCGGTGCAACCCGGTCAGCGACTGTGGGACCCTCCCGCGGGTGGAGACGGAGGAGAAAGAGAGAAGGGGGAGAGAATGGGAGAGAGACAAAGAGAGAGAGAGGGGGGTGGGAGATGAGAGAAGGGAGGGAGAGAGTGGTTAGGGAGGGAGAGGGAGAGGAGGGGAAGAGAGAAGAGGACGAGAGAGGAGAGGAGGGGAAGAGAGAAGAGGAAGAGAGAGGAGAGGGGGGGGAGAGAGAGGGGAGAGAGATGAGGGAGAGAGAGAGGGGGGGAGAGAGAGGGGAGGGGAGAGCGAAGAGGGGTTAGAGAGAGGAGGGGAGAAAGGGGAGAGAGGAGAAGGGGGAGAGAGAGAAGGGGTGAAGGGGAGAGAGAGAAGGGGAGAGAGAGGGGAGAGGAGAAAAGGGGAGAGAGAGAGAAGGGGGGGAGAAGAGAGAAAAGGGGAGAGAGAGGGGAGAGAGGGGGAGAGAGAGAAGGGGAGAGAGAGGGGGAGAGAGAGAAGGGCGAGAGATAAGAGAGAGAGAAGGGGAGAGAGAGAAGAGGGGAGAGAGAGGAGAGAGAGAGAAGGGTGAGAGAGAGAAGGGAGAGAAGAGAGAAAGGGAGAGAGAGAGAGAGAGGGAGAGAGAGAGAAGGGAGAGAGAGAAGGGAGGAGAGAGAAGGGAGGAGAGAGAGAGAGAGAGAGAGGGAGAGAGAGAGAGAGACAGAGAGGAAGGGGAGAGAGAGAAGAGGGAGAGAGAGAAGAGAGCGAGAGAGTGCAAGCACCCAAGCACCAAGGGGAGAGAGAAAATGGGGAGGAGGGGGGGTGGGAGGATGGCGTTAGAGGCGCGAAAATGGGAGTGAGAGAAGGGGAGAGAGAGAAGGGGAGAGAGAGAAGGGGAGAGAGAGAAGGGAACCCAAGCACCAAGTTGAAAGCGGCCAGTCTCCCACGGCCATCCTCCGTGGGCTGTGGGTCGGGTGGAGCGGAGGTTTGGGACAATGTTCATGCCTTCACAGTGATGTGATGGACACGGGGGTCTGGACCAATCTTTTTTTTTATAAATTTTTGTTGACAGTCCCGCCCACCTGGGCAACGTCAAGTTGGTCATTGGATTTTTCTGTTGAGCGGCAGTCGGTCCTTTGGCCTGGAGGCGACGTAGCCTTTCGGGTAAGTGGCGTTTCGACAGAGCTGCCATTCAGTAAGTTTGCTTTTAGGCGACGCATGATTTCCCCTTCGTAAATCCATGCTGACTCGGACCGATCCTGTTACTGCTTTCCAAATGTTCGGCTATCTCATCTTTTATAATTGACTCCAGCATCTTCCCCTCCACCGATGTCAGGCTAACTGGTCTATAATTCCCTGTTTTCTCTCTCCCGCCGTTCTTAAAAAGTGGGATATCATTAGCTACCCTCCAATCCACAGGAACTGATCCTGAGTCTATAGAACATTGAAAAATTATCCCCAATGCATCCACGATTTCTAGAGCCACTTCCTTAAGTACCCTGGGATGCAGACCACCCGGCCCTGGGGATTTATCAGCCATCAGTCCCATCGGTCTATCCAACCATTTCCTGCCTAATGTGGATTTCCTTTAGTTCCTCCGTCACCCCAGATCCTCTGGCCACTACTATATCAGGAAGATTGTTTGTGTAATCCTCATTGAAGACAGACCCAAAGTACCTGTTCAACTCCTTGTTCCCAAAGTACCTGTTCATCTGCCATTTCCTTGTTCCCCATAATAAATTCACCTTTTTGGTCTTCAATGGTCCAATTTTGGTCTTATCTATTTCTTTCCTCTTCACATACCTAAAGAAGCTTTTACTATCCTGCTTTATATTATTACATTAAAGTACATTAAATGAGTAGAAGAAAGAAGGTTATGAGCACTCAGCTTTCCTTAAACAAGGTGGCAGAGTTGTTCAGCAGTAGAGTTGCTGCCTTACAGCGCCAGAGACCTGAGTTCAAACCTGACTTGGGGTGTTGTTTGCATGGAGTTTTTAATGTTCTCCATGTGACCGTGTGGGTTTCCCCCATGTGCTCTGGATTCCTCCCACATTCCAAAGACATGAAAGATTGTAGCTTTTCGTAACTGAAATAGACAAAGGATTGTCATCATCCAAAATATTATTTTCCAAATTTTTCTTAATTCAGTGCCTCTTCCTCGTATCATAGTCATAGTCTTACAGCGTGGAAACAGGCACTTCAGCCCATCTTGCCCACATCAGCCACCATCTCACATCTACACTAGTCCCACCTGCGTTTGGCCCATATCACTCTAAACCTGTCCTATCCATGTACCTGTCAAAATGTTTCTTAAACATCGTGTTAGTACCTGCCTCAACTATCTGCTGTGGCAGCTCGTTCAGTACACCTACCACCCTTTGTGTGAAAAAGTTGCTCCTCAGATTCTTATGAAATCTTTCTCCCCCCTCACCTTAAACCTATGTCTTCTCGTTCTCGAATTCCCCTAATCTGTGCAAGAGACTTTGCATCTAACCGATCTATTCCTCTCATGATTTTATACACCTCGATAAGATCACCCTCATCTTCCTGCAGTCCAAGGAATAGTCATAGCTTGCTCAACCTCTCCCCTTAGCTCAGACCCTCGAGTCCTGCAACATCCTTGTAAATCATCCCTGCATCCTTCCCAGCTTCACACCATCTTTCCTACAACATGGTAAACAGAACTGAACACAATACTCTAAATGCAGCCTCACCAATGTCTTGGGGTCTAGGAAAGAGCGTTGACGTAGCGGCCCTGTTTTCACTGATCTTTCCGCCACCAAGAAGCACAAGAAGTGACAAGACTGACACCATCGTATGCAGGTGCCGAGAAGTGTGTTCAGCTCTGGCTGAACAACTAATCTTGTGTGTGGACTCGATAAGAAGAAGAAGATCAATGTCTTAAACAACTGCAACATGGCCTTCCAACTTCAATACTATACTCTGACTGCTGAATGACAATTGCCAAAGGCCTTTATGACCACCCTATCTATCTGTGATGCCACTTTAAACAAACTATATACCGTATTTCCCGGCAATTATGACGATGCACCTGCATCGAAGACGCACCCCCATTTTGAGTTGCTAAATTTTGAAAAAAGGCTGGCGGTTCAATGGTTTGGTTTAGTCAGTAGAAAGGAAGATGTGAAACTCCTTCAAGGAGGTAATCTGGACCGGGGAGCCTCCATCTTCGCCTGTCCCACAATGCGCTGTGCCGTTCAGGTCTGATGGAGAGAGAGGGGGAGGCGGAGAGAGGGGGATGGGGAGAGAGGGGGAGGGGGAGGAGAGAGGGGGAGAGGGGAAAGAGAGAGGAGAGAAGTAGTAGGGGGAGGGGGAGAGAGAGCTAGAGAGGGAGTGGAGAGAGGGAGGGAGGGAGAGGGGGGAGGGAGAGAGGGGAGGAGAGAGGGTGGGGGAGAGGGCGGGGAGATGAGAGAGAGTCCCCCTGAGAGCGGGATGAGAGGGGGAGAGATAGAGGAGAGAGAGAGGGAGATGGGTGAGAGAGAGAGGGGAGAGGAGAGAGGGGGCTCGAGGGGCAGAGAAAGAGGGGGGGGGGGAGAGGGAGAGGGGAATAAGAGCTCAGAGGGAGAGGGGAGGAGAATTGAGGGGGGGGTTGAGGAGAGAGGGGAGGGAAGAGAACAACGTGACGGAGAGAGTCGAGAGAGTTTGTAGATTGGAGGAGACCTGGGGTGGGAGAGGGGCAGAGAGTTGAGGGGATAGGGGGGAACTTTTGAGTCGTTCACGGGGGCTCTGCAGCATGGGGCGGAGCAAGAGAGAGAGGGGCGTGTTCCACGTGTAGGGGGGGAGAGAGTGAGAGGCTACTGGGTACCAACCAAATATCTGAAGAGGGGTTGTTCGGGTTGCATTTTAGAGACGGGTGTTCGGTTCGACGAGAGGCAGGGAGTGGGGGCCTGATGGGGCTGGGGAACTTCCCTGAGGGGGGCCAAGATGGCCATTCGTGGGGAGAGAGGGGGGAGAGGGGCGGAGAGGGGGTAGAGGGCTGGGGACGTCCGTGTGTGGGAGCGCGGGGGTCCCCGGGGACTCTGGAGGGCCTTTCCGTGAGGAGAGGGGCTGGTCACCGAGAGAGAGAGAGGGGGAGGATTCAGATGTAATTGTGGGAGGGGGGGGGAGAGATTGTTGTACTATAATGGGGATAGTGCCAGATTTATGGCAGGGCCCTTGCCCAGTAGATTACCACCACCTGGTGTCCAGTTTTTGCCGAAGAGAAGTTGAGGAGAGAGTTCCCCGTTCTACGATTGGGGACCTGGGGTGCAGAGTGTTGCACAGAGCGGTTGGTTTGTACATTTGAGCGCGGTTCACGTCGCCTGCATCAGCATGTATTTTCTGACACGAGAGAGACAGACAGACAGACCGACAGACAGACGACAAAGCGCGACCAGCCTCTGCCCAGGTCAGTAGCTACCACCACCACCACCTCCATCGGTTTTGCGCCTGTGCCGAAGGTCGTGTCTGGCTCGCAGCGGGTCGGGCTGAAGCGCTGAAGGTGCGCTGGCCCCCTGCGGATCGGGCCCAGGTCAGCTCGCTTGCCTTCTGTCTGGCTGTGACCCCCGTGCCCCCGAATGGCTTGCCCCACGAAATCCCAAATGTGTATTGGCTCATGCAGTTCCTGTTGGATTGTAGGGTATGCCCGGAGGGAGAAATTGAAAAAAATACGAGAACTAGAGTGTGTTTGTCCGGGATCTGTTTGCAGGCCGGATCTAGCAATTTGGCCCAAGTCACTTTAACGTTCTGGCTAACAAGCTAACTTCAGCAGGGACACTGGAACAGCAGGGTGAAATGGCAGGTATTTCTAGGATTAATGCAGAACCAGATTTTCTGGGAGGAAGAAAGATTCCAAGGGCGAGAAGGGACGACCGTGCTCTGACAAGGGGAGGTGTATAAAAATTAAAGCAAAGTACAACCTAGTAAAGATGAGCGGGCGAGGATAGCATTGGGTAATATTTAAAGAACAAAGAAGATAACAGAACAGGACAATACGGTAGAGAGATGAGGGTACGTAAGGTAAGCAAGAATATAAAGCAGGATAGTAAAAGCTTCTTTCCGTATGTGAAGAGGAAAAAAAAATATTTATGACCAGAGTTGGACCCATGAAGACCGAAAAAGGTGATTTATTTTGGGGAACAAGGAAATGGCAGGTGTTGAACTGGTACTTTGGATCTGTTTTCATTAAGGAGGACACAAACAATCGTTCTGATTAATAGTGGCCAGAGGATCTGGGGGTGATGGAGGAACTGAAGGAAATCCACATTAGGCAGGAAATGGTGTTATATAGACTGATGGGACTGAAGGTGATAAATCCCAGGGACTGATGGTCTGCATCCAGGGTACTTAAGGAAGTGGCTCTAGAAATCGGGGATGCATGGGTGATAGTATTCCAATGTTCTATAGACTCATGATCAGTTCCTGTGGATTGGAGGGTAGCTAATGTTATCCCACTTTTTAAGAAAGGAGGGAGAGAGAAAACAGAGAGTGTGTCTGTGGAATTCTCTGCCTCAGAGGGTGGTGGAGGCAGGTTCTCTGGATGCTTTCAAGAGAGAGCTAGATAGGGCTGTTAAAAATAGCAGAGTCAGGGGATATGGGGAGAAGGCAGTCTTTTCATTAGTAGATTCTTTACTGTTGATGAAACACAATAAGGTATACATCCAAACCTCTTCCGACTTGTACACGCTAATCTTCATCAAACTCCAGCATATTGCTTTAAAGGTTGAAAACTCCTCGTGTCTCGTTACGCTTCGCATGGTCAAAGGTTATGCCTTCCTCATGCTGGTCCAAAACTAAACTAAAAACTAAGCTTCTGCGCAAGAAAGTTAGCTCCAAACATGCCCTAGAATATGTCATAAATCCCACCCACAATATAACGGGCAGTCCAGATTTTAAAGACACATGCCATCATTAATGACACACAAAACAAGCCAAATGGCCACTACACTGAGACACAGCACTAGTTACAGAACTCCAGTCTGCAAAACAATTTCCACCTTCATCCTGTGCTTCATTCCATGAAGCAAATTTTCTATCCATTCAGCTATCTCTCCTCGAATCCCATGGGATCTAACCTTCCAGAGCAGCCTACCATGAGGAACCTTGCCAAATACCTTACTGAAATTGTCAACTGCCTTACTAAATTGAGACTGGATAATTGTGCATTTATTCACTATTTTAAAAAAATATGGAAGAAACGAAGATCAAATTTGAACGCAGTTTGTCGGTTAATTGGCTTCTGTAAATTGTCCCGTGTGTAGGATAGTGCTAGTGTATGGGGTGATCGCTGATCAGCATGGACCCGGTGGTCTGAAGGACCTGATTTCCTGCTGTATCTCTAAACACTAATGTCTAAAGTAAAGCAAAGAATTATCAACCAATTGACGTGGCATCCATTGTTGGAAAATTATCAGAGTCTATAATTATTGATAGATTAATTGACAGGATTGTAAATTCTCAATTCATCACAAAAAGCCGATATGGATTTGTCATGCCTGATAAACCTGACTGAATGTACTGAAGAGATTTATCAGCCTGTCCCACTTAAGCGACTATGCAGTCTCCTGCAGTCGTCACATGTTCCTGGGTGTTTGCCGGGGAGTCGCCTTCATGGTCGTGATGAGTTCCCACATTCTGGGAACTAGTCACGACTCATTATGGTCGCTGTGAATTTTTCAACATGTTGAAAAATTAGCAGGGACTAAAATAAAGCCACCATGTCGGAGACGTTGCATTTGGAGAGAATTAGGTTTGTCCTAATGGACAAATATGAACTTTTTGAACAAATATGGTCTCCATTCATTGATTATTTAAAGGGGTAGCTGAGCTCAGCACCGTAACTCAATAAGTACCCTGGTGTAGGATTAGATGAAAAGATGTATTTTGGGATCTGTATACACGTCTCTATAGATATTGTTATGTGAAACTGTTCCATTCATTGTTAAGATGTATTCCTTATTTTTTTTTAAATTTTATTTTATTATATAATAATTGTTTTTATTTTTTATTTGCTTATCTTTATTCTTTTTTATTTTTAATTTTTTCTTATATAATCATTATTATTTAATCACCACTTCTTGATTATCGATTTATACTTTTACTTTTTTTTCCACTCCCTTACCTTCCCAAAAAAAACCCAAAACAGTAGCATATATAAATTATCCTGTAATATCTGTACAACTTTTGTGACAAGTCAAATTTGTATTTGAAGTGCTGTTGTACCTTAGATAATATGCAATGCTTCTAATAAAAATATTTAAAAAAATAAATAAATAAAATAAAACGCCATGAAGAGTAGCGTGATTTCCCGTGCCATAATTGGGTCGCCAGGAGGTCCTAGTGGGTTGCCAGGAGGTAGAAGGTTCTTGTAGGTGGTAGCAGGTGCTGACCGATGAATTGGCTCATTTGGAAAAAAAACATAAGCACTAGTTTTCAGAACCAAGGATAACTGACCGGTAATGTTAAATGTTCGCCGAGCTTCACAGCCGTGTACCTCTGGCTTCTTAAAAGTTGTTTCCACTCCTTCTCACCCCTTCTCCCCCTCTCCCCCCCCCCCCCCTCTCCCCCCCCCCCTCCCCTCTTTTAAAGGATTTACTGTGCTTTAGCCATCTTAATTACAGCGCCAACCTTCCTGTTCATCACGGTGTGTGTCTGTATCGCATTGGCTTGCATCGTGTGGATTCACTCAGACAGCGCTCCCCCCCTTGCCCTGTCCCCCACTTGCATAATGGGCTGGTGAACGAAGCAATGTGTTTGTGTGTTCCACTCTGACAGTCGCCGTTCCAGTTGCCTTTTTTTCAGCCGACTGCCGGCAACTTGACAGTCGCCGGCAGTCGCCTGAAAAATCGCCTAAGCGGGACAGGTCCATAAGGACCCCTCTGGGATCAGCACATAAAGAGTCAACAGTGTTATGGTCAGTGAAATAGCTATGTATATTACTCAGATTTATTTCCTAAAGATTCTTGATGATTTCTCTCATAATACACTGTAAAACGAAAGTTCATGAAATTCAAATCAAATTACTGTTCCAGACAAAAAAAAAGCTGTGTGGAAGACACAGCAAAGAAGAAATGAAGATATACACAAAATACTGGAGTAACTCAGTGGGACAGAATCTGGAGAGAAAGAATGGGTGATGTTTCGGGTCGAGACCCTTCTTCAGACTCAGGGGAGAGGGAGTCTACAGATATGGAAGGATAAGGTGCGAAAATGTAGATCAAAGCAAACGATGAAGAAGGAAGTGTGGAATGGTTCATTGTTAGCTGAGGGGAAGGTGACAAGGCCACATACAATCAGTAAAATGAATCGGAAGGACAATGAAACTAGTCAAAGAACTAATGTGGGGGGTTGGGGGGATAGAGAGAGAGGGAGAGAGAGGGAAAGCAGGGTGACAAAGTTAGAAAAATGAATATTCATACTGCTGTGTTGTAAGCTGCCCAAGTGAAATATGAGGTGCTGTTCCTTCAACTTGCATTGGGCCTCACTCTGAAAGTGGAGGAGGCTCTGGACAGAAATGTCAGTATAGGAATGGAAAAAAGTTATGTGTTTAGCAACGGGGAGATAGCTCAGGCCTAGGTGGACTGAGCGAAGATGAAAGAATGAGGTCATGAGTAAAAGCAGATCAGATTCACAATACAAAGTTCAATGTAGCCAGACATGTCATTAATATTAAAGTCATGGTCACATAGTACAGATACAGGTCCTTCAGCCCAACATGTCCATGCCGACTAAAATGCTCCATCTAAGCTTATCCCATATGTCCAAATTTGTCCTATATCCCTCTAAATCTTTCTTTACATTTTTTTACTTCAGACTTTAAAGATACAGCATGGAAAAAGACCCTTCAGCACAACTGAATCCGCGCCGACCAGCGATCACCCCCTACACTAGCAATATCTTACACTCTATGGGCAATTACAATTTTACCAAAGCCAATTCAGATGACACAGTGATTGTGGCATGTGTAAGGAACGGACATGACGAGAAATACAAGTAGTTGACCAGTGCTTTCTGTGTCCGGAGTAAAGGGAACTGTCTCATCCTGAATACAACCAAGACCAAAGAGATGGGTGTTAACTTTGGCAGGTCCAAGCTCCCCCTTCAGCTGGTCAACACTGCAGGGGTGGACATTGAGGTGGTGCCGACATATATATATCTGGGAGTACACCTCGATAACAAACTGGACTGGTCTGTCAACACCGATGCCCTCTACAAAAAAAGACAGAGCAGACTCTTTTTCCTCAGAAGGCTCTGATCCTTCATTGTGCGCTACATGTTTTACAATACTGTGATTGCAAGTGTAATTTTTTACGCTGTTGTCTGCTGGGGCAACAACATCAGTGCTAAAAAACAGCAAGAATTTGGACAAGCTGGTAAAACGAGCTAACTCAGTGCTGGGGGGGAGAGAGGACTCTGTGGTGGATGTGCTTGAGAGGCGTATGAGGAGCAAGGTGCAGGTCATCCTCGACAACTCCGGGCACCCCCTCCATGAAATTCTGGAGGGTCAATAGAGCACATGGAACAATAACCAGCTCCTCTCCCTGCGTTGTAGAACAGAGCGGTTCAGGAGATCCTTCACCCCTGCAGCCATTAGCTTTTATAATACTGACCACTAGGCTGTATGGGGATGCTTTTGCATTTTTAATAGTTAATTATTGGGTCTTTTTAAGTATTTATTGCTTACAGGTATTGTCCATATTGCATTTTATGTATTTTTTGTCTGCTTTAGTTCTGAATGTGTGTGTTTGTTGGTTGTTGGCTACTGGACATCTGAATATCCTTAAGGGGATCAATAAAGAATTTATTATTATTACCTCTACGAGGTAGTTTTACCGGGCAATATTAGTTGGTATTTTGACAGGTCCAAAAACGCGCAGTTTCCGGCGGGCAATATTACTTGGTATTTTTCTTCTTCCGGGTTTCGCCATTGACTTTACGTTGAAAAACTGCGGTCAATCACAAAGATGAAATATTACTTCCGGCGTACTTCCGGGACACGAACCCGGGCCAAGTTCACCGCGAAGAATCAGCTCACGGCATCTAAACAAACATGGCAGCCTCCAGCAGTGCGAGATTCGCGTCTTTTGACGACGACGGAATTATTTTAATTTACGTGCGGTTAGGTAATAATTATAATATTGACTGGCTTCTTTCGGGAGACACCAGGAATATTGCCCGCACTGAAATCATATTGCCCTCGTCTTCGACTCGGGCAATATGATTTCAGTTTGGGCAATATTCCTGGTGTCTCCCTCAAGGCCAGTCAATATTATATTATTATTATTATTATTATTATTATTATTATTATTATTATTATTATTATTATTATTATTATTATTAATTAACCTACAAACCTGTATGTCTTCGGAATGTGGTAGGAAACCAGAGCACCCGGAGAAAACCCACGCGGTCATGGGGAGAATGTACAAACTCTGTACAGACGGCACCCGTCCAAGTGACTTTTAAATGCTGTTATTATATCTGCCTCAACTCCTTCTCTTCAACTCGTTCCATATACTCACCACACTGAAAATGTTGCTGCACTCAGGTTTGTATTAAATCTTGCCCCTCTTATTTAAATATATGTCCTTATGTTTTTGATTCCCCTACCCTGGGTAAAATACTCTGTGCAATTACGCTATATATTCCCTGCAATCTTCCCAGCTTAATGACATCCTTCCTGTAGCAAAGTGACCAAAACTGCACACAGTACTTTAAGTGTGGCTCACTAACATCATGTACAACTGTAATATAACGTCACAGCTTCTAAAACTCTGATTGATGAAGGCAAATGTATCAAAAGCCTTCTTGACCACCATTTCTACCTGTAATGGCACTTTTAGGGACCTATGTATCTGCTCTCCGAGGTCCCTCTGCTCTACAACAATCCCCAGGGCCCTTCCATTCACTGTGAAGATCCTGCCCTGGACTGACTTCCCAAAGCGCAATACCTTATCTACATTAAACTCTAGTAGCCATTGCTCAGTCCACTTGCCCAGCTGATCAAGAGACTGTTGTAATATTGATACCATTTTCAATATCTATGAAACCACCCACTTTTGTGTCCGCTGCGAACTTACTAATCCTGCCTTGTACATTCTCACTCAAATTGTTGATATACACCACTGACACCAATAACCCCAGCACTGATCGGAGTCACACCACTCATTACAGGCTTCTAGTCCGTAAAACCACTACCCTCTGCTTCCTTCCATGAAGCCAATTATGCTTCCAGTTTGCTAGTTCTCTGTGCATCCCATGCAATCTAAAACCCCTGTCTCACTGTGCGAGTTGGCCCACGAGTGACCCCGAGTTTTCACTCGTGTGATCAACGTAGCGGGAACGTCGGAACTCGCAACGAGCAACTTATCGACTCGTGGCGCTAACGGCAGGTACTCGGGAAACTTGTTAACTCATGAAAAAAATCAAACGTTTTGATTTTTTCCACGAGTCAAATTAACTGTTCAAGTGTAAAAATGGAAACATTTTAACTCGTTGCAATAACGTAGTGGCCCTGTGCGTTTATCTTAGTGTCTCGTGAGTGTACCGTGGGAACTTTAATAATCTGTTCTTTTGCTCGTAAGACTGAACCAAAGATAGACACAAAATGCTGGAGTTTATAACTCAGCGGACCAGGCAGCATCTCTGGAGAGAAGGAATAGAGTCGAGACCCTTCTCAGACTTTCCTTCCCTCCAGAGATGCAGCCTGTCCGCAGAGTTACTCCAGCATTTCGTGTCTATCTTCGGCCTTTCTGCCACTTGTCCCCGTGGCTTCACTCTGTCTCAATGAACGGCTTAAAGACTGCCGTAGGGGCAAGTCTGGGGTGGTGGGTGGGATGTGTCCCACGTGTGATGCTCCATCCACCCCCCCCCGGGGCCGAGAGTGTGGGATTGGGAAGGAACTGCAGATGCTGGTTCACACCGGAGATAGACACACACAATGCTGGAGTAACTCGGCGGGACAGGCAGCATCTCTGGAGCGACAGGAATGGGTGGCATTTCGGGTAAGTCTGAAGAAGGGTCTCGACTCTATTCCTTCTCTCCAGAGATTGCTGCCATGTCCGCTGAGTTGTGTGTGTGTGTCTCTCTCCCTCTCTGTCTATCTGTGTGTATCTGTGTGTGTGTCTGCTGTCGGGTCCCGGTGGCCGCTCAAAGTCACCCGAGCTGCTTGATTCCTCTGAAGTGGTGGCCAGCTGCTGTCTCTGTGTGTGTGTGTGTGTGTGTGTCTCTCTCTCTCCCTCTCTGTCTATCTGTGTGTGTGTGTGTGTGTGTGTGTGTGTGTGTGTGTGTGTGTGTGTGTGTGTGTCTCTCTCTCTCCCTCTCTGTCTATCTGTGTGTGTGTGTGTGTGTGTGTGTGTGTGTACTGTCGGGTCCTGGCGGCCGCTCAGTCACCCGCGCTGCTTAATTCCTCTGAAGCTGCTGTCTGTGTGTATCTCTATCTGTGTGTGTGTGTGTGTGTGTGTGTGTGTGTGTGTCTCTCTCTCTCCCTCTCTGTCTATCTGTGTGTGTGTGTGTGTGTGTGTGTGTGTGTGTGTGTGTGTGTGTGTGTGTGTGTGTGTGTGTGTGTGTACTGTCGGGTCCTGGCGGCCGCTCAGTCACCCGCGCTGCTTAATTCCTCTGAAGCTGCTGTCTGTGTGTATCTCTATCTGTGTGTGTGTGTGTGTGTGTGTGTGTGTGTGTGTGTGTCTCTCTCTCTCCCTCTCTGTCTATCTCTGTGTGTGTGTGTGTGTGTGTGTGTACTGTCGGGTCCTGGCGGCCGCTCAGTCACCCGCGCTGCTTAATTCCTCTGAAGCTGCTGTCTGTGTGTATCTCTATCTGTGTGTGTGTGTGTGTGTGTGTGTGTGTGTGTGTGTGTGTGTGTGTGTGTGTGTGTGTGTCTCTCTCTCTCCCTCTCTGTCTATCTGTGTGTGTGTGTGTGTGTGTGTGTGTGTGTGTGTGTGTACTGTCGGGTCCTGGCGGCCGCTCAGTCACCCGCGCTGCTTAATTCCTCTGAAGCTGCTGTCTGTGTGTATCTCTCTCTCTCTCTGTGTGTGTGTGTGTGTGTGTGTGTGTGTGTGTGTGTGTGTGTGTGTGTGTGTGTGTCTGCTGTCGGGTCCCAACGGCCGCTCAATGTCAGTCACCCGGGCTGCTTCCTTTTTTAAAATTATTTAAAATAGAGATCCATTGCAAAAAAGTATTTAAAAACATAAAAAAAACAAGAAATGCTTGGTAGAATGCGCATTTTCCCATTGTAGGTCATATCAATAGATGCGGCCGCGCTGAAATAACTCAAAACCACAGGATGGAGATGTATTTTAACATTGTTGCTTTATTAAACCATACCTTCATTCACGGTTGGCTCAAGAGTAACGGGAGAGGAACTTGCTAACTCGGGAGAGGAACTTGTTAACTCGGGAGAGGAACTTGCAACATCGCAGCAATTACATACCCGTGGGAACTCGGCCACACACTTGATCATACACTTGCAGTCTCGTGGGCAGCCACGAGTCTATCACTCGGGTACCTCGTGGGTCAAACTCGCACAGTGAGACAGGGGCATAACCCTCTAGACTAGCCTACCATGCAGACATTTATCAAAATACTTGCTGAGATACATATGGTAGGAATGTTGCAATATTTTGAGATTTAAAAAAATTAAGCCTGTAATTTTTCCCATCAGATAAAGCATAAAAATAACCTTAATTTGATACCTTATTCACTTTCATATCTTCCGTATTTAAAATGTTATGGCCATTTTCATACTCGGAAATTAGCATCTTGTTCCCTATTGCTTTTCCATTGACTTAACACAAAAGCTGTGATCGAGGACAGTCAAAAGCCCATAACTTTGTTAAAAATTAAGAGAACTGAATGACATTTTCAGTTATTATAGATTGAAGCATTCTGAAACAAATATAAAACATCTTACTTGGATGACCTGAAATTAAAGCATGTAATTAGTTAGTTACCTAATTGTACTTGATTACAAAATTGACCGTTGTGACGGAAATAGTAATAAACACCCAGACTGCCTTGAAAATTCATAAATGTGATATTCTCAAGATTAGAACTTTAATATGATTGTATTATATGCTGTAAATCTGTAACAGATAGATAAATAAATTACAATTTCTAGCAATAGACCAAGTCTTTATGGAGAAGATCAGTTGCTAGCTGGTACATTGGCATATCATAATCAGTAGCATCATCATACTCCTCAGATTGTAATCAATAAGCAACTCTGTACACCTTGTTTTTCCTCAACTTTTCAATTTTGGCATTGTCAACTACAAGTTTTTGCTCTTCAAACCACACATGACATTCCTTTCTGCCCACTGCTTTCCCATTAATAATGTCCTGTAGATTCCATTTCTTAAGAAAAGGATATTTTTTTTAAATAGCCCAAGTATCCAAATAACAAACTAATCCCATTCACACAAGAATTTGCAACATAACATGATTTTGAAATGAATTTATATGCCGGATGGAAGGAATTTAATGTTTAATTCCCATAAATGAATCTAGAAACATCCACTCAATATAATCAAAATAATAAATTTTACTTCGGAGTCACGTGAGTGACTACGTGAAGACCCCGCCAGGACGCATGCGCGACATATCGTCGAACGCATTGCGGAAGCGACAGTCGGGAGGAGCGCCGCTCCTCCAGCGCGAATTTTGAAAAAATTACGGAAGGTAAGTCTTACCTTTTCTGGTGAGCGTGGCGACTCGGTGTGTTTCTTTTTCAGAACGGAGGAAGCACCATGGAGTCGCGCAAGGGAGAGCAGCAGCTGATACCGCTGCTGTGGAAGCAGCCAGCAGCGTGCCGTCTCTCCAGAGCTGCAGGTGCTGCCAGCAGCTCCCGGCTTCTCGCCGCTACAGACCGCAGGTGCGCCGCGGTCGGCGGCAAAACCACCCGGAAGTCGGACAGGTCCGTGGACTCGGCTGGGTCCGGACCTGAAGACACCCCGTTCACGGATAGGGACGGCGGGCGTCTTTCCCGCGGGAGCGGATGGGGAGCAGTGCTCCAGCGTGACCTGCTTATGCAGGGGCAGAGTCACAGTGGGTCTCCTCGCAGACCCACGGCAGCATCCTTTCAAGGACTGCCAAATGTCTCACCCTCTTCGCAGGGAAGCATTAGGGGTCAGAGCTGGGCTGACCCTGAAGAAGGGGCAAATGGCTGAACAGTCAACTGTGAGGGGTGCCAGAAGAGAGAGCAGCAGAAGATTTGTGGGACACATGCTGTATCAACTCAAGAAGGACTGCCTATACAAAGCTGCAAGCCAGTACAAAATACATGGCTACAAACCAGCTACAGGAGCAAGCCATTAACTTTATGGCTGGGAAGTACATTGCTCCAGAGAACTCCATTTCTCTTAAAGTACCAGCAGTCTATGACCCCATCTGGGGCAACAGGAGCCCATCTATAAGGAGCCAGGAGGGGAAGCTCCGAGGAAACTGCTGGCTGCTAAAATCACAGCAGTACCAGGACAACTGATGGGGTTGATTTGCCTAAAGAGTTACTAGATGCTCTAGCAGACTGTAATACTCAGTGGAGATTAACAGTTACAGGAAGAGCATCATCAAGAAGTGCGGAATTATGCAAGACAAGTAGCACACAGGCGCCAAAATTGCTGTTGGGGGACCTCCCGAAGCAGGTGAAAGACCTGCATGAGGAAGCCAAGGCTATAGGCCTGATCAAGGTGCCAAGCACCTCTAAAACCCACTATCAACAGCGGCAGCACCCCTACACACCCACCAGACATCGGTGCTATGGAAGACCATCTGGTGGTGAAAGCTCGAAGGCCGGCCCACCTGCACAGCGGTCTTTCAGACCATGGCCCAGCCCGGCCTTCATGGAAAATGCGCCAACCCCACAATGCAGCAACACAATACCAAAAGAAACAACTGCGGAGACAACCCACACAACACCGGTAAACCATGGAGGTAGGTGGGTCTGGTTGTCTTAAAAAAACATTGCATGTCCGATTCATCAAAAGTTGGGGGACGGTTGCACTTGTTTCATCATGTGTGCTGCACTTTTACCTCTGAACTTTTACATACTCGGAAGTATTCAGAATTACAAAATTGAATTTGTATACGAACTACCGTCCCAGTTCAGCATACGCCTAGCAGGAAGTTCATACTTCACAAAAAGAGAGAACAGCAGGCCATGCTGAACTGTTAAGACTAAACACAAAAGGGATTGAGAAAACAATCAGAGAATTTCAAGAGTTCGTATCAAATATATTTATAAAAACTAAAAAATGGTGGTTGCCGTATCATTACAGATTTGACCGAACTAAATACTTCCGTTCAGTATGCCCATTTCAAAATAGACACATTTGTCACACACAGGGTCATCGTAAATACCTGAAATTTATCTGGATGGGACAGCTATGGCAGTATGCCTTATCCAATGGGTTGTCATCAGCACCCAGGCTATTACAAATTCATTAAAACCAGCTTTAGCATACTTAAAGAAACATAACCATATCGTCATGGCTTACCTTGATGATATTCTCATTGTAGGTGAAAATTGGAGCTGGCTACATTGGTGGTATCAGCCACAACACAGAGATTTAACGTACATCCAGATAAGTCAAAATTGGAACCCTCCACTACCATGGATTATTTGGGGTTCACTATTGACTCTGTTCATATGTCTATCACCTTGCCACCAAACAAAGTGACAGACTTGATGGGAGTATGCAAAAGCCTCACTGGCATCAGGGAACCATCCATTCGGCAAGGAGCAAGAGTGATTGGGAAATTGGTGGCTGCGTTCCCAGCAGCACAATTGGACCACTCCATTATTAAAACCTGGAAGAGGGAAATTTTAGCTCTCAAAAATCATGCAGGCCATTTCAATAGGCCTATGCAACTACCAGGGAAAGTAAATCAGAATTAAACTGGTGGATAGAGATGTTCAACATTATCCTAACCCCATCACCCCATTCTATATCCCTAGGGTACATTACAGACTGATGCCAGTGCTAAAAGGTTGGGGAGCAACTAATACCACCGCAAGTTGTGGTGGCAGATGAGTGCACAAAAATTATTCTGTTTAAAGCACTAGGAATTAATTATCTAGAAATGCTGGGAGCGTTTCATGGACTCAGGGCCTACTGCTCAGATGAGCACCAGTTGCATGTACGGTACAAATTGATACCACAGTGGGGGCCTATATATAATCATATGGGTGAAATAAAGTCGATATCATGTGATGAATTGCCTAATAATATCTGGCACTGGTGTCTGGGAGAGAGATTTGGATCTCAACCACTTACCTTCCAGGTAAGCTAAATACAGTGGCAGACACCAGGTCACGTAAATTCAACGACAACATTAAATGGATGTTGGATCGGAAAGTGTTTACAGATATTATAGACCGGTATGGGACACCAGATATCGACCTTTTTTCCATCCAGACTAATTCACCAACTACCAACATATGTTGCTTGGAAACCAGACCCAGGGGCAGCAGCGATGGACGATTTTCTCGCTGCATTGGGGGGGGGGGGATTTGTTTTGCTATGCATTTTCCCCTTCTGCCTCATCAGGCGAGTCTTACAATAATTAAACAAGACGCCGCAACGGGTACCATGGTTCCCAACAGTACAAAGATGGTCTCAGAACCCTGCATCTGGATCAACAACGGCCAAGGAGGTTGGCACACCCCGTGCGGGAAAGTATCCGTGCCATGACTGTATGAACTTGTTGATTTGCAGTTTCTGAACAGGCCATTTCTGGGATACGGACTCTCCGACAGGACGATCAATGCCATCTCAGCGTCGTGCAGGGAGTCCACGAGAAGACAGTACCTGACATATGTCAGGAAATGGGAAGTGTTCTGCACCAGGACGAACACTACATATGACTCAGCCACCAACACTGAAGTGCTGGAGTTCTGGCCACCCTTCATTTCGATGAAGGATTGAGTTACAGTGCCATTATTGTGCAAGGAGTGCCCTATCTAATATCTGGGCAGAGGGAGTGATCACCTGGCGATAGGATCACACCCACTAGTACCTAAACGAATGAGGGGTATTTGTACTCTATTCCCCCCAGGCCCAGATACACCTATATATGGGACATAGGTAGTACACCATGTTACGAGGATGGACACCAATATCGGGGCTCACTCTGGACAAACTAATATCCTAGATGGGAATGATTATGGCACTTGGATCAGCACAACGGGTCCAGTCCTTACACAAGCTAGAATAGGACGTCATGTCTGTCATAAAAAATGGCAGATAACCTGCTACATACAGGGGTACTTAAACAAGACTGACCCGGTTCCTTTGGCCAATATTAGAGTTCTGGCCTATCCTGCAGATAGTCGGCCCTGCATAGTGACACATATTTTCCAATATATAGTCACCAAGACACTTATGGGCACGGAGAGAGCTTTCTCATTAGCCATAAATGCCCTCACCTAAGGTCACAGTGCAAACCATATCCAGATGGTTCGGGTGGTATTACGTGCAGTGGTGAATACTAATGTTTCAAATCTCACTCCAACAGGGCTGCATCTACATCGGACGCTAGGATGATGGGAGTTCCTATGGACCACATCCTTGCCACAGCGGGGTGGAGCAATGAACGCATTCAATGCTTCATAATAAACCCGTGGCCGATCCTGAGACGTTTGCAGGGAAAAATTAAGTTCTGTAAAATAAATTACCCAATGTGGGGCATATTATTTTAGGTATGAATAATACCTTTATTGTTTTTCAGCACAGTGTCGTGTGTGAAATACGTTCATCCTCCGTCCCAGAATGGCAGTGTGTGAGCATGGTCTCGTTCCAGGGCATGAAATCACAGAGCTTTGAAATCTTCACGTAGTCACTCACGTGACTCCGAAGTAAAATAGTAAGATTAAATGAGAACTTACCAGTTTGAAGTTTGATCTTTATTTTATGAGGAGTTACGATGAGGGATTACGTGCCCTCCGCTCCCAAAACCCTCTATTATAAAGTTCAACTGGTATGGAAGTTCTCTCTTATCTTACTATATTAGTCTACCCTGGTATCTGTGATTTCACACCACTGCTTTGAAGAATGTCGCGCATGCGTCCTGGCGGGGTCTTCACGTAATCCCTCATCGTAACTCCTCATAAAATAAAGATCAAACTTCAAACTGGTAAGTTCTCATTTAATCTAATTATTTTTTTGCACATGGGACTAAAACTGATATTTAGTATAAATATTGACCACGGGTAGGCAATTACACAAAATATAGACGATTCAGATGCTCTTATGACATGATTGTCCAAAAAAAAGAGCATTTAAATCATCTTGCGAGTGGGTTTTTCTGGAATGCGATCGATTGGAACGTTGCATTTGTGGTGAATTTGAACTCCATATCGGCAGGAAAAACATTGCCGGTTCGTATGGGGCCCAAATCACATTTTTGCAACGTAAAATTTGATTAAAACTATCCCAAGAAGCAAGTTTATTAGTAAAATACACGACTTACCCTTTGTTTTGTCCCGTTCTTGCAATCTGTCACATTGTAGGTGTTGAGGGCATTAGAAGTCGCTTTTTATTTTAATCCAATTATTAAATTGTCTCACAATTAAACAAAAAAAAACAAAAACAAAAAATCGGGAACAGAAGTCGGATCGATTATTCTTCAGCAGCTAGCAGCCCGAGGAAATCCAATGCCGACAGGCAGTAGAAAACGGCATTTTAATCCCAACCCCCACCCCTCAAAGGCGCCAAAGTCACGCATACGGCCAGTGGCAGAACTGCAGCGCAGCTGAAGGTAAGTTTTGTAACATCGCTACATCTCATTTTCCTGATGTTCCTTTGCCCGCAAACATCCTACTCCCAAAAGGTTTGCCCACTGACACTTCTGTCACTTGCTCTTCCCAATTTACTAAGTGTAGATCAAGCTTTATCCTCTCCCTGCCTCCCTACCTGAGGAAACTTTGCTGAACATATTTGACAATTTCCACCCTGTTGAAGCCATTGGCAGTATGGCAGTCCCAGTCAATATTGGGAAAGTTAAAATCCCCTAATTAAATTTAAATAAAAAAATCTATAGAAGCCAGGGAAACCAAAATAATTATCAACAGTGCTGGGAACACTCAGCAGGTCAGAAGGGTCTTTAATTTGAAATGTTAACTCTGTTTCTCTTTCCACAGTAACCACCTTATACTGGACAATTAACTCCAAGTGAAACAATTAGTAAACCATTTATTTTAGTGAACAATTAGGGATGGAAAGTAAGCGCTGATCAATGTACTGCTAGCAGCAAAAGCAGGCATGGCCATATTGCTTGTATACGTAATAATTGATGATAAAATGGTTGCTATCTCTCTTGATTACAGAGAGCCAGCACCGCCTTTCAATGTGATCATGGCTGATCATCCCCTATCAGTAACCTGTTCCTGCCTTGTCCCCATATCCCCTGACTCCACTATCTTTAAGAGGCCTATCTAGCTCTCTCTTGAAAGTATCCAGAGAACCGGCCTCCACCGCCCTCTGAGGCAGAGTATTCCACAGACTCACAACTCTCGGTGTGAAAAAATGTTTCCTCATCTCCGTTCTAAATGGCTTTCCCCTAATTCTTAAACTGTGGCCCTTGGTTCTGAACGCCCCCAACATCGAGAACATGTTTCCTGCCTCTAGCGTGTCCAAACCCTTACTAATCTTATATGTTTCAATAAGATTCGCTCTCATCCTTCTAAACTCCAGAGGATATGTTGTGAGGCAAATTAAACTTTTACACTACTCGTAATTTACTTAAACTATATTTAAGCTTTAAGAAGCTTATTTCTGTAATACATAACTTCAAAGCGTCTGGAAAATATCACTGATTCCACAGGCCTTGCCAGCCCGAGATCCCGCACATGCGCACACTCTGGAAAAGCCCCGCACATGCACACACATCATTCTCCCCTCCTATTTATAAGTTGAGATGGTCAGGAGGTTTAGTATGTCTTGAGGACCATTGCAGCACTGGAGCATCAGGAGCTAATGGTGTTTCAATAGCTGGTGGTACATATATTGCTTGGTCATCAACTTCACTCATATTTACATTTTCAATTTTAGAATTACTTATAGACATTTTCATAGGGGATGATGGGAGTGTTGAAGGAAGTTCTCGATTAATATTGTCAAGGAGTGATGGAGCTGATGGAGAAGACGAACATGGTGCAAGGTCACGAAGTGAGACAGTTGTCTGATGTCCATCCTGATACTTGATAGTTGCAAAAGAAGGGTTGACATCAGTCAGTTCAACTTCATCAACAAAAGTCTCATTCTTATTTGATCGGACATTCCGACGAAGCAACACAGGCCCAGGGCTAGTCAACCATGATGGCAAAGAGGTACCACTAGAAGAACACTGTTTGAAGTTAAAAAAACGCTCATGTGGAATAGTATTGGTAGCAGGTGACAGTAGAGATCTGATGGAGTGTAATGCATCTGGTAGAACAAACTCCCACTGCTGATCTGGAATGTGAATGTAGTGGGCAGAGTCTTTCTGGATCAGGCTTGATTATATACTTTCCAACCCAATAACCAAGAATATTAATTTATGACACAGATGTGGAACGAGGTGGAGGATAAATGCATGGCTGAGGGACTGGTGCAGTGGGCAGGGATTCAAGTTTCTTGATCACTGGGACCTCTTTTGGGGAAGGTATGATCTGTACAAAAAGGACGGGTTGCACTTGAACCCGAGGGGGACCAATATCCTGGCAGGGAGATTTGCAAAGGCTACTGGGGAGACTTTAAACTAGAAAGGCTGGGGGGAGGGACTCGGATAGATAGAGCTAGGGGGCAGGGTGTGGGGCAAGAGGCAGAGAAGGGAAGCACTCAGATCCAAAATGTAGGCGAGAAAGAGGAAAAAGATAATAGACAGAGAATAAGGGATGGTGGGTTTCTAAAATGTGTATATTTTAATGCTAGGAGCATTGTAAGAAAGGTGGATGAACTTAGAGCCTGGATTGATACCTGGAAATATGATAACCATATAACCATATAACAATTACAGCACGGAAACAGGCCCTCTCGGCCCTTCCAGTCCGTGCCGACCATTTGTTTTCCCCTAGTCCCATCTACCTGCACTCAGACCATACCCCTCCATTCCCTTCACGTCCATATACCTATCCACTTTACTCTTAAATGTTAAAATCGATCCTGCCTCCACCACTTCTGCTGGAAGCTGATTCCACACAGCCACCACCCTCTGAGTAAAGAAGTTCCCCCTCACGTTACCCCGAAACTTCTGTCCCTTAATTCTCATGTCATGCCCTCTTGTTTGAATCTTCCCTACCCTCAATGGGAAAAACGTATCCAGGTCAACTCTGTCTATCCCTTTCATCATTTTAAAGACCTCAATCAAGTCCCCCCCTTAACCTTCTGCGCTCCAAAGAATAAAGACCTAACTTGTTCAACCTTTCTCTGTAACATAGTTGCTGGAACCCTGGCAACATTCTAGTAAATCTCCTCCGTACTCTCTCTATTTTGTTGACATCCTTCCTATAACTAAAGGCGACCAAAATTGTACACCATACTCCAGAATTGGTCTCACCAATGCCTTGTACAATTTTAACATTACTTCCCTACTCCTATATTCAATGCTCTGATTTATAAAGGCCAGCACACCAAAGGCTTTCTTTACCACCCTATCTACATGCGATTCCACCTTCAGGGAACTATGTACAGTTATTCCTAGATCCCTCTGTTCCACAGCATTCCTCAATTCCCTACCATTTACCATGTACTTCCTATTTTGATTTGTCCTGCCAAGATGTAGCACTTCATACTTAACAGCATTAAACTCCATCTGCCATCTTTCAGCCCACTTTTCCAAATGGCCCAAATCTCTCTGTAGACTTTGAAAATCTACTTCATTATCCACAACACCACCTATCTTAGTATCATCTGCATACTTACTTATCCAATTTTCCACCCCATCATCTAGATCATTGATGTACATGACAAACAACAGTGGACCCAACACAGATCCCTGAGGCACCCCACTGGTCACCGGCTTCCAACATGACAAACAGAATCTTAAGAAGGAAAAATGATGTTGTGGCAATCAGTGAAACATGGTTGCAGGACGGCTGTGATTGGAAACTCAATATTCCAGGATTTCGTTGCTTCAGGTGTGATAGAATTGGAGGGACCAGAGGTGGAGGTGTTGCATTGCTTGTCAGAGAGGATATTGCAGCAGTGCTTTGGCAGGATAGATTAGAGGGCTCGTCTAGGGAGGCTATTTGGGTGGAACTGAGAAGTGGGAACGGTGTAGCAACACTTTTAGGGGTGTATTATAGACCGCCAAATGGGGAGCGAGAATTGGAAGAGCAAATATGTAAGGAGATAGCAGATATTAGTAGTAAGCACAAGGTAGTGATTGTGGGAGATTTCAATTTCCAAAAATAGACTGGGAAACACATTCTGTAAAGGGGCTGGATGGTTTGGAGTTTGTAAAATGTGTGCATGATAGTTTTTTTGCAGCAGTACATAGAGGTATCGACCAGAGAAGGGGCAGTGCTGGACCTCCTGTTAGGAAATGACGCAGGTCAGGTGACGGAGATATGCGTTGGTGAGCACTTCGGGACCAGTGATCACAATACCATTAGTTTCAATATAATTATGGAGAGAGTCAGAACTGGACCTAGGGTGGAGATTTTTGATTGGAGAAAGGCTAACTTTGAGGGAATGCGTAAGGATTTTAAAGGAGTGAATTGGGACACTGTTTTATGGGAAGGATGTAGAAGAGAAATGGAGGACATTTAAAGGGGAAATTGTAAGAGTACAGAATCTTTATGTCCCTGTTAGGGTGAAAGGAAATAGTAAAAATTGGAAAGAGCCATGGTTTTCAAGGGAAATTGGACACTTGTTTCGAAAAAAGAGAAATATCTACAATAATTATAGGAGATATGGAGTAAATGAGGTGCTAGAGGAGTATAAAGAATGTAAAAAGAATCTTAAGAAAGAAATTAGGAAGGCTAAAAGAAGATATGAGTTTGCTTTGGCAAGAAAGGTGAAAGTAAATCCAAAGGGTTTCTATAGCTATATTAATAGCAAAGGATAACGAGGGATAAAATTGGACTATTAGAGAGACAGAATGGACAGCTATCTGCAAAACCAAAAGAGATGGGGGAGATATTGAACAATTTCTTTTCTTCGTATTCACCAAGGAGAAGGATATTGAACTATGTGATGTAAGGAAAAAAAGTAGAGTAGCTATGGAAACTATGAGATTCAAAGAGAGAGGAAGTACTGACACTTTTTGAAAAATATAAAAGTGGATAAATCTCCAGGTCCTGATAGGATATTCCCTAGGACATTGAGGGAAGTTAGTGTAGAAATAGCAGGAGCTATGACAGAAATATTTCAAATGTCATTAGAAACGGGAATAGTGCCGGAGGATTTGGCGTACTGCGCATGTTGTTCCATTGTTTAAAAAGGGTTCAAAGAATAAACCTAGCAATTATAGACCTGTTAGTTTGACGTCAGTGTGGGTAAATTAATGGAAAGGATACTTAGAGATAATATATATAAACATCTGGATAAACAGGGTCTGATCAGGAAGAGCCAACATGGATTTGTGCCTGGAAGGTTATGTTTGACAAACCTTCTTGAATTTTTTGAAGCGGTTACTAGGGAAATTGATGAGGGTAAAGCAGTGGATGTTGTCTATATGGATTTCAATAAGGCCTTTGATAAGGTTCCCCATGGAAGGTTGGTTAAGAAGGTTCAATCTTTGGGTGTTAATGGCGGAGTAGCAAGATGGATTCAACAGTGGCTGAATGGAGATGTCAGAGAGTAATGGTTGATGGCTGTTTGTCAGGTTGGAAGCCGGTGACCAGTGGGGTGCCTCAGGGATCTGTGTTGGGTCCACTGTTGTTTGTCATGTACATCAGTGATCTGGATGATGGGAGGAAAATTGGATAAGTAAGTATGCAGATGATACTAAGATAGGTGGTGTTGTGGATAATGAAGTAGATTTTCAACGTCTACAGAGAGATTTGGGCCATTTGGAAAAGTGGCTGAAAGATGGCAGATGGAGTTTAATGCTGATAAGTGTGAAGTGCTGCATCTTGGCAGGACAAATCAAAATAGGACGTACATGGTAAATGGTAGGGAATTGAGGAATGTTGTGGAACAGAGAGATCTAGGAATAACTGTGCATAGTTCCCTGAAGGTGAATCGCATGTAGATGGGGTGGTAAAAAAGCCTTTGGTGTGCTGGCCTTTATAAAATCAGAGCATTGAATATAGGAGCAGGGAAGTAATGTTAAAATTGTACAAGGCATTGGTGAGACCAATTCTGGAGTATGGTGTACAATTTTGGTCGCCTAATTATAGGAAGGATGTCAACAAAATAGAGAGAGTACAGAGGAGATTTACTAGAATGTTGCCTGGGATCCAGCAACTATGTTATAGAGAAAGGTTGAACAAGTTAGGTCTTTATTCTTTGGAGCACAGAAGGTTAAGGGGGGACTTGATTGAGGTCTTTGATGAAAGGGATAGACAGAGTTGACGTGGATAAGCTTTTCCCATTAAGGGTAGGGAAGATTCAAACAAGAGGGCATGACATGCGAATTAAGGGACGGAAGTGTAGGGGTAACGTGAGGGGGAACTTCTTTACTCAGAGGGTGGTGGCTGTGTGGAATGAGCTTCCAGCAGAAGTGGTGGAGGCAGGATCGATTTTAACATTTAAAAGTAAAGTGGATAGGTATATGGACGGGAAGGGAATGGAGGGGTATGGTCTGAGTGCAGGTAGATGGGACTAGGGGAAAACAAATGGTCGACACAGACTGGAAGGGCCGAGAGGGCCTGTTTCCGTGCTGTAATTGTTATATGGTTATATGGTTATTGATTTAGCCTCATTTAATGTTAGATTTTTAGAATGTACAACTTCTAATAAATGTTGTACATTTTCGTCATGTTCAGCTTGGTCTTTTCCTGCAATAGTTATATTATCAAGGTAAGGGAAAGTATCTTTAAGGTTTTCCTGTTCAACAATTTTGTCCATCTCTCATTGAAAAACTGCCACACCATTAGTTACACCGAAAGGAACTCTGCAGTAGTGGTATAATTTCCCATTTGCTTCAAACGCAATGTATTTCTTCTCTGATTCTTTCAAAGGAATTTGGTAGTAAGCACTTTTTAGGTAAAAAAGTAGAAAATATCTTATACTTAGCTAATGTATTGATAATCTCTTCTATACGAGGTATTGGATATGCATCAAACTCCGTGAACCGGTTTATAGTTTGAGAGTAATCAATGCAGAGTCTCTTTCTATGTCTCTCCAAGGGATCCTTAACCATGACAACTTGTGTCCTCCAAGGGGAAGAGCTTGGTTCTATGATACCTTTTCGTAAAAGATTAGTTACTTCTATGTTGATAAGGTTTCTGTCATCTTTACTAAAATGTCTTGATTTTGTAGCAGTTGATATGCACTTAGAGGTTAAATTAGTGAATAATGAAGGACATTCAAATGATGCAGCAGAAAAAAACACACAATACTGGTGGCTTTGACAATACAAGAGCAGGCATAGTTCCTTCATACATTATTTGAAGTGATCTGTGCTGTTTCTGAAAATCCTGACCTAGAATTATATTGCACACACATTTTTCACAATACCTAGACATACAGATTTATAACTAGTTTTGTTCAGAATAAAGTCTACAATACAAGATCCAATAATTTGAGTATTGAGAGTTGTCGGAGCCATCGAGATTTCTATATTTGAAGGAATTATAGTTAGATTTAGTCGAGACACAACTTGTTCACTTATAAAACTTTCTGAACTGCTAGAATCAAATAGTACATTAAGTGTAGGGCCATTGATGGATACCGTTGTAGGGGCATGAGACAAGCTCTGAGGAAATGCAGCTGTAATTGCACATAATGAAGACATATACATGGCAGCAGTCACACTTTTCATAGTTGCTTTGGACTTGCATATTCTAGATTAATGTCCCTTCTTGCCACAACTATTACAAGATATTACAAGTTGCCTCTCAAGCAGGACAGATTTCTCTATTATGAATATTACCCCCGCAAAAGTAACACTTCCTTTTTAAATAAGTATATGCTGCCGCAAGGGCACATTTATCAGTAGAAATTGTTGCAGCTTGCTCCATATTAGTACTTGGGTGAGATTATTTTGTAGTAGTTGCAGCAGAATGCACATTAGATGAGCCATAAGCATCTGAGTTTTTCTGAGCTTAGTCTAATGAGTAAGCTTGATTGTAAGCTGACTGTAAATCCAAGATATTGTTTTCGTTAGGCGATGCTAAACCATTGATAAAGGAGTCTCGAATCAGTTCCTGTCGATATTGATCAGCTGTAACTGCTTTGAAGGCACAGTCTTTACTAAGTCTTTGAAGTTTTTGTAAAAATTCATCAAGTAACTCACCAGGTTTTTGTTTATGAGTAGCAAGGGGTTGTCGAGCAAATGTTACATTGGGTGTCTTAACGAAGAGACTGCTTAGTACATCAATAGCAGAATCATGTTGTACATTCCTCTATGTAATCATGTACATCATAAGAGACAGAGTTTATTAATGTCCTGAATTTGTCTGGTGCGTTGTCGCCACATTCATCAAAGAAGTTATTTAGTGTACGAAGCCAGAGCTTCCATTCCTTTGCAGCAGTAGTTGAGTTGGGATCCCGATTGTGGTTTCAAAAGTGGTATCATTGTGGTATCGATGCCACAATGCTTAACTTCTGAGATTGAGTTGCTTAAATTGTTGTGAGGCAACTCAAACTTTTACTCTACTCGTAATTTACTTAAGCTTTATTTAAGCTTTAAGCAACTCATTTCTGTAATACATAACTTCAAAGCATCTGGAAAATATCGCTGATTCCGCAGGCCTCGCCGGCCTGAGACCCCGCACATGCGCACACTTCAGTATACAAGCCCAGCCGCTCCATTCTCTCAGTATATGACAGTCCAGCCATCCCGGGAATTAACCTTGTAAACCTACGCTGCACTCCCTCAATAGCACAAATGCCCTTCCTCAAATTAGACCAAAACTGCACACAATACTCCAGGTGTGGTCTCACTAGGGCCTTATACAACTGCAGAAGGACCTCTTTGCTCCTATACTCAACTCCTCTTGTTATGAAGGCCAACATGCCATTCGCTTTCTTCATTGCCTGCTGTACCTGCATTCTTACACTCATTGACTGATGAACAAGGACCCCCCAGATCCCGTTTAACTTCCCCTTTTCCCAACTTGACACCATTTAGATAATAATCTGCCTTCCTGTTTTTGCTACCAAAGTGGATAACCTCACATTTATCCACATTAAACTGCCATCCATCTGCCCACTCACCCAACCTGTCCAAGTCACCCTGTATTCTCAAAGCATCCTCCTCACAGTTCACACTGCCACCCAGCTTTGTGTCATCTGCAGATTAGCTAATGTTACTTTGAATCCATTCATTCAAATCATTGATGTATATTGTAAGTAGCTGCGATCCCACTGGTCTCTAGAAGAACACTTAATATGAAGAGCAAAAAAACTGCATATACTTGAAATCTGAAACAAAAAAGGTTGAACTACTTAGCAGGCAGGCAATATCTCTAAAAGGATAGAAAGAGTCAAAGACTTTTCATCAGAATAATAAATTATTATTATTATTGTGGTCAGACAACCAGTTGCTGTGGGTCTGGAAGCATAAAGGGCTGTCCCACTAACAGGACTTTTCAGCGACTATCTTAGACCTTCAAGCTCGATAGCCCTCGGTGAAAAAACTCGAGCTGGATTGACCACACACACACACACACACACACACACACACGCCAGGGAAAGCGGGGAAGCGCTGTCTGAAATTCACACCTGTGATGAACAGGAAGGTAAAAGATGGCTGGCACAGTGTACGGTAAGTCCTTTAGAGAGCACGGGGGGGGGGGGGGGGGGGGGGGGGGGGGGGGGGGGGGGGGAGAGAAGGGAGAGATAGGAGGGAGAGGAAGGGAGAAGAGGGGAAAGAGCTGGATTTGAAGTGGACACTTTTAAGAAGCCAGACAACTTTTAATAAAGTTTAGCGGGCATTTAACATTACCGGTCGGTTTTCCTTGGTTCTGAAAACTCTAATGAGCCAATTAAAATGCCCGGTCAGCAAAGGAGATTGCCTGCGGCTACCTCGACTGCCTAGCGACCCCACTCCACTGCACTACGAGTTCAAAAGAACCATGTCGACCAATTTTATTCGCGGAAAATATTTCAGCATGCTGAAAAATTTTCCTCGACCAAACTGAGGCCGCGAGTATGCGGAAACTGCCCTCGAGCATCAAGGAGAGTTACAGTGACCGCCTAGGACCACGTGTCGACCATGCTACGAGTTTGAGTCGAGCGCAAACTCTTCTAAACTCGCAAATTAGTTCGCCGCAGTGGGACAGGCCCTTAAAGGTGTGACTAGGTAAGTACAGCAGATTTAGTAACTCATAAGTCGTGATTAATATAGTCTTTAACTATAATTCAGTACTTTAATTTTCACCATTACTAATAATAGTAAGATTAAACGAGAACTTACCAGTTTGAAGTTTGATCTTTATTTTATGAGGAGTAACAATGAGGGATTACGTGAAGAAGCCCCGCCTGGCGCTGGAACGGCATAGTTCAAAGCAGCGGCATGAAAAACACAGAACATACATAGCCGGCTGTTAAGATAGTTAGGGTCCCTTTTCTCTCATTGATATAAGAAAGCTACAGGGGCTCAGATGATCATTTAATTTATGCGGGGTTTGGGGGACAGTGTTAAGGAGGGGGCCGGGCACAGTAAGGGCACTAGGGCTGGGGGCCGGGGCGTAGTGGAGGGCAGAGGGCTGAGGGGTGGAGAGAAGGGAAGGGCAGGTGGGGAAAGGGGAGGGGTTATTTGAAGGTGGATGGGATGGGCTAGAGGGTGGGAGATTGAGGGCGCTAGTACGGGGGAGGTGTAGAGGGCGACGGGCGGGCAGGGTGGGACGGAGGGCATGTTGATGGGCGAGGTGAGGGGGGCACGGAGGGCGAGGGCTGTGTGGAGTGGAGTGGAGGGGCCGGATCGTGGGGATGGGGCGAATGGCATTGAGATGGGGGGAAGTGGGCAGAGAATGAGTTGTATGTGGACGGGCACGAGGGGCGAGGGCTTAGGGCTGGGCACACCCAAGGTTTTAAAGTGGGGAGTGGAAGGGCAAACCCTGGGATCGTTAGGCGGAGGGGTGTGGTATGGGCACGTAATCCCTCAATAAAATAAAGATCCAACTTCAAATAGGTAAGTTCTCGTTTTAATCTTAACTATTTTACTTCGGAGTCATGTGAGTGACTACGTGAAGATTTTGAAGCTTTCTGTGTTTTTCATGTCCGTAGAATTTATTCCAAACGACAGTCCGGCTCATTCAACACAGTGACGACTGCGAATAACACATTTTTCCCCAAACATTGCCCTCAAGTTCATATGTGATAAATTATTTTTTCACATTATAAAGAATAAAATAATGCCCTTTCCATTGTAAAAGGCAAGTTTATCACAAATATTCAATTGATATATATATATTTTGATGGTATGACAAAGCAACAATTATAGAGAACCCAACACTCCGTGTCCAAACCTGACACCATGACTGGTTCCTTTTTACTTTAACATTAATTTACACCCTCCCTGCGGCCTTGCATCTTTGCTCGAGCGGCTCCTTCGGGCTCTTCCCGTGTTTGTGTTTTGCCATTCCTGTGAATGTATCTACCTCATTAACAGAGTGATTTTCCACCTTTCAGTGTCTAGTTCCATTGAGTGTATCCAATTTCTAACCATCTAAAATACATTCCTCTAGAACCAATCAGTTTTTACTGAACCTAATGTGGTTTTTGTGTGTAATAAGTAGTGCTGAGTTGGCTGTCTCATTACCACAGAGACTCTTACCTACTATCAACAATATTTCATCAATGTTCACACACACACACACACACAAACACAAACTAAGGCCCCGCCGCCCCAGACAGGATATGCTTATAGGTTTTACCTTGGTTCAGCTCCTCTTGGGGTGCTTTGTTTGGTAAATTGATAAACATATATGATAATGTAATCTGTATCCACATTGCAATTTATAACGTAACATTTGCAATGTTTGGCACTCTTATATTGATACTAAAGTCATCAGCATTATGCATTATTTTCAATGTTTAACTTTTTTGAATCATTGATAGAGTTAGAGTCCATTGCCTAAGGCAATTCAGGGATTTTATATATATTATATATATATATGTGTGTGTATATATAATATATATATATATATTATATATATATATATATATATATATATATATATACACACACACATATATATTTATATATATATATATATTATATATTATATTTATATACACACACACAATATATATATTATATATTTATATTAATTAATTTCCACCGTATATATCCCTTTCCATATCGGGATATTATGAGATGCACCTGATAACTTCTCTGGTTAGTATATTGTCCGTAAATAGGACTGGAGGTAACACTCTGAGCCCTATTATTGGCTCTATCAATTAGATGCTCAGAAAAAGCAATCCACAAGGAACTCCTACATATATCTAATATGATAAAATAACTTTACTGTATACACAGACTTCCAATTTCTTATAACAAAATATTGTTTTTTTTTAAACTTATTTCTGCAAATTGCAGTTTTATATAACACTTCTTTTTATACCATTAAATTATTTTTAATATTTTATTTTTATGTTGTTATATTTAGTTAAACATTCATAGACTTCTTTGACATCAGCTGTAGTAATGGTATTGGTCACCTGCAGATAGTCAAAATTCATATTTTTCATGTCATGGATGCCTTTTCTTGTACAACAATAAATTACTGCAGGGTTACACAAAACTGGAGAACCCAGCGGGTTTAGCAGCAGCATCCAAAGAGCGAAAGGAGATAGGCAAACGCCTCTCGGGCGTCGAGACCCTTCCTCAGACTTCAATAAATTACTGCAACTATGAATCATCACAAGTGGTTCAACATCACTCAATATTTATAAACCATGAAGGATCCGTATTGGGCCACCAAAATTCCTTGGCAGTGTCCTACTACATTTTCATCCGCACATGCCCTATCAAACAAAATGAGGAACACAAAGAACATCTTTTCCTCATGTAATTGAGAGAAAAGCATCCACCTTTCCTGTTCTTTTGAAAGATCGGTGATTTAATCTGTATGCAACCAGATTAATCGTAAGTAATCCATATTAATGACAATTTCGTTTTTCCTCCCAATATTTGTTGTCTCCGATACCATTGTCTCTTCCTTAGAGATAAACAGCTGGACTAAATTTTTTAGAATATGCCACATCTGTTTACTCAGATAATCCCATGATTGTTATTTGACTTATCTTGTGTGTTTTAACATATGCCACAGCCGTGGTATTGTTCACCTTGATACGACATGACACTTCCATAAATAAACAATCGATATTTAATCCATAACTCCTATATACTTCAATAATTAATACAAATGTTTGGAAAATTTCTATTTGGTAGGACAATCCATTTATGCATCACCTGGTATAATTGTCCGCGAGTCCCAACAAGAGAAGTATCAAAATTCTTATAAGAATAGATAATATTCTTATCTTTACCCAAACACATTCACGCGAAGCTGTACATCATCTGTAACACTTGCTTCCGTTTTGCAATAGCTGTTAAGCTCTATTAGTAGGTTGAAGTTGCAGCTTTGTGAACCTTTTTTACATTACTTTAATAATGATAACGCATCATTTGATATTTGCATAAGCCTCTCATAAAGGCATACATTTTCTTATAAGCTTCTGTATTCCTTCTTTTCCGGAGCTTTATTTACCCTTAACCTAACCTAATGGAGGGACAAAGTATGTCAACAACAATGAGACATATTTGTATCATGGAACAATTTTCCCCTCTTATGGTGCTGAATTACTTCTAATTCAGAATAGGAATAATTTATGAATATTTTATTAATGCCTAAGCATACGCTTTATATAATGGGTCAGGTCTTACCACCACCAGGTTTGTAATTGCAGCAGTAATTTGCAGCCAACTCTTATAACCTTCCAATTTTAAATGTATCAAGATAACCCATGACCATGACCTCATTAGTGCAAGTGCTGATCTTTTATCAGCATAATTGTTCCTCCAGTATTCTGTTTAACAGCCTTGAACTGGTTTAATCCTTTGGACAATGTCTTAACTTGCACAGCTTGACCCATTTTAATTAATTTCAAGCACCTGTAATATTGATTAACAATTTGTTAATAGCACTGTATTTCCATGTTCTAGATGTTTCCATTTTAATAATGTTCTTACACTGTGAAAGTGTATATAAATGATGTTTTGTATGTTTATACCATCAAATCTTTACACGGAGGTTAATTTTAAAAATATATATGTATGTACCCTTCTTTATTGGAGTTACTTTTGAGTGCAAACCTAAAATCAATTTTTAAGGTTTTCTTATACAGGTGAACCAATCCTTCCTTAGTTATATTAAATTAACGATCATAATACACCTGTAATCCCCCACAATTGGAGATTTCATGAACTTATTTTGTAACAAGATGTTTGCACCACTTCAACAGTTTACTTCAAGCCTTCTTTCCAAATATATGGGTTTGGATAAGGCTATGTTGGATTATACCACTTCTGCCTTTGTTTTGATCCATTATCAAATCTTTCATTGGATCATAGTTTTCCCCCCAAGTTTAAAGATCTTTGCCTTTGTTTTGATCCATTATCAAATCTTTCATTGGATCATAGTTTTTCCCCCAAAGTTTAAAGATCAGTAGTCTGTTCTTTTGTAATCAATATCTTTGATTAATCATAAGGCAGGTTTATTCCATAATAATCAGGAGTTTACATAACCTGATTTATATTGATCTGCGAATCTAGAGTGCAGATTTGGTAAATTATATATATTTCTTCCCATTGAGCTCCACAAACTGATGGCAATTTATTTTATTTTAAAAGTATTAGTTATTTGCAAAAACGTTTTATTTTATTTTCTTTTTCTTTTTGAATAGTAATGCCATGCACCAGTTTGAAATACTTTGAAATTGTATTTCTTTATATCTCATATAATTTGAGACATGGATATCAATAAACGGATTCACCGTTGATATTCTTTATAAAACATAAAAGTTTTATCATATTCTGCTGTTTCAATCGTTAGAGCTTTGGTGAGTTTTTTGGTTTCCATGTTTACTTTTCATGGCCTCACTCATCATTAGTTCTGCTGTTTTAACCATAACAGCTTTTAGTGAGAGACCAACTAATTTTGGTTTCCATGGTAATTTTCCATGGCCTCACTTCTTATTCAGGTGTTGTGCATACACCTGTGTGTATATATGACCTTCATGACCAGCTACCACTATCAGTGCATTTTCAAAATGCTGCGCCAACCCAGATGGTAGGCTGCGAGGAGGGGGCGAAGATGCGACTTGTTTTATTGTCGTATGTCCCGAAAAGATGCATCCTCGGCCAGGTAGTGACTGAGAAACGGTTCCCCCCTCCCCCCAACCCCCCACATAAAAAAGACTAAGAAACCTTATAAAACAGACTTCTAGCAGACTTAAAAACATCATCAAGGACCCACAGCACCTTGGCAACACTCTCATCACACTCTTGCCATCCTGGAGAAGATATGACAACCTTGACCTCTCGGTTCAAAACAGTTTATTTCCAACAACTAGCAGGCTATTGAACACCAGAAACTCCAACTAAACTCTGAACTGCGAACTGCTGGGTTGCACTAGAAACTCTTGGCCTTCTTTTGTTCTTGTTCTAAATTGTTTTTAAAAAAATGTTGAACTTCTTTTTAGTTTGTTCATTTTTTTAAACTTCTTTTTTGTTCACTGATTCTTTTTTGATAAAAAATATCTGTAAATAGATGTATAAATATCTAAAAATAGATATTTTCTGATAGTGTTATCTAATGAGTACTGTGTTTACAAACCAGTTGTGCTGCTGCTGCAGGTAAGAATTTCATTGTTCCTTTTCGGGACATATGACAATAAAACACTCTTGACTCTTGAGATTGCACCTGGACTATTGTGAACTATTTTGGTCTCTTTACCTAAAAACACAGTTCGTGTAGCAGAGTGTTGCAAATATTCACTAGATGGGTTCCAGGGCCAGCAGATTTGTTCCAAACATCAAAACATCTGCTTTCATATGGTAGGATGGAACATGTAAACAATTTATTTTCAATTTCTGGACTTAAAGACTGATTATTTTTAAAACTATGCCAAATGAAATTATATCAAATGAGATGGAATGCACAATCATTGCTGAATCCAACTTTATTAGACAACATGATGTACTCAGAAAGTTTGCAATAAATAATTCCAAATCAGCAATGCCCTTCCCCATCATTTGGAGAATTTCTGAGCAATTGCTGAGGGAATGGATATATACTGTATAAGGAAAAGTGACAGGCGTTATTAGTGTTGATACAAATGATCAAAGGCTTTAGAATTTAATTTGCGAAAGTCAAATAAGTAATTACTTGTATTTGCTACAAGAATAACATTAGCTGAAGTCATTCATCTCACAGCAGATAAAAGTTTTCTTTATGAGAACCATGCTACAAAACGAAGGGATATGAATTGTTTTGCAAATTTATTTTTAGGTATGATTACCAATACGTAGACGGTGTAAATGTTTATATCAGTGACCTTGAGATTGTTGTGTCTCAGTCTCTCAATGATGTTGAAAAGAAATCTGTGATTCAAATTAATGAAAGCAATGCAGGCTGAAACTCTCTGGTCTGTATTTGGTGTCCTGGCAACACCCATGGGGGCGGGGGGGAGATTTACTACCTGAAAATGTTGTGCTTTATTTCTTGAGTTATTAATAAAAATGTTCACAAATCCGATCAAACTTTGAAATCAAAACACTTGTTTTTCGCTGATAAAGTGACAATGGATCTGCCTGCCTGCTCGCGCTGCGACTGACGTCACTTCCCACCCCTCCCTCCTCCCCCCGTTGTTCAAAAATCGCCCTGTAAAACCAAAGATCATAGCTTTGGTCGACACTCGCTTGCGCTCAAGCTCGGGTCTCTCCCCTCTCTCCCCCTCACCTCTCTCCCTCCTCCCCTCTTCCTCTCTCTCTCTGCCCCATCTCTCTCTCTCCTCCTCCCCCCTCTCTCTCCCTCCTCCCTCCCTCCCCCTCTGTGTCTCTGTGCCTCTGAGTACCTCTCTGTGCCTCTGTGTCCCTCTCTGTGCCTCTGTGTTGCTCTGTGTCGCTCTTTGTGCCTCACTCTATGCCCCTCTCTGTGCCTCTGTGTCCACTCTCTCTACCCCCCTCCCTCTCTAGCTGTGCTTGCAATTTGGGGGCTATGCGTGAGTGGATAGGGCAGGGGGATGGGGTAAAAGGTGTGAATTAATAAGATTAATATAATATTAATGGGGGGGTGGTTAGTGTGTGGGTGTGTGTGTGTGTGAGTGTGTGTGTGTGTGTGTGACACCACAGGCTGTCCCCTCCCCCCACAACCGCGAGTTGAGGGCATGGAACACAACGGGTCCCATCTGGTTTAGTTAAATGTAAATCTCAAATTGGTTTTCAAATGTAACTTTCTTATTACCGTGCAGCCCACATAATGGCAATTTAGGTAATGGAAGTTTGCCTTTATAAAATGTACAAATCACTACAAAATGAAATTGAGATATGGAATGAAAAAGTCCTCTTGCAGAATTTATGTGGACATAAATAACGCATGGAGAGTGTTGTACCAGATTACAAAGGATAACAACTGTTGCCTGCTGGTTACTTCGGTACACGTGACAATAAACTAAACACAAACTCAAGCATGTTAAATATTTCCTTGTCATAAATGAAAAGTAAAAACTCCCAGCCTCTCAGTGCTTCATCTCACCAATTCTTGCAGAAATGTTGATGAATGGACTGTTCTTCCAGATATGGTCCTATGTGCATTTCTCAAATATTGGAAATCATCCTCCATAATGAAATCATATGAATTTGGGTGTGGGCATATGTTGAGTCACTGCTGCCTTCTGCAATGTTTGGCATTGGTCTAAGTTTGTCCTCAAGATATCTCCAGTTCTTCCCAGTGTCAGACCTTTGGCAAGACATTTGGAACACTCACACTTTGCTCATCTTGTTTTGGCTACCTCCATTTGTCTTCTTGCACCTTTTCCCACTTCTTTATTCCAGGTTCTGGGTGAACAACATGTGCACATTCATCTGTGAGCTGCATGGATAAAATGTTTGCCAGCAATCAAGCAATGTGCCATCAGCTGGGCTGTATAACTTCCAAGCACGTCTGACTTATTTTTGGTCTACTGCATTGAAATCCATATTATATCTCGATTAACTTTTTGGATTCACTATCTGTAGCAAACATCTCCCAGCTCACCGCAGTGCACTGTTGATGCATGTCAATAATACAGAGCTCTTTTAAATGAACCATCTCTAGATGTTCCTCAGTCAAGATGAATTGCTACTAATTTTCCCTTGTACTAACATTGTGCCATTGATACAGTCACCACTATTTCACTTCGGAGTCACGTGAGTGACTGCGTGAAGAAGGCCGTCCCCACGCATGCGCGTCATTACGTCTGACGCATTGCGCAATGACTGACTGGCGGGCGCGTCGCTCCCTCCAGCAGGTAAGTTTAAAGGCTCAGGTAAGTGTTCATAACTTAGCTGAGGTCGTTGCTCCTGGTCCGGGGTGTTTTGCTTACCTTTTCAGCATCGGACTACGGGAGACCATGTCTAAAGAGGCGGGCCGCGACAAAACTGGCTGCGGAAGACCACAGGCAGCGGGCGGCCGCCGAATTTGCCCGCTCCATCGACTCCTTAAAGTCTAGTCTAAAAACATATCTGTTCTCCCAAGCCTTTCCTGACGTCCTCTGAGCGAGGGCTATTTGTATATATGTATGTAGCCTGCTTGTGCATACTACTCTTATAACAAATGTAAAGCACTTTGGTCAACGAGAGTTGTTTTTTATATGTACTATATAAATAAATGTGACTTGACTTGACTTGACTTCTTCTCTTTTATTTTTATACTCTCCCTGATGTCCCTTATCAGCCACAGTTGCCCCTTACTCCCCTTGGAATCTTTCTTCCTCCATTAATGAACTGATCCTGCACCTTCTGTATTATTCCTAAAAATACCTGCCATTGTTGTTCCACTGTCATCCCTGCTAGGGTATCTTTCCAGTCCAGCTCCTCCCTCATGGCCCCATTGTTCCCGTTAGTCAACTGTAAAACTGACACCTCCAATCTACCATATAACCATTGTATCCCTCCAATTGTAGATTAAACCCTGACCATATTATGGTCACTACCTCCTAATGGCTCATTAACCTCAAGTTCCTTTATCAAATCCTGTTCATCACATAACACTAAATCCAGAATTGCCTTCTCCCTGGTAGGCTCCGATACAAGCAGCTCTAAGAATCTATCACAAAGGCACTCTACAAAATCCCTTTCTTGGGGTCCAACACCAACTTGATTTCCCAGTCTACCTGCATGTTGGAATCTCCCATAACAACCTCTGCATTATCTTTGCTACATGCCAATTTTTACTCCTGATTCAACTTGCACCCTATGTCCAGGCTACTGTTTGGGGGCCTGTAGATAAGTCCCATTAAGGTATTTTTACCCTTACAATTCCTTAGTTCTATCCATACTGACTCCACATCTCCTGTTTCAATGGCACCTCTTGCAAGACCCTGAATTTCATTCCTCACCAAAGGAGTTACCCCACCTCCTCTGCCCACCTGTCTGACTTTTCAATAAGATGTATACCATTGGATATTCAGTTCCCAGCCCTGGCCCTCTTGCAGCCAAGTGTCTGTAATTCCCACAACATCATACTTGCCAATTTCTAACTGAGCCAATGGAAGAGCTGCAGGACCGAAAGGTCTGTATGGGAATGGGAAGGGGAATGGTTAGCAATCATGCACTTTCTGTCCTGGGCCATCTCCATTACTAGAGTGAGGCCACATGCAAACTGAGTCTCAAGCTCGTCCACTTTATTTCTTATACTTTGTGCATTCATATACAACACTTTGACCTCCGTATTCACTTCCCCCCTCGCAATTGGTCCTGACCTTACTCTGTTGTCCATTCTCGAGATTTCCTTCCCATTAATTTGAGAATCTTTTGTAATTTTTCCTGAAGCCACTTCCCCTTCAACTACATCTTTATACTCCCAATTTGTCAATCCCTTCCCCCCAACAATTTAGTTTAAACCCACACATGTAGCCCCAGCAAACCTGCCTGCCAGAATATCGGTCCCCCTTCAGTTAAGGTGTAACCCGTCCCTTTTGTACAGGTCACCCCTACCCCAGAAGAGATCCCAGTGGTCTATAAATCTAAATCCTTGCTCCCTGCACCAGCCCCTCAGCCACACATTCAGATCCCCTATCTCCCTGTTCCTGCCCTCACTAGCACAAGGTACTGGAAGCAATCCAGAGATAACCACCCTAGAAGTCCTGCTTTTCCCCAGTCTTCTTCCTAATTCTCTGAACTCACTTTAGAGAACCTCCTTTCTCTTCTTCCCAATGTCGTTTGTGTCTATGTGCACAACTACTGCCGGCTGTTCCCTTCTCTCTCTCGAGGATGTTCTGAATTTGGCTTGTGACATCCTGAACCCTGGCACCAGGGAGGCAACAGACCATCCTCGCATCTCGTCTGCTGCCACAGAATCTCCTATCTGCTCCTCGGACAATGGAGTCACCCACCACTATGGCTCTGCCCGACGTCGGTCAAGTCCCAACTCTAGGATTGGAGCCACCGGCGTGTCTGCCACTCGGACTGGAAGCATCATCTCCCCCAACAGTTCTTAAGAGGGCCTACCTGTTTTCATTAGGCACAGCCACCTGGGTCTCCTGCACTCCACGGTTACCACCCTTTCTCTCAGTCACACACATTAATTTTTCCCATATCCTCAGCGTGACAACCTCACTGTAGGTCCTGTCCGTTTTCCCAGCTGGCCCTGAGGTCATCCAGCTGTTTCTCCAGTGCCCCAACACGGTCCTTTAGGAGCTGAAGCTGGACACACTTGCCACAGTTGTAGCAGCCAGAAGCTCCATCTGTGTCCCTGGGCTCCCACATTCTGAAAGCATCTCACTGTCGTATCTGTTCTGTCATGTGTTCACCGCGTCCCGTCCTCTCCAGCTTTTTGTGAAGCCTCCTCTCCTCAACCTCCTCACCGAAGACTCACACTTTACACACAAGGCCGCTCCCTCACTGCTGCTCCCTTAGAGCAGCCTTGTTTATATTGAATGATAAATTGCCTAATTTACCAATTTACAAACCAAGTTCCTCAGTTTTAAACTGTTTTTCCCCTGCGACTTACTTACCTTTCCTACGGGTTTCAGCCAATAAGCTCATCTCCCTGCTTCTCTTTGATTGCTGCTTGTCCAAGATCCACTTAAGTACTGGGCTAACACTGGCTTTTTGGCACTCTTTTTAAACATGTTTTGTTTTCACTTTTAATTTCAAGTTTTTCATGTACCTTGTTGTGTGTTGTGACTCTTGGCAGATGAATGAAGTTTTATTGTAGCATATCGTATCATAAAGGACTTTGTGCATTCACCTTCTTTATTCCACTCTTGATCTTATACACCGCTATAAGATCACCCCTCAGCCTATATTTCATGGAATAAAATATTAGCCTGTCCGTGAGTCCCTCAGTTCCTGGCAACATCCTTGTAAGTCATTCCTGCACTCTTTCCAATTTATTGAAGAGAGTAGACCAGCATTTTACAAAAAGTTCATTCTGCACAAAATTGTTGAAATATCAAAAAATAAGTTTAAAATAAATGTTAAATTCAAATGTTAGGTGAAGTCATCAAACACAATAATTAAATGCTGCTTATTATATATAATTCATCATGTTTGTAAAGATACAATTTCAAAAAGCTGGGAACCTCAAATTTATTCTCAACCCTGCTTTGATTGAGAATACCTTCAACATAACCAATGAAGTCACGTGGGTATGTCAACAGCAATAAACGAAAGTTCCCCCTACATACTTGAAACCTATCCGTAACTTTTCAATGTCTAAAATTGCAAAAACTGATAATGGAATTTTAAGTTCAGGATCTTTAACATTGGGAATTGTACAACATGTGACTGTGGAAAATCCAAGTGGAGACTATTGGAAGTAGACTATATGTTTGCAGGAGGACATCAAAGCTTGCCAGAGACAATTACTTCCTTAACTGTTGGTTGTACACAAACTGTAGGCAGGAGAAAGTACAGTTAAATTGTAAAAGATCCATTTATATTTTGGTTTAATACTTCTCTAAAGAAGTTACAAAAATCATATTGGGATACATTTTACAATGACCTAAAATGGATGAAAAGGAACTGCAACTATTTGATGTCTCCCAATTCATCGCAAGTTATGGACTTTCACACAAAATTAAAATCTGACATAAAATCTGCATCAAATGTTTGCTAGCTGTTGGTTCACATGAAGAGTTATTTTTTGCTCAGGACTGCTAGCAATCATATGCCTTAAATAAAGCAAATATTCCCACTTAATACTTTAATCGTATTATTTGATCAATCCTGTTGAGTAATTTGTGGAATTGTTAATGTTTTGAAATTATATTAGGTTTGAAGTGGAGAAGAGTTTTGTTTAGTTTTCCAGTTCATATTCTAAAATTAGCATTTTTTAAATTATTGAGGATAAGGGACAGGGAGAAAGGATTGCTTTCCGAAGACTTCTGAGCATCTGAGGTCCCCTCAAATAACTTCAAAATCTAATACTAATTCCAACTGGTTTCAGGCACTGCAATAAATTCATAATATGTGACCTTTCACCTTAATGTTCTGGAGTCCTCATCTTCATCCACTTGAATCCTCACTCAAGGTTACATCAACATGTAATCTGTAAATTTAGTTTATTTTTTGCTGTCAATCTGCCTCACCCTTTAGATTCCTATTTATCTTGGTGTTTATAGGTAACTAGACTAAGTGGGACCCGTTGGGTCCCAGCATCACACGGGAGGGCTGGCCACCCAATGCAATAGTCCATCTCTCCATCAATTCCAATATTGGTGTCCGGTGGGGGGGGGTGGGGAGGGGGGAACTTTCTAGAGTGCTAGTATGGGTGTTGTGGGCTGAAGGGACTGGTTTCCAGAGGGCTAGTATGGAAATTGTGGGCCGAATGGATTCTTGTGCTGGCAGCTCACTCACTCACGGCTGGTGGGCTGGCAGTTGACTCACAGCTATTCAAGCAGGGTGCAAGGCCACCAAATTCAAGTGCAGTTTCTTACCACTTGAAGCAGGGTGCAAGGACAACAAATTCAAGTGCAGTTTCATACCATTTCAAGCGGGGTGCAAGGCCACTAAAGACAGTGAGTTGTGATCTCTCCCTCCTCCATCTTGCAGAGACTAAGCCACACCCACACTTCTGGGTTTTATAGTCCCTCCCCATTCCCACTAGAAGGGGCGTGGCCTTCATGGCGTGATTGACAGGAGAGAGAATCTCAACATCTTTTATTTTTCATCAATGGGAAAAATCCTTCGCACCTGATGAGTGAGGGGGAGTCTGAGTGATATGGCCTAAAATCACAGCCATACGTGGTAGCATTTTTTTTCTAAAATCAATATAAAGTGCAAACAGGAAGTGGTCAAGATTAGACTTCTAATTATATAGAAGGCAAGGCAACTATAATTTGGCAAGGCAACTTTAATTAAGCAAGGCAACTTTAATTAGGCAAGGCAACTTTAATTAGGCAAGGCAACTTTAATTAGGCAAGGCAACTTTAGCATTTCCAAACCAAAGGCAACACAGCTTTAGGATTTCAAAACCAAAGGCAACACAGCTTTAGCATTTCTAAACCAAAGGCAACACAGTTTTATCATTTCCAAACCAAAGGCAACACAGCTTTATCATTTCCAAACCAAAGGCAACACAGCTTTAGCATTTCCAAACCAAAGGCAACACAGCTTTAGCATTTCCAAACTATATTTTCAAACCACATTAAGGGCACTGACAGGTCAGTAAAACCACTCACAGTTTAGTAGACATGTGTTCAATGTTATTCATAGCTCAGACTGAGAGACGTGACCCTCTCGCTCCCCCATCTTGCAGAGACTGACTCTGGCACTCAACATTTCCGGGTTTTATAGTCCCTCCGGAAGGGGCGTGGCCTTCAGGAGATAGAATCTCAACATTTTTTAAACACTAATAACTATTTTACTTTTCATCGATGGGAAAAATCCTCTTGTCCTGCGCAGCGGAGGGAGATTCTGAGTAAGGTGGCCAAAAATCAAAGCCGTAAGTGGCAGCGTTTTCTCTAAAATCAATATACAGGACACCAGGAAGTGGTCAAGATCAGACCTTTAGTAATATAGATTATCACTAATTGAGTTGACAGCAACATTTTCTAGTTTATACAGTATAAGGAGCCTCTGAAGACCCATCTAAACAAAAAACTCATACTGTTTTAAATTGTAAAGTCATGTTACAGCTGTACAAAACATTGGTAAGGCTTCGTTTAGAGAACTGTGTAAAGTTCTGGTAACTCTGCTGCCGATAGGATGTCATTAAACTGGAAATATTTGCGAGGATGTTAGTGGAACTGGAGGGTTTGAGTTACAAGGGGAGGCTGGATCAGCTGGGTATTTTTTCCCCTTGAACAAAGGAGGCTGAAGGGTGACCTTTGAGAAGTTTATAAAATCATGAGGGGCAAAAAAGAAGATGAATAGCAACAGTCTAACTAGAATAATCTAACACTAGAGGGCAACTTTTTAATGTGGAGGCTGGTGGATCTATGGAACTAACTGCAAAAGGAAATGGTAGAGCTGGGAACATGTACAACAGTTAAAAACACATGGGTAAGTATATGGGTATGAAAGGTTTGGAATGTTATGGGCCAGATACAGGCAGTGTGACTAGCTCAGTTATGCATCTTGGGAAGAGTGGGTGAGGGGCCGTAGGGCTTGATTCTGTGCTGTATAGCTTTAAGACATTTTCTGTTTAAAATATAGGTGAACTTCTGACTCCGGTATCAGTGCAAAATAAGCAAAAGCAAATCAACCACATTTGTAAAGGAAACTTAGGTAGAATGGGAGCCCACTGAAGTTGGATTTTGTATTTCAATTTTCTGAACCCAGGTGAAACTTGCAAGCGAATAATAACAAATTATGAAACCAAGTTTTCTGTAATTTTGTGGGAACCTGCACCAGACACTACTTTTATTCCCCGATATCAAAACTTTAAAAAATCCTCATATATTTATTTTTCAATGCTAGGTTGGTGGTCATAAGGTCATAGGTGATAGGAGTGGTATTAGGCCATTTGGCCAATCAAGTCTACTCTGCCATTCAATCATGGCTGACCTATCTCCCCCTCCTAGCCCCATTCTCCTGCCATCTCCCAATAACCTCTGACACCTGTGCTAATTGCATGGTATGTTCCTAATTTATATTATCTTTTATAGCCTTCATCAAAATGTCAACGTGTACCGAATGTGAATACTGAATGTGTAATGTACACATTAAATGCATATGCAGCAAGGCAAGTGCAGGTTGTTGTTTAATTAAGAACAACATGAAAAAAAATACCTGTCCCTGGGATGAATCCAGTTGTGTCCTGGAAATAATAGCCACTCTGTGAATTTTGAGATAACTTTTAAATTGCTTCCCTTTATGCTAACTCTGGTATGAGATATAGCCACAACTGGTATTTCTCCACTGCTACTGTTGTGGTGAATGATAGTGTCAACTACACTTGTAAAACAGCATTTTAGTTGTGTCCCATCCTGCCTAATGCTGTGTGAAAGTTTCACAGTTAACTTTTAATCAAGTCTCAACATTTGAGAAGTTGTCTTTGTGTGCTGCATTACATTCATAATTAGTTTTGGAGATAAGTTTTCCCAGACACATATAAAACCAGTTGATTAGCCATTCTGGAAAACATGCAGGAATGGTCTGTTATAATTAACAACCATCAAGCCAGACAAAAAGCCATGGGTGAATGTGTAAAGACATTACAGTTGCCGAGTTCTCCACCATCAACATCCTAGAGACCGCATATTCAGAAATTAATGGGATCTCCCACTTAAAGGGGCTGCCCCACTGTGGCGACCTAATCCATGAGTTCAGTAGAGTGTCTGTGACCTTCAAGCTCAAGGGCACTCGCCTGGAAAACCTCGAGCTGGATCGACCATCAGCGATGAAACCGCTAGCTGGATCCACACACACACACACACACACACACACACACACACACACACACACGCGCACACACACACACACACACTGCAAAGGTGGGGGCCAGGGAAAACGGGGGAGCTTCCCTGGCTAAATTCACACCTGCGATGTGAAGGGAAGGGAAAAGAAGGAAGGGAAAAGACGGCTGCACAGTGTACGGTAAGTCATTTAGAGAATGCGGTGGGGGGGGGGGGGGGGGGGGTGGGGGAGAAGGAGAGAGAAGGGAAGAGAGACCTAGCTGAGGCTGCGAGTGTGGGAACTTCCCTCGAGCATGAAGGAGTGTTCCAGTGACCTCATAGGACCTCCTAGGACCATGTGTTGACCATGCTGTGAGTTTGAGTCGAGGGCAAACTCTTCTAAACTCGCAGATTAGGTCACCGCAGTGGGACAGCACCTTAAGTATCAAGACTTCAAGATCTGTTCTGAGCATTTCTTTTGTGGCAAATTAGTTATTTCCAGCACTTCAAGGGACTTGATGAATGTTACTCCAATAATACTCAAGGTTAAACACCATCCATTTAAAGTAACCCACTTAATCGATGCCCAGACTATATACTCACTCCCTACACCAACAACATACAACAGCAGCAGCAAACAGCGGGGTGGAAGATTGCAACCGTCACGTGGTACGCTCTGTTTCGACTAATGCAATCAACTCGACGTGCACAAACGGAAGATCAAACAGAACAAGTTGTCCAACAACTTTTGGCTGTGCACGCCACATGAAAGAAGAAGAAGCAGCAAACAGCCATGGGCTTCTCACGTAAACCTTTCAAACCTAAATCTACACCATCTACAACTGCAACTGCCACATGTGAAATTGCCCCTTGTGTGCATGATGCAAAAGTGTGAATATTTTCACTTGCACCTGTAATCCGCATAATATCCCGACGCAGAACTTCATCATTATTACATGATTTGAATGATGCCACTCCTTCCCAAAGGCACTCCACTATCCGACTGTAGCAATTCAAGGTGATTCACTGCCACCTTCCCGAGGGCAATGAATTAGTAACTATTTAAAACAATTCTGCCAGTTATCAAAATATGAATTAACATCACCAATAAATAAACAATAAATAAATTACTTTGATACTTTGAATGATACATTATTTTCATAGTTTTATATAGGATTCTTAGATAATACATTTTTATTCCACTAACATCTATCTAATTGTTACCATGTGCTGAGAATCAGTTCTGGGAAATCTTAAAAAAAGGGAACAAGGCTCTTAAGAGTTCATTGTAGACAGCCTGCCAAGTCTTATTTCCTGCAGATTTTTCAATACAATTCACTCAGGAACTACTAATATGTTTGACTAATGAGTATTTCTTAACCAAGGCAAACATAAACAAACGAAATCAAAGCTGTAAAGAATTTTCTTTGAATTAAAGTGAAATGGCACTCAGAAAATGTATGCATACCTAGTATTTTTTTTAGTCCAAAAGGTTATGAAAGTTTGAGTCCTGGATGTGGCAATGTGAGATAAGAGCATACCAAGCACTTAAATTTGTTTAATCTGAAATTCCTTTGCTCTTTTCATGAAAATATTAATCGGATTAAATAAAGTAATTCTGTGCCTGCAATAAAATAAGCAAATTGATGTCTTGAATGAGTTAAACATTTAAATTCTATTATATACTTATAATAATAAATTGTAAAAAATTATAAAGTTCCAAGAATGAAGTTAAAATTAGTTGCCCAACTTTGGCACGATATTGTAGAAATAGAGAACTGCAGATGAAGGTTTCCAATAAATGACACAAAGTGCTGGAGTAATTCAGCAGGCATAACTTTAGAATATGGATGTGTGACATTTTGGGTTGGGTCCCTTCTTCAGACTTTTATCTTCTCTTCCCTTTTCCATGCTGACCTTTCTGTCCTGGGCCTCTCCATTTTTAGAGTGAGGCCACATGCAAACTGGATGAACAGAACCGCATATTCTGTTTGGGTAGTAATGGTATGAACAGTGAATTCTCCATATAACCATATAACCATATAACAATTACAGCACGGAAACAGGCCCTCTCGGCCCTTCCAGTCCGTGCCGACCATTTGTTTTCCCCTAGTCCCATCTACCTGCACTCAGACCATACCCCTCCATACCCTTCACGTCCATATACCTATCCACTTTACTTTTAAATGTTAAAATCGATCCTGCCTCCACCACTTCTGCTGGAAGCTCATTCCACACAGCCACCACCCTCTGAGTAAAGAAGTTCCCCCTCACGTTACTTCTAAACTTCTGTCCCTTAATTCTCATGTCATGCCCTCTTGTTTGAATCTTCCCTACCCTCAATGGGAAAAACGCATCCACGTCAACTCTGTCTATCCCTTTCATCATTTTAAAGACCTCAATCAGGTCCCCCCTTAACCTTCTGCGCTCCAAAGAATAAAGACCTAACTTGTTCAACCTTTCTCTGTAACAGAGTTGCTGGAACCCTGGCAACATTCTAGTAAATCTCCTCTGTACTCTCTCTATTTTGTTGACATCCTTCCTATAACTAGGCGACCAAAATTGTACACCATACTCCAGAATTGGTCTTACCAATGCCTTGTACAATTTTAACATTACTTCCCTACTCCTATATTCAATGCTCTGATTTATAAAGGTCAGCAAACCAAAGGCTTTCTTTACCACCCTATCTACATGCGATTCCACCTTCAGGGAACTATGCACAGTTATTCCTAGATCCCTCTGTTCCACAGCATTCCTCAATTCCCTACCATTTACCATGTACGTCCCATTTTGATTTGTCCTGCCAAGATGTAGCACTTCACACTTAACAGCATTAAACTCCATCTGCCATCTTCAGCCCACTTTTCCAAATGGCCCAAATCTCTCTGTAGACTTTGAAAATCTACTTCATTATCCACAACACCACCTATCTTAGTATCATCTGCATACTTACTTATCCAATTTTTCCACCCCATCATCCAGATCATTGATGTACATGACAAACAACAGTGGACCCAACACAGATCCCTGAGGCACCCAACTGGTCACCGGCTTCCAACCTGACAAACAGCCATCCACCACTACTCTCTGACATCTCCCATTCAGCCACTGTTGAATCCATCTTGCTACTCCGCCATTAACACCCAAAGATTGAACCTTCTTAACCAACCTTCCATGGGGAACCTTGTCAAAGGCCTTACTGAAATCCATATAGACAACATCCACTGCTTTACTCTCATCAATTTCCCTAGTTACCGCTTCAAAAAATTCAAGAAGGTTTGTCAAACATGACCTTCCAGGCACAAATCCATGTTGACTGTTCCTGATCAGACCCTGTTTATCCAGATGCTTATATATATTATCTCTAAGTATCCTTTCCATTAATTTGCCCACCACTGACGTCAAACTAATAGGTCTATAATTGCTAGGTTTATTCTTTGAACCCTTTTTAAACAATGGAACAACATGCGCAGTATGCCAATCCTCCGGCACTATTCCCGTTTCTAATGACATTTGAAATATTTCTGTCATAGCTCCTGCTATTTCTACACTAACTTCCCTCAATGTCCTAGGGAATATCCTGTCAGGAACTGGAGACTTATCCACTTTTATATTTTTCAAAAGTGTCAGTACTTCCTCCTCTTTGAATCTCATAGTTTCCATAGCTACTCTACTTTTTCCCCTTAACCCACAGAGTTCAATATCCTTCTCCTTGGTGAATACCGAAGAAAATAAATTGTTCAATATCTCCCCCATCTCTTTTGGCTCTGCAGATAGCTGTCCATTCTGGTTCTCTAATGGTCCAATTTTATCCCTCGTTACCCTTTTGCTATTAATATAGCTGTAGAAACCCTTTGGGTTTACTTTCACCTTTCTTGCCAAAGCAACCTCATATCTTCTTTTAGCCTTCCTAATTTATTTCTTAAGATTCTTTTTACATTCTTTATACTCCTCTAGCACTCCAACTTTAAGTAACCTCTATCAGCTCCTCTCGCCCACCCCTTTCTCCCCCACACAGACCCCTTTCTTCTTCCCCTCCCCTGTGCCCCACCAGGACTCGTACCTATTTATCTCCCCCTTCCCCTCCCCCTCCATCTACATTCCTTCCCCTGGCTTCAAAATTTGCAACTCTTCAATCCTTTTGCCTCACATCTATTTTTTTTTCATCTCTGGCCTTTGTCCAACAATACTCTGCTTATTAAAACCTCTGCTCGCATATGTTCACCTATAACCTGCCACAGTTTTGTCTTGCTCCTCTTCTCTTCCAGCTATCATCCTCCACACACCCCTCCACAATCAGTCTGAAGAAGAGTCCCAACCCAAAATGTCACCTATCCATGTTTTCCAGAGATGCTGCCCGATCCATTGTGCTATTTCAGTACATTGTGTCTCTTTTTGTGTCATTGCATTCTTACTTTGCATGTGTTTATCTTAAAAGTATATCAATAAAATAAATGCAGTGAATAATTTGGATGCAGCAATGATGTATGCTGTACCCAACTAAAGTTTAGCTTCATATGTGGGCAAAATTTATTGCTTTATGTTTTGTGCAAACAATACCCTTCATGACATATTTTCTCAGGAAATCTTTGAAGCTTTTGTAAATCTGATCACCTGGCTGTGCTTCAATTCCCTGCTTACAAGTAAAAACTGAAGTGGGTGATCCGGTACAAGAAGTCATGCAGTGCAAGGTCAGAGGAAACAGAAGACACTCTCTGGGATTGCTTTGAGTCAGTGGACCAGTCGGTATTCAAAGAATCTGCAGCTAGCCTAGATGAATATGCCGCTGCTGTTTCAGACTTCATCGGTAAGTGTGTAGAGGACTGTGTAACAAAGGATTTCCCAACCGGAAACTATGAAACTATGATGGTCTTAGCGAAACTGAGGTCCATTTCTAGGTGAAGTCTGAGTCTGCAGCATTCAGGTCAAACAATCCTGAATTGTACAAGAAATCAATCTACAGCCATTGCAGAGCCATTAAGAATGCCAAGAGGGAATTTCAGACTAAGCTGGTGTCTCGAGGCAATGGCATGGATAGCGGTAGATTGTGGCAAGACTTGCATGCTATTTTGGGATACAAACCAAAGGCGAGCAGTATAGTCAGGGGAGCAACGGCGGGTAAAGGGTCCCTCTCCAATGAGCTCAATGCATTCTATGCTCACTTTGAACAAAGATAGGTGGTGGAATGCCATCCACTCTGCTAGTTTCAAGTGCGCTTGTACCAATAGTTATCATGGCAGATGCAAGATCGACCATCCTGAGAGTAAATCCATGGGAAATTACTGGTCCAGATGGAATCCCTGGACATATCCTCAGGACATGTGTGGATCAACTGGCAGAGATATTCACAGACATCTTTAACCTCTCTCTACTGCAGTCTGAGGTCCCCACCTGCTTCAAAAACACCACTATCATACCAAAGAAAATTAAGGTAGTGTGCCTTAATGACCACCATCTGTGGCTTGCTCTTTATCTGTCAATAAAAGACAACTTTTTCGAAAATTGAGAACAAATTCACTACAAACAAATTCAAGAACAAGTTTGAAGAGATTCAAGCAAGGCTGCTGTTTGAAGGGGAGATTAGGGAATGCTGTGTTCTTTGTTTCAGTAAAATATATCTTGTGCCTGACTCACCTGACCCTGCTATACAATCTTAGGATTGCTCCATTTATTGTATTTATGCGGAATCCTCAGGCAAGGGTAAATACAGCAACATCTGCTTTTCGGTCAATGCTTCATGTGATGATGGTCTTAACAAAGTTGTGCTCCCCTAACCTAGAATACCTCATCATAAAATGGCAACCGTTTCAACTTCTGGAGGAATTCACTTCCACCATCTTGTCAGTGATCTACATACCATCCCAAGCCAACACCAAGAGGACACTGGACAAATTATATTCACTCATTAACTCCCTCAAGGCAGCAAACTCTTGTGCCCATTTCATTTCCAATGACTTCAGTCAAGCTAACAAAGAATGTACTCCTCAAATGAATCCATGGTGGCACAATGGTAGACTTACAGTGCCAGAGACCCAGGTTTGATCCTGATTAAGGGTGTTTGTCTGTATGGTGTTTGTACATTCTCCACATGACCATTTGGGTTTTCACCGGGATCTCTGGTTTCCTCCCATACTCTAACGAGGTACAGGTATGTAGATTAAGTGACTTGGTATAATTGTAAATTGTCCCTAGTGTGTGTAGCATAGTGTTAGTGGGCGGTGACCGCTGTTCAGCATGGACCCGGTGGGCCGAAGGGCTTGTTTCCGCACTGTAGCTCTAAACTAAACTAAACTAAATACCGTCGCTCTGTTTCCTGCACCATACAGGTGTTAACACTCTTGACCCTTGCTACACCACCACCAAGTAAGCCCAACATTCCATCCTTCACCCTCATTTCGGCCAGTCTGATTATCCATCGGTACTGCTCCTGTCAGATTACTGCACTCTACGAGAAATCCAAGTATAATTTTTGCAAGGATATCTAAATACCAAAAGGATAACTCCAAGTCAGGCAGTTATCTAGCGACTGTGGCAGATCCTGAATAATATAATGGGCTACAAGCTGAAATCAGCAATGATGAATTTCTACTGGATGAGATCTGAACAAAGTTTCACCTAGGCACATCTCCCCATTTCCCCTTACTGTGCCATCCCATACATCTTGGTGTTGTAGGTCGAATGTAAAGGAAAGGTATACAGTTAATTGCATACTCTTCTGGTTGCCCCATTACATGAAGGATATGGAGGCTTTCGAGAAGGTGCAGAAGAGGTTTACCAGAAAGAGGTTTGCCTGGATTAGAAGGAAATGTTACGATCATCTCTTCAGGGAGTGTTTGGACAGACTTGCCAGGGGTACTGATGGAGGCAGATATATTAGTGTGGTTTAAGAGGCTTTTTGATAGGCACAAAGATATGCAGACACGTGTCAAGAGTGTTTTATTGTCATATGTACCGAAACAAAGCAATGAATTTATTTCTGCAATTTGCATAATTCTTATTTGCAGAATTGGGGGATTTGGATCATATGGAGGCAGATGCATCATGTTCGGCACAGGCATTATGGGCTACACAGTTTGTTCCCATGCTGTGCTATATGGATCATGTGCAGGTATAGGAGCTTAGTTTAACTTGGCCTCATGTTTTGAACAGACTTTTACCCAAGGTGTAGTTCACCTTGACTATAAGAACGCCAATGTCAGAATGCTATTTATTGACTACAGCTCAACCTTCAACACAGTTATACCAAACCAGCTCACCTCTAAAATCCTGGAACGTGGCCTTGGCACCTTTGATTGCAACTGACTTCTAGACTTCCTGACTGGCCGACGTCAGCTGATTAGAAATGATCGTAAAATATCCTCCATCTGTCGCTCAATGCAGGTGCCCCTCCTCAAGGTTGCATGCTCAGTCCCTTGACTGGGTAACCAAGTACAACGTCAACTCGATCTTTTAGTTTTCCAATTATATCACTATTGTCTATATTGTCATCAACAAATCCACCAGAGAATTCAGAGAATGGTGCAAATAAGGAACATACTAACACACGGTGCTGCTGTAGTGAATTGTATGGATACATTTGAGCAAGTCAGAACAAGCATTTATGGGAGAAGGGAGTAGAAAGTTTGCAAAAAGATTTAGTTAAGAAACAATATTAAGAGGCTTGAGAGAAATATGAACGCTTGCATGGACTGGTTGGGCTGAATAGCATGATTCACTGTCCCATAGTTCTACATATGTATAATCCTACATATTGTCTATGTAGTTTGGTTTATTAATTCACCTTGAACATTTGAAATTATGAATGACTGACTAGCATTGTTCCTTGCATCTGCAGGGATCTAATACTATATACTATAACAATTCCATATGGAATTAGGAAATGGTTTCCAGTTCAACAATAGTGCATTTTTAGGATATAGCCAGAGTCCATTTCAAATCTTTGTTTGGCAGCCAACTTTTCTTGGGTGTCTGTGTGGATATCATTATTGCACCCTTGGCATTCTTCCCATGGCCTCTTGACCTGGGAAAGTGAACTCGCTTCCTCTGCAATCTGATCGCAGATCTTTTTTCTTCACGCTTAGAGCTGTGGTGAAAGCTTACATTAGGTATCAAAATGTTTTAATAATAACAAAATAATGGTGCCCATGTCAGCACCGCAGTGCTTCTTATTTCAACATTGCATTGCATATTTATTCTGCTTAGAATTGGAGTGCAAATAAAGGAACATGTAATATGCATACATAAATATTACTCATCTCTAGTTTATCCTGACTATTTGAAGAATTTATCTCTGGAACAATTTGATGCAAAGGTGAAAGAGAATTTTTCTTCTTCAATGAAATGTTGTTTTGAGTTATATAAAGTTTCATCTTTTTAACTATGTTCAAAGTACTCTCCTAGTTTCCTTCATTTTCTATTCAATTCAGAGCAAACGTTGCTTTAACTATTCCTGTTTTTATTTTAAGAAACAGCATGGAAATGGCCCTTCGGCCCACCAACTCCACGCCGTTCATCGATCACACTAGTTCTAATGTTATCCAACTTTCTCATCCAATTTGGGGCAATTTACAGTGGCCAATCAATCAATAAAGCCGCACGTCTTTGGGATGTGGGAGGAAACTGGATCACCCGGAGGAAAACCCAAGCAGTCACAAGGAGAACATGTAAACTTCACACAGACTGCACCCGAGCTCAGGATCGAACCTTAGCCCCTGGCACTACGAGGCAGCAGCTATGCCACTGTGGTTTTGTTATGGTTGGTTTTGCTGTAATTATAAACAAAAAATATTTTTGTCGGCTATTTGTAACTTTCAATGAACAATAGGAAAAGATCAGACTTTTCAGCTATCCGATTAGCTTTATTCCCCTTTTCTTCTGCCTATTAATCTACAGTACATCGTAAAGGATGCTAAAAGTCCAGGCATACATTTTAAGCTAGAACTGATCTTCAAACTTATTTCTTCCATTGCCTAACCTTCATATTTTGCCTCTCCAAAATTCACACATTTATTTGAGCTCTCCAAGGCTAAAATCCTGCACCACGTGTTTTGTTACCTCCGGAAATAATTTCTCTAAACTTGTAACATCCATTAGCGGAAGCGTAACCAAATGTTGCTTAATCAAATCCAAAGATGGCGCGGCCGTGTCGCCTTCGTGGTAGCTCCGCAGTTGTGCATTTTTTAAACTATTGCTAGACTATGTGGGACCCGTTGGGTCGCAGCTTCACATGGGACGGCAGGTCCCCCAACGCAATATTCCACCTCTCCACCAATTCCAATATACACACACGCTCACACACATACAAACACAACGCACGCACGCACACACACACACACACACACACACACACACACACACACACACACACACACACACACACTCACTCACACACTCACTCACACACACTCTCACGCACACTCACACATTCACTCACACATACACTCACACATACACTCACACATACACTCACACATACTCACACACACACTCACACACAGACTCACACACTCACACACAGACTCACACACCCATACACTCACACACACAACATACACTCTCACACACACACACACACTCGCACACTCACATACACACACACACACATACACACTCACACTCACATACATGCTCATACTCACAATCCCCCCCACACACACACTCACACTCACACTTACACACACTGACTCACACGCCATATATATGACAGTAAACCTTCTTGAATCTACTCACATGGCTGAGCACGGCCTCTCAATGTGGGGCTTCCGCAGTCAGCGGCACTTCCGCAATCAGCGTGACCTCTGCACTTACCGGAAATTACGTGATCAGCGCGACCTCTGTACTCACCAGAAATGATGCAATCAGCGCGATCTGTCCACTAAGCGGAAGTCACGAAATGCGCGGGACCTTTGGACTAAAAACTGTCGGATCTAATAAAGCATTTATTCCTTCTAAACACAGTCAGACTTAATAAAGTATTTATTCCTTCCAAATACAGTCGGACATAATAAAACATTTATTCCTTCCAAACACAGTCGGACCTATAAAGCATTGCAGTTGCAAGCACAGGCAGGGCAGCAGGCCAAAGAACTCATGGCATTGTCATTTCATTTCCAATTAAGCATTGCACTTTCAAGCACAGGCAGGGCAGCAGGCCAAACAACTCATGGCATTATCATTAAGGGTTAACAAATCATTTATTGCAAGTACATTTCAGACTCACAGTTCAGTTGATTCACAGCTTAGAATGACAGTCTTGGCCCCTCCCTTGCGATCTTGCAGAGTAACTGACTCACGTCCAGGCATCCGGGGTTTTATAGTTCTATCCCCTCCCCCCGGAAGGGGCATTACCTTCATTGTTGTGAGACAGGCGAGAGGACCAATCAGCTGATAGAGAAACATAGAAACATTGAAAAATAGGTGCAGGAGTAGGCCATTCGGCCCTTCGAGCCTGCACCGCCATTCAATATGATCATGGCTGATCATCCAACTCAGTATCCCGTACCTGCCTCTCTCCATACCCCCGATCCCTTTAGCCACAAGTGCCATATCCAACTCCCTCTTGAATATAGTCAATGAACTGGCCTCAACAACCTTCTGTGGCAGTGAATTCCAGAGACTCACCACTCTCTGTGTAAAGAAGGTTTTCCTCATCTCGGTCCTAAAGGAATTCCCTCTTATCCTTAGACTGTTACCCCTTGTTCTGGACTCCCCCAACATCGAGAACAATCTTCCTGTATCTAGCTTGTCCAACCCCTTAAGAATTTTGCAAGTTTCTATAAGATCCCCCCTCAAACTTCTAAATTCCAGTGAGTACAAGCCGAGAATATCCAGTCTTTCTTCATATGAAAGTCCCGATATCCCAGAAATCAGTCTGGTGAACCTTCTCTGAACCCCCTCTACGGCAAGAATGTCTTTCCTCAGATTTGGAGACCAAAACTGTACGCAATACTCCAGGTGTGGTCTCACCAAAACCCTGTACAACTGCAGTAGAACTTCCCTGCTCCTATACTCAAATCCTTTCGCTATGAATGCTAACATGCCATTTGCTTTCTTCACTGCCTGCTGCACCTGCATGCCTACTTTCAATGACTGGTGTACCATGACACCCAGGTCTCGTTGCATCTCCCCTTTTCCTAATCTGCCACCATTCAGATAATAGTCTACGCTCGTGTTTTTGCCACCAAAGTGGATAACCTCACATTTGTCCACATTATACTGCATCTGCCATGCATCTGCCCATTCACTCAGCCTATCCAAATCACCCTACAGCCTCCTAGCATCCTCCTCACACCTAACAATACCCCCCAGCTTGGTGTAATCTGCAAATTTGGAGATGTTGCATTCAATTCCCTCGTCCAAATCATTAATGTATATTGTAAATAGCTGGGGTCCCAGTACTGAGCCTTGTGGTACCCCACTACTCACTGCCTGCCATTCTGAAAAGGACCCGTTTACTCCTACCCTTTGTTTCCTGTCTGCCAGCCAGTTCTCTATCCACATCATTATTGAACCACCAATACCGTGTGCTTTAAGTTTATATACTAATCTCTTATGTGGGACCTTGTCGAAAGCCTTCTGAAAGTCCAGATATAACACATCCACTGGTTCTCCCTTATCCACTCTACTAGTTACATCCTCGAAAAATTCTATAAAATTCGTCAGACATGATTTACCTTTTGTAAATCCATGCTGACTTTGTCCAATGATTTCACCACTTTCCAAATGTGCTGCTATCCCATCTTTAATAATTGACTCTAGCAGTTTCCCCACTACCGATGTTAGACTAACTGGTCTGTAATTCCCCGCTTTCTCTCTCTCCCTCCTTTTTTAAAAAGTGGGGTTACATTAGCTATCCTCCAATCCTCAGGAACTACTCCAGAATCTAAGGAGTTTTGAAAAATTATCACTAATGCATCCACAATTTCCGTGGCTACCTCCTTGAGCACTCTGAGATGCAGACCACCTGACCCTGGGGATTTATGGGCCTTTAATCCATTCAATTTACCCAACACCACTTCCCGGCTACCCTGGATTTCACTCAGTTATGCCATCTTATTTGACCTCCGGTCCACTGCTATTTCCGGCAGATTATTTATGTCTTCCTTAGTGAAGACAGAATCAAAGTAGTTATTCAATTGGTCTGCCATGTCCTTGTTCCCCATGATCAATTCACCTGCTTCTGACTGCAAGGGACCAACATTTGTTCTAACTAGTCTCTTTCTCTTCACATATCTATAAAAACTTTTGCAGTCAGTTTTTATGTTCCCTGCCAGTTTCCTTTCGTAATCTATTTTCCCTTTCCTAATTAAGCCCTTTGTCCTCCTCTGCTGGATTCTGAATTTCTCCCAGTCCTCTGGTAGGCTGCTTTATTTGGCCAATTTGTATGCCTCATCTTTAGTTTTTATACTATCCCTGATTTCACCCGTTATCCATGGATGCACCACCTTCCCTGATTTATTATTTTGCCAAACTGGTATGAACAATTTTAGTACTTCATCCATGCAGTCTTTAAATACCTTCCATTGTACATCCACTGTTAACCCTTTAAGACTCACCTGCCAGTCTATCTTGGCCAATTCACGGCTCATACCTTCAAAGTTACCTTTGTTTAAGTTCAGAACCCTTGTTTCTGACTTAATTATGTCACTCTCCATCCTAATGAAGAACTCAATCATATTATGGTCACTCTTGCCCAAGGGGCCACGCACACAAGACTGCTAACTAACCCTTCCTCATTACTCAATACCCAGTCTAGAATAGCCTGCTCTCTCGTTGGTTCCTCCACATGCTGGTTTAGAAAACTATCCTGCATACATTCCAAGAAATTGTCTTCCTCGGCACCCCTGCCAATTTGATTCACCCAATCTATATGCAGATTGAAGTCACCCATTATAACTGTGTTACCCTTGTTGCACACACTTCTAATTTCCTGTTCACAAGGTTTTTTAAACATTCATTAACTTTTTTATTTTTAATCGATGGGAAAAATAAATCTCGTGGCTGCATCAGCAGAGGAGGACTGTGAGTAAGATAACTCAAAAATCACAGCGATACTGGGTAGCGTTTTTTCTAAAATCAATATACGGTGGCTTGCAAAAGTTTTCATACTCCTTGAACTTTTCCACGATTTTGTCATGTTACAACCACAAACGTAAATGTATTTTATTGGGATTTTATGTGATAGACCAACACAAAGTGGCGCATAATTGTGAAGTGGAAGGAAAATGATACATGGTTTTCAAATTTTATTACAAATAAAAAACTGAAAACTGTGGCGTGCAAAAGTGAGCAGCTTTAAATAGCTAGGAGTCTACATCACAGAGGATCTGACATGGACAACACACACTGCTGCACTGGTGAGAAAGGCATGGCAGCGCCTTTATGACCTCAGGCAGCTGAGGAAATTCAGAGTCTCTCTGAGGATCTTCAATCCTTCTACTCTGGTGCTGTAGAATGTATCCTGTCCGGAAACATCTTGATCTGGTTTGTAAACAGCTTTGCCCTGGACAGGAAGACTCTGCAGAGAGTGGTGCGTTCAGCTGAACGCACCATGGAAACTACACTCACCCCCTGCAGGACCTATACATCAGGAGGTGCAGATCCAGAGCCAGCAAGGTAATGAAAGACCCCTACCACCCCAGCAACATACTGTTCCAGCTGCTACAGTCAGGCAAGCGCCTCCACTGTCACGCTGCAAAAACAGAGGATGAGACGGAGTTTCTTCCCACAGCCCATCACTGAGTCTGAAGAAGGGTCTCGACCCGAAACGTCGCCTATCTCCTTCGCTCCTTAGATGCTGCTGCACCCGCTGAGTTTCTCCAGCATTTTGTGTAACCCTCTGTAAACTCTGATCTCTGGTCTGGGACTAATTTACTGTTGTTGTTTTTTTAAAATGTAAATATTGATTCCGTTCTGTTCCATTGTTCAGTTGTTTTGCACAATCTCACAGGCATTGCCACTTTCATTTCACTGAACATCTTGCATGTGCATGTGACAAATAAAGTTGACTTGACATGACTTGGGTGTTAGACACTGGAACTTTTATCTGTTGTAACTCCTGTTTATCCATCTCTTCATATTGTGACCTTTATCTCATCTTCACCTTTTATACTACTGCAGGCAGAAGAGCTTACAGCCATTTTAGTTTAGTTCAGACATAGAGCACGCAAACAGGCCCTTTGGCCCAGCTAGTCCGTGCCGACCAGCAACCCTCACACATTAACACTACCCTACACATATTAGGGACACGTTTACAAGCATATCAAGCCAATTAACCAACAAACCTGTTCATCTTTGGAGTGTGGGAGAAAACTGAGGATCTCGGAGAACCTACAAACTCCGTGCAGCCAAGTACCATAGTCAGGATTGAACCCGGGTCTCTGGCACTGTAAGGCAGTCAGTCTACTGCTACACCTCCATGCTGCACTTATTGTTATGTTTATGTGGAATCTATATTTTATTTCCTTATTGCAATGTGTTTTATAATAGGTCAATTAGTAGTTGGAAAACTACTTTTTGCTGGAAATCTTAACAATTGCACCATTAATCTATTTTTCTCTTCCAGATTTTGATGATCTGCCAGACTTTATAGAATTGGCTGTGAATTGTAGTCAAATTTGATTAATTAATGTTGAGACAACTAATGTTTCAAGTCCGAGGCCCTTTTTTCAAGTTTCCAGAGGGTCCAATCATAGATTGCACATGGTTTGTGTGGGATATATCTAACAGATATTTTAGAGCGAACACTTTGGTATTCACCACATTGTCATAAGGTCATAAGTGACAGGAGCAGAATTACGCCATTTGGCACATGAAGTCCACTTCGCCATTCAATCATGGCTGATTGAGGAACAACAGAGGCCCACAGGAGCCGTTGGAAGAAGAGGAGGGGGAGGAGCGACACCCGACCGGTAAGGATAAAAATCAAGCGCGGGCCTTGTTTTTCCAGAGGCCCACAGGAGCCGTTGGAAGAAGAGGAGGGGGAGGAGCGACACCCGACCGGTAAGGATAAAAATCAAGCGCGGGCCTTGTTTTTCCAGAGGCCCACAGGAGCCATTGGAAGAGGAGGAGGGGGAGGAGCGACACCCGACCGGTAAGGATAAAAATCAAGCGCGGGCCTTGTTTTTCCAGAGGCCCACAGGAGCCGTTGGAAGAAGAGGAGGGGGAGGAGCGACACCCGACCGGTAAGGATAAAAATCTAGCGCGGGGCTTGTTTTTCCAGAGGCCCACAGGAGCCGTTGGAAGAAGAGGAGGGGGAGGAGCGACACCCGACCGGTAAGGATAAAAATCCAGCGCGGGGCTTGTTTTTACCAAAATCCATAACATTCCATTTGGAGAAGTGGGTTTTTTTTGAGGAAGCCGCTGATTGGTGGAAGAGGACCCGAGGAAGCAGCTGATTGGGTGCAACCCCGCGTTTACAATTTTACATTTCTGCCTTCTGGGAGTTAGGGATTCTGGGAGTTAGGGATTCTGGGAGTTAAGGATTCAGTATTTAGTAGTAAAGTTTAAAGGATAAGTTTTTGTGTTTTTTTAATATTTAATACAGGGTAATTTCGGAGTAAGGTATGGCAGTAGAGATTGGCCCCGTGGTTTGTTCAGCCTGCAACATGTGGGAGATCAGGGAGATGGTCGGTGTCCCTGGTGACTACGTTTGCAGGAAGTGTGTCCAGCTGCAGCTCCTGGCAGACCGCATTGAATGATTGGAACTGCGGCTGGATTCATACTGGAGCATCCACGATGCGGAGAAAGTCATGGATAGCACGTACAGTGAGTTGGTCACACCGCAGGCAAAAGGTAAGAGGACAAGAAGGGAACGGGTGGCCAATAGCCAGCAAAGCAGCAGGCAGGTAGTGCAGGAGTCCCCTGCGGTCATCTCCCTCCTAAACAGGTATACCATTTTGGATACTGTTGAGGGAGATGGCTCATCAGGGGAATGCAGCAGCAGCCAGGTTCATGGCACCATGGGTGGCTCTGCAGCACATGAGGGGGGAAAAAAGAGGGGAAGGGCAATAGGTATAGGGGATTCAATTGTCAGGGGAATAGATAGGCGTTTCTGCGGCCGCAAACGAGACTCCAGGATGGTATGTTGCCTCCCTGGTGCAAAGGTCAGGGATGTCACTGAACGGCTGCAGAACATTCTGGAGGGGGAGGGTGAACAGCCAGTTGTCGTGGTGCATGTTGGCACCAACGATATAGGTAAAAAAAGGGATGAGGTCCTACAAGGTGAATTTAGGGAGCTAGGAGATAAACTTAAAAGTAGGACCTCAAAGGTAGTAATCTCCGATTACTACCAGTACCACGGGCCAGTCAGAGTAGAAATAGGAGGATAATGCAAATGAATACGTGGCTTGAAAAGTGGTGCAAGGGGGAGGGATTCAAATTTTTAGGGCACTGGGACCAGTTCTGGGGGAGGTGGGACCGGTACAAACAGGACGGTTTGCACCTGGAATGGAATGGAACCAATGTTCTTGGGGGAGTGTTTGTTAGTGCTGTCGGGGAGGATTTAAACTAATGTGGCAGGGGGATGGGTACAAGAGCAGAGAGGCAGGAGGGTGTAAAATGAGGGTAGAAGCATTGGGTAGCAAGGTGAAAAGTAAAAGTGGCAGGCAGACAAAACCAGGGCAAAAATCAAAAAGGGCCACTTTTCGGCAAAATTGTATAAGGGGTAGGTGCGTTGTAAAGACAAGCCTGAAGGCTTTGTGTCTCAATGCAAGGAGTATTCGTAATAAGGTGGACGAGTTGAACGTGCAGATAGATATTAATGATTATGATATAGTTGGGATCACGGAGACATGGCTCCAGGGTGACGTAGGCTGGGAGCTGAACATCCAGGGATATTCAATATTCAGGAGGGATAGAGAGAAAGGAAAAGGAGGTGGGGTAGCGTTGCTGGTTAGAGAGGAGATTAACGCAATGGAAAGGAAGGACATTAGCTTGGAGGATGTGGAATCGGTATGGGTAGAGCTACAAAACACTAAGGGGCAGAAAACGCTGGTGGGTGTTGTGTACAGGCCACCTAACAGTAGCAAAGAAGTTGGGGATGGTATCAAACAGGAAATTAGAAATGCGTGCGACAAAGGCAAAACAGTTATAATGGGTGACTTCAATCTACATATAGATTGGGTTAATCAAATTGGCAGGGGTGCTGAGGAAGAGGATTTTTTGGAATGTATGCGGGATAGTTATCTAAATCAACATGTAGAGGAACCAACGAGAGAGCAGGCTATTTTAGACTGGGTTTTGAGTAATGAGGAAGGGGTAATTAGCCGTCTTGTTGTACGTGCCCCCTTGGGCAAGAGTGACCATAATATGGTTGAGTTCTTCATTAGGATGGAGAGTGACATTGTTAATTCAGAAACAATGGTTCTGAACTTAAAGAAAGGTAACTTTGAGGGTATGAGACGTGAATTGGCCAAGATTGACTGGCAATTAATTCTAAAAGGGTTGACGGTGGATATACAATGGAAGACATTTAAAGACTGCATGGATGAACTACAAAAATTGTTCATCCCAGTTTGGCAAAAGAATAAATCGGGGAAGGTAGTGCATCCGTGGATAACAAGGGTAATCAGGGATAGTATCAAAGCAAAGGATGATGCGTACAAAGTAGCCAGAAAAAGCAGCATACCAGAGGACTGGGAGAAATTCAGAGACCAGCAGAGGAGGACAAAGGGCTTAATTAGGAAAGGAAAAATAGATTATGAAAGAAAACTGGCAGGGAACATAAAAACTGACTGCAAAGGTTTTTTTTATAGATATGTGAAGAGAAAGAGGTTAGTTAAAACAAATGTAGGTCCCTTGCAGTCAGAAACAGGTGAGTTGATCATGGGGAACAAGGATATGGCGGACCAATTGAATAACTACATTGGTTCCGTCTTCACTAAGGAAGACATAAATAATCTGCCTGAAATAGCAGGGGACTGTGGGTCAAAGGAGGAATTGAGTGAAATCCAGGTCAGTCGGGAAGTGGTGTTGGGTAAATTGAATAGATTAAAGGCCGATAAATCCCCAGGGCCAGATAGGCTGCATCCCAGAGTACTTAAGGAAGTAGCTCAGGAAATAGTGGATGCATTAGTGATAATCTTTCAAAACTCTTTAGATTCTGGAGTAGTTCCTGAGGATTGGCGGGTAGCAAATGTAACCCCTCTTTTTAAGAAGGGAGGGAGAGAGAAAACGGGGAATTACAGACCAGTTAGTCTAACATCGGTAGTGGGGAAACTGCTAGAGTCAATTATTAAAGATGGGATAGCAGCACATTTGGAAAGTGGTGAAATCATTGGACAAAGTCAGCATGGATTTACAAAAGGTAAATCATGTCTGACGAATCTTGTGGAATTTTTCAAGGATGTAACTAGTAGCGTGGATAAGGGAGAACCAGTGGATGTGGTATATCTGGACTTCCAGAAGGCTTTCGACAAGGTTCCACATAAGAGATTAGTATACAAACTTAAAGCATACGGTATTAGGGGTTCAGTATTGATGTGGATAGAGAACTGGCTGGCAAACAGGAAGCAAAGAGTAGGAGTAAACGGGTCCTTTTCACAATGGCAGGCAGTGACTAGTGGGGTACCGCAGGGCTCAGTGCTGGGACCCCAGCTATTTACAATATATATTAATGATCTGGATGAGGGAATTGAAGGCAATATCTCCAAGTTTGCGGAGGACACTAAGCTGGGGGGCAGTGTTAGCTGTGAGGAGGATGCTAGGAGACTGCAAGGTGACTTGGATAGGCTGGGTGAGTGGGCAAATGTTTGGCAGATGCAGTATAATGTGGATAAATGTGAGGTTATCCACTTTGGTGGCAAAAACAGGAAAGCAGACTATTATTTAAATGGTGGCCGATTAGGAAAAGGGGAGATGCAGCGAGACGTGGGTGTCATGGTACACCAGTCATTGAAAGTAGGCATGCAGGTGCAGCAGGCAGTGAAAAAAAGCGAATGGTATGTTAGCTTTCATAGCAAAAGGATTTGAGTACAGGAGCAGGGAGGTTCTACTTCAGTTGTACAGGGTCTTGGTGAGACCACACCTGGAGTATTGCGTACAGTTTTGGTCTCCAAATCTGAGGAAGGACATTATTGCCATAGAGGGAGTGCAGAGAAGGTTCACCAGACTGATTCCTGGGATGTCAGGACTGTCTTATGAAGAAAGACTGGATAGACTCGGTTTATACTCTCTGGAATTTAGGAGATTGAGAGGGGATCTTATAGAAACTTACAAAATTCTTAAGGGGTTGGACAGGCTAGATGCAGGAAGATTGTTCCCGATGTTGGGGAAGTCCAGGACAAGGGGTCACAGCTTAAGGATAAGGGGGAAATCCTTTAAGACCGAGATGAGAAAGACTTTTTTCACACAGAGAGTGGTGAGTCTCTGGAACTCTCTGCCACAGAGGGTAGTTGAGGCCAGTTCATTGGCTATATTTAAGAGTGAGTTGGATGTGGCCCTTGTGGCTAGGGGGATCAGAGGGTATGGAGAGAAGGCAGGTACGGGATACTGAGTTGGATGATCAGCCATGATCATATTGAATGGCGGTGCAGGCTCGAAGGGCTGAATGGCCTACTCCTGCACCTAATTTCTATGTTTCTATGTATGTTTCTGATCTATCTCTCTCTCCTAACCCCATTCTCCTGCATTTTCCCAATAACCCCTGATACCCGTACTAATCAAAAACGATTGTTTTTCTCATGATGAATTGTTTCTCATCCAAGATTCCTTATTTCTAGTATTACTTTCTTTGCTGTTTTATACATGTTATTGATTAGTAACATTTAGGACCAGAATATGTGTTTATTCAAGATTTGCATCATGTAATTTTTGTCTCACATCTGACTATAGGCATCCTTAATAAATATCAAAATAAATCTAGTTTTTCTTGCTATCATGATGTCTTTAAAAATGATCTGCTAACAGGGAAAAAAACACACTCGTTTTCTAATGCTAATGGGCCTGTCCCACTTTGGCGACTTTTTAGGCGACTGCAGGAGACTATGCAGTCGCCACATGGTCGCCACATGTTCGTGGGTGTTTCCGGGAAGTAGCCTTCATGGTCGTGAGGAGTTCCCACATTCAGTGAATTAGTTGCGGCCTCTTTATGGTCGCCACAAATTTTTCAACATGTTGAAAAATTAGCGGCGACTAGAATGAAGCCACCATGGAGAGTGGCGAGAATTCTCATGCTATAGGTGGGTCGCCAGGAGGTCCTGGTGGGTTGCCAAGAGGTCGAAGGTTCTCGCAGGTTCTTGTAGGTTGTAGCCGGTGCTGACCGGTGAATTTCATTGGCTCATTGGGGGAAAAAAACATAAGCAGTAGTTTTCAGAACCAATGATATTAAATATCCGCCGAGCTTCACAGCCGTGCATCTCTGGCTTCTTAAAAGTTGTCTGGCTTTAGTTTAAGCCATCTACTTTAGACAAGGCGTTTATAAAATGGGAAAGCTTAGGAATTAAAAAGCTGGGAGATCTTTATGAGATGGGGACTCTCCTCATTTCAAGAATTACAGTCGAAATATAATCTGAAAGGTAGCCAGTACTTTAGATATCTTCAAATACGAGACTGTCAATATATGGTTTCTGACATACTAGACTATGTGCATGAATAGAAAGTCAGATTCAAATAAGTTAATATCATACGTTTATAATACTCTTTTAAATATACAAATCCCATCGTCCAAAATAATTAGGCGAGCTCGGGAAGATGAACTGGGCCTAACAATTTTAAAAGATAGATGGGAGGAAAGCCTTCTATTATATACACAACTGTCCTCTTAATGTTAGACACTCATTAATACAATTTAAAATACTGCATAGACTTTATTATTCAAAGTATAAACTGAATAAGATCTTCCCAAATGTCTTCCCTATTTGTGATAAATGTCTCCTTCAGGAAGCAACTCACTCTTTTGCCTCCTGTATAAAGTTGCACAATTTATGGAGGGAAAGTTTTGAATTTTTTTCTAAAATACTTAAAATAAAATTGGACCCCGACACAGAATTGATTACACTAGGAATTTCAGAAGCCTGTTTTGAGCCAACATTATTTCAAAGACGTTTCCTTAATTATGGCCTGATAACAGTGAAAAAACGAATACTTAAATTTTGAAAACACACGTCAGTCCCTACTGTGAAGATGTGGATTACAAACATGTCCGAGACACTACATTTGGAAACTATTAGACTTGTCCTGGCAGAAAAACCAGATCAATTTTTCAAGACATGGACACCCTTTACCGAATTCTTACAAGGATAGTGTGGCGTAACACAAATTTAGATTTAAATCCGATTCTGGGTTTGGTGAGGTGGACGGGGGGGGGGGGGGGCGGGGGGGGGGGGGGGGGGGGGGGGGGGGGGGGGGGGGGGGTGGGGGGGGGGGGGGGGGGGGGGACGAGGGGCAGGTATATCTCCACTTTCTTTTTTTTCTTTTTTTTCTCTCTTATATCTATCTTTATTCACTTTTTGGCCACACTACATTGGTAATCTAGGGGTCTTTTCTATGTGCTTTTTCGAGCTATCTTTTCACTTCTCACTTTTTCCCTCTCTTGTTCTTTCTCTCTTCTTTTCTCTCATTTTCAGGTTAAAAGGTTAAAATTGAAGCTGTACAATAACTGTATAATTTTATATCCCGAATGTTTTATTCTTGTACAATTGCTTCTAATAAAAATAATAGAAAAAAAAAAAAAATTTTAAAGTTGTCTGGCTTCTTAAAAGTTGTTTCCACTCCTTCTCCCTCCTTCTCCCCCCCTCTTTTAAAGGGCTTACCAGAAACTGTGCTTTAGCCATCTTAATTACAGCGCCAACCTTCCTGTTCATCGCAGTATGTATCTGTATCACCTTAGCTTTGCACTGTGTGAATTTCAGACAGCGCTCCCCCCACTTTCCCTGTCCCCGCCTTTGCGATGTGTTTGTGTGTGTGCTCTACTGCGACAGTCATCGTTCCAGTTGCCGGTTTTTCAGGCGACTGCTGGCAACTTGACAGTCGCCGGCAGTCTGCTGACAAATCGCCTAAGTGGGACAGGCCCATAAGTGTGTGCAAGCATGTCCGGTGTTGGTTGAAATCCCACGATATGTTTCAAATAAAGTCACATCTATGTTCTCTTTCAATTACTTCAATTATTTTAAGAGATTGAATGTGGCAAGCCCAACAACCCCCTATCATATCAACCATTACTCCCACTTGGTTTCAACATTTATGAAAAACATTTATTTTAATCTCTTTAACTTTATATGAACCTCAAGATAGTCTGATTTTGAAAATTGTGAAGATATCTGTGAGTTCTCTTTGTGATTGATACAAAATGCTGGAGTAACTCAGTGGGACAGGCAGCAACTCTGGAGAGAAGGAATGGGCGACGTTTCGGGTCGAGACCTTTCTTCAGATCTGAAATATCACCCATTCCTTCTCTCCCGAGATGCTGCCTGTCCCGCTGAGTTACTCCAGCATTATGTGTCTATCTTTGGTTTAAACTAGCATCAGCAGTTCCTTCCTACACAGTTCTCCTTGTGGCTCCATCCACAAAAATAGAAGACAACTCCTCTCCAAACTTTCTCTCCCGCTTTCCTGTCTCAAATCTTTCTCCCTATAGTTATTTATTTTCCCAACGTCGTTTCCTCGTTTCATTATCGTTATTGGCAAACAAAGTCTATTTATTAATTTGTGTGCTGATCAGTCTTTTTGAAAGGCTGACAAAAAGTTTTCAATTCAAACATTTCAATTTATTTTGCTTACTTTGCTCTCTAACAGTGTCTGCCAATTCGTTTGTCAAAAAAAACTAAATGAAATGGAAATGAAAGCTTCCATCTACACTCCCATCAGAATTGCTTCCTAATGGAAATGTACAATAAACTAAGTGAAGCCAAGGTCTATCAGAGGGAGTTCAGAAATTATGCTTTTATTTTACTTGGTAACAAAATAGGAAGTAAACAACAACAGAACAAAAATACTGAGGAAATGCAATTAGGAAGTTTTGTTTCTGCTGGCCTTAGTTCCTCTGCATCCACTTGTTAACAGTTTGAAATCCATCATCAGACTATATTCCCTTTACTTTCCATCACATGTAGTTGAACTTTGTTTTACTTTTTTCCCAGTAGATGTTGTCAGTGATATTCTGAGCCAAGTGACATGCATTGTCCTGTGCAATTATTTAGTGTTTCAAATGTTCCTGAGGCTTAATCAGAAAACTGCAAAAAGCAACTTCCTTGTTTTAACAAAATAAAAGTTCAGCACAAAAGAAAGGGCACCATCAGGATACTTATTAAGGCTTTAACCAAACCACTTTAGAATTATATAATCTTTAAAATATGACAATTTAAATAGCTGTTTAACACAGGTATCCTGAATTACAACATGACAAAATCAGGATAGTGTTAATGTGTTAATGTTAATGTGTTAGTGTTAATGTGCGGTGTTCGCTGGTCAGTACAGACTCGGTGGGCCGAAGGGCCTGTTTCCGTGCTGTATCTCTAAACTAAATGAAACATTTCCAAGCAACAATCATATTTTTCACAACAATCATTTTGATCATTCTTTCTTTAATAAAATTATTTTCCCATAGAAAGACTGAACGTGTCATTATTGATTCAGACAAGTTTTTCTTCAATAGAGTAGTAGATGTGTGGGGCAGATATCAGCAGATACATTGCATTTGGAGGCAAAAATAATACTTTATGTTTAGGTTCATTATTGACATGTGTACAGTGAAAAGATTTGTTTTGCGTGCTATCCAATCAAGTAGATAATACCATACATAACTACGATCGAGCCAGACTCAAGTGCAACAGGTAGAGCAAAGGGGAAGAATATTTTTACAGAAACCTAGCAGCTATTGGTTGAGAAGAGCCAAGAGTATTTAATTTTATGGTCGGTTGGGGGCGCTGCGAGTCGGCTGCCCTGCAATGTGTTCATTATTTCGACTTGTTTTTTAATAGTGTGTCCCCTCTTGAGGCCTAACAGCTTGGATTGGAGCAGCCTTTCCTGGAGTCAGCCCCAGAGCTTCAGCAGTGGGCAGAGCATGGACTTTTCCATCGCGGAGCGGAGGCGAACCCTTGCTGGGGGTCGCCAGAGAGGAGTGCTCCGATCGCTGGCCTGGTGACATTGACATCATGGGGCTGTGGTCTGTGGAGCTTCAAGCCATGGGCGTAGCGTGGACTTACCATCCGGCATCTGGGATCCCTTGCCGGGGATCGCCGGAGAAGAGCTCCGACCGCCGGCCTGCGGCATATAGCATCCTGTGGGACAGTGGCACTCCAAGCCGCGGAGTGTGTTCGACCATCCCGACGTCAGAATTTCAATCATCCTGATGAGAGGGCCTGTACATCCGGCCATCCATAATGGCGACTATGGAGGGTTTATGACCCCAATCACAGGTGAACAAGGGAGGAGGACTGACTGAACGTTGTTGCCTTCCACCACAGTGAAGACTGCTTCGGTGGATGTTTGCGTTGGATTTTTTATTGTGTATTGTGTGTTCTTTTTTTCAACTGTATCGCTGCATGGCAAATTCATTTCACTGTACCTTGGTTGATGCATGTGACGAATAAATTTGACTTTGACTTTGCCATATGTGCCAACAATGGAACAATGGAATTCTTACTTGCAGCAGCTTTAAATGCAATATACACTGATACATACAATGATCAATATAATGCATTCAATTAAGAACTACGAACATACAGATAAGGATGATGATTGGCAGATGGATAGAGTGTGTGCGGACGTGGCTCCAATGGACGAGAGGCTGAAGCAAAGGAATCGAAGCCAAAGAACCAAATGGAAACGAGGCCGAAACGCCAATAAACCGAAAGAGTCCCATACTAAACGAAAGGATGGGACGCCTAAATGCAAACTAACCGAAAGGGCGGGATGCCTAAAAGCCAACAAACTGAAAAGCTGCGTCGCACTAAAAGCCAACTTACTGTATGGCCGCTCTGTCGAAACGCCACCTACCCAAAAGGCGGCGTCGCCTGCAAGCCAAAGGACCGACTGCCGCTCAACAGAAAAGTCCAATAATGGACATGATGTTGCCGGGGGGTGGGACTTGTCAGAGATTGGTCCAGATTGATCCTGCGTCACTGTGGCTCCTTGCACCCCAAGCGTTTCGGGTCGAGACCTTTCAGACGCACTCTGAAGAATGGTCTCGGCACGAAACGCCACCCATTCCTTCTCTCCAGAGATGCTACCTGTTTTGTGCGTGGGAGCTTGGGTGCGAAGAGTGGAGAGAAGGGAGGAGAGAGAGAAGAGGGGAGAGAGAGGAGGAGAGAGAAGAGAGGAGAGAGAAGGGAGAGAGAGAAGGGAGAGAGGGGGAGAGAGAGAAGAGGGGAGAGAGAACGGGAGACAGGAGCATGGGGTTCATTTCCCACACAAGCCATAAGTGACTGCGCAATCAGAATCAAAGCACCCAAGTTGAAAGAGGCCGAAGGTGTGCATCCCTATGGACAGCCCCCACTCTCCCACGGCCACCCTTCCGCGGGTTGCAGGTCAGGTGGAGTGGAGGTTTGGGACAATGTTCATGCCAGGCACGTGCCGTCAAGATAGGCAAGGTAGGCAGTGCCTACCCTAACTAAAATTATAAAATAGTAATTATTTTATATATTGTGTGTATTGTATTGTATTGCATATCTGTATTATCATTTTTCTTAGTACTTACATACCCAGAGGAAAACGAAAAAGCGTTTCTCAACCAGTGTCCATTCAGCTTGTGGTAAAAAATCAATAGAAATAAGGAATAAAAATACATATATCACGAGTTCCGATTGGCAGTGGCACGACAATGGCTCTGCTTCAGTGTGTCCAGGTTGGTGTTTGGTGCGCGATACTTTGGCAGGGGGCAAAGTCCGTTTATCAGTCTAATTGCCTGCGGGAAGAAGCTGAGGAGCATCCTGCTGGTTTTGCAGGTGATGCTCCTGTACCTCTTCCCAGATGGCAGGATTGAGAATATGTGATGCGATGGGTGGTAGGGGTCTTTGATGATGGAGATGGCTCTGCTAATACATCTCTTCCTGTATATGTCCAGCAATAAAGGGAGTGGAGCACCAATAATCCTGTGGCGGTCTTCACAATCCTGTCCAGTTGGTGCCGTTCCTACGCCTTGCAGCTCCCGAACCAGGAGGTGATGCCGTAGGTTAATGTGCTCTCGATTGTCCCTCTATAAAAAGTTCGTAGGTATGCAGTGGGGAGACCTGCTTTCCGTAGTCTTTGGAGAGGGTGTAGTCGCTGCTGGGCTCTCTTAACCAGTGCTGTGGTGTTGGTCGTGGACGTCAGGTCATCTGACAGGTGGAGTCCTAGGAACTTCACACTGCTGACCCTTTCCACATCAGCTCCATCGATGTGCAGAGGTGTATGGCGTTGTTTTCCCGCCCTCCTGAAGTCAACCACCATCTCCTTCGTTTTTCCCACGTTGAGAATGAGGTTGTGGGATTGCACCATCCTGTGAGCAGCTCCACCTCCATCCTGTACGCCGACTCATCATTGTCACTGATGAGACCCACCACTGTTGTGTCATCAGCGAACTTGTTGATGAAGTTGTTGTTGAGTCTAGCAGTACAGTCGTGTGTAAGCAGACTAAACAGCAGGGGGCTTAGAACACAGCCTTGGGGTGTGCCAGTGCTCACGGCTATGGTTTTTGATGTCCTACTGCCCACCCTGACTGTCTGCTGCCGTTGTGATAGAAAGTTCAGGACCCAGTTACATGTGCCAGCATCAACCCCCAATAACTCCAACTTCTCCACCAGCTGCTGCGGAATGATTGTGTTAAAAGCAGAGATGAAGTCTATGAAGAGGATCCTGGCATAAGTTTTTTTCCGATCAAGGTGTGGCAGTACGAGGTTCAGTGTTGTTGAAACTGCATCCTCTGTGGATCGGTTGGCTCTGTAGGTGAACTGCAGTGGGTCTAGGTCGGCAGGTAGGCTATTTTTGATATGCTGCATAACCAGTCGCTCAAACCACTTTATACTATGGATGTTAGAGCCACTGGTCGAAAGTCATTATGGCAGGCTGGGTTTGGTTTCTTCGGGACAGGAACGATGGTGGCACTCTTAAGACAGTTGGGCACTACTGCCTGGCTGAGCGAGGTGTTAAAAATATCTGTGAAGACATCTTTCAGTTGCTCGGCGCAATTTCTTAGCACGCACCCAGGAATGTTGTCCAGCCCTGTGGCTTTGCATGGGTTGATGCTGGCAAAGGCCTTTTTTACTCCGGCTGCAGACAGTCTGAGCGACTGGTCACTGGGAGATGGCAGTAGTGCACGTGTCTGGGTGCTATTTTCAACCTCAAACCGTGCGTAGAACTTGTTCAGTTCATCTGGTAGAGAGGGGTCATTTTGGCATATCCGCAGTGGGGGGGGGGGCTTGTAGTCAGTGATGGTATGAAATCCCTGCCACAAGCAACGTGTGTCTTTGTCATTTGTGAAGTTTTTGTCCATACTGCCTCTTTGCTTCCCTGATCCCCCTGGATAGGTTACTCCTTGCCAGTTTGTATGCTGCGTTGTCTCCAGATTTAAATGCAGCATTCCGGATTCTCAGTAGGGAACACACTTCCCCAGTTAGCCAGGGTTTCTGATTGGCACGCCTCCTGACGGTTTTTACCACCGTTACATCCTCGATGCATTTATTGATGTATCCGATGACGGAATCTGTGTATTCTTGGAGGTTGATGCCACTGTCATCTGTTGCTGCCTCTCTGAAGATAGCCCACTGCGTGGTTTCGAAACAGTCCTGTAGTGCCTCGGTAGCTCCCTGTGGCCATGTTCTGACTTCTTTGTCCGTTGGCCTGTCCTGTTTCACCCTGGGTCTGTATGCAGGTGTGAGCATAACCGCTAGGTGGTCAGAGTTGCCAATATGGGGGAGGAGGGGCTGCTTTATATGCATCTTTAATGTTGGGGTACACCAGATCTAGTTTGTTCTTTCCCCTGGTTGCAATGTTCACATGCTGGTAGAATTTAGGCAGGGCAGAAGTTAAGACTTGCCTGGTTGAAATCCCCAGCTGCCATGAAGAAAGCATCTGGATGTTCCCTCTGCTGCTCACTGATGTAGTTGTAGAGCTGTGTCATAGCATCTTCATGTCCGCGCTTAGTGGTACATAGACGACCGTTATGAAGACTGCCGTTAGCTCCCTGGGTAAGTAGAAGGGTTGGCATTTCACAGTCATTAGCTCCACATGGGGTGAGCAGTAAGTGGAAAACACCACAGCATCCCGGCACCATGATCTGTTCACATACACAGCCAGTCCCCCTCCTCTTGCCTTACCAGCTAACGAAGCTACTCTATCAGCTCTGTATAGCAGAAGAGTGACTACATATAAATATAATATATATAAAATATATATAAAACATATCGAAAATGGTCATAAATAGTAAAGGCACGGGAGAATTATGCCTCCCTAAGAGATCAATCTCTTAGGGAGGCATAATTCTCCCGTGCCTTTCATCAGCAGTACGTTTTAAACGCGGGAGTATGTGCTGCTCACGTGCCGTCGACGCTGCTTCAAGCCATCAGTTGGAATGGTCCGTAAATGCAGCTGAAACTCTGCCTTTACACTGTGAACTGCGTGCATGTGCTGCGTAGTGCACTGCACATGCGCACCAGCCTACTGCGCATGCGCATGCGCAAGTTTCTTAGCGGGATTTTCAAGGGTGGATAGTGATTACCTGAAGAGTTTCACGAAGCAACCTTGTGGATATTTTTGCTGCAGAATGGATTTTGTGCACAAATAATATGGTAAGTAATTTTTTTTTAGCTATATATTTTTAAATACTTTATTAAGTGATAGGACCTATTGAAAACAAATTACATGATAAAAGTCGAGGGAACAATCTGCACATGCGCGGTTTCCACGATTTAAAAATAGCCGAATGACAGTTCACCGGGGAGGGAACAATGTGCGCATGCGCAGTTTCAAGATTAAAAGAACCGACTGACAGCTCACCAGGGAGATAATAATCTGCGCATGCGCGGTTTTCAAGATTTTTAAAAGCCACTGCCTACCCTGGCTGATTACTCACGGCACGTGCCTGGTTCAAGCCTTCACAGTGACGTGATGGACGCGGGGTCTGGACCATACGCTGACAAGTCCTGCCGCCCCGGCAACGGCATGTCCGTTATTGGACTTTTCTGTTGAGGGGCAGTCGGTCCTTGTAGGCGACGCCGCCTTTCGGGTAGGTGGCGTTTCGACAGAGCGGCATTTCAGTAAGTTTGCTTTTAGGCAACGCAGCTTTTCAGTTTGTTGGCTTTTACGCATCCCGCCCTTTCAGTTAGTTTGCATTTAGACGTCCCATCATTTCGGTTATAGGAGTTTCGTCTTCGGACTCTTTCGGTTAATTGGCATTTCAGCCTCGTTTCCATTCGGTTCTTTGGCTTCAATTTCTTTACTTCGGCCTCTTGTCTGTCGGAGCCGCGTCCGGGTACCGGGTAGAGTATGCGACAACATCGCACAATATGAAAGTCTTGCCCTAGTTTGACCCCAAAATGCAAATCTCCCACTTATCTGCATTAAACTTCATTGGACAACTCTGTCCACTTGCCCATTTCACCTTGCTGTAATTCTTGATCATTATGATCCAGGCACAGTAGCTTTATTTAGTTTTAATTTTAGTTTTTGTTTCAGAGACACAGCACGGAAATAGGGTCCATTGAGTCTACGCCGACCAGCGATCACCACACATTAACACTGCCCTACACACACACAAGGGATTATTTTCACTAATACCAAGCTATTTTACTTCGGAGTCACGTGAGTGACTACGTGAATAGAAGCCCGTACAGCCGTTGGTGCATCATGACGTCAGACGCTGGTGCAGTCGGGCGGTTGGAGCAGCAGCGCTCCTCCGAGCGGGAAGTTTAAAAACGGAGGTAAGGTTTTAAAAATTTTACTACAGATCATTTTCTGCGACGGTTGGGAGTTCTTAGAGAATGTTGCAGAAAGTGAAGAAGGTGTCGGCGAGGCGCTCCGGGGGTAGAAAGGAGAGTGACCAGGAGAGTGTTGTGGATGGTCCGGTGGTGCTGGCTACACAGCCAGTGGTTGCGGACCCACTGCCGGGGGGCAGTGAAGGCTTGCCAGTAGGGCGGAAGGCCACTGGCAAGTCTGTGAGGCCCGTAGATGAGTCGGGCCTGGAGGTTATACCCTCCTTAGGAGAGTCCGTTTGCTCACGGCTCTCCCACGTCGAGATTCTATTACAAAAGAATGCTCGACAGGGACCAGCTCCGTGAGGAGGAGTGGTCCCCAAGCCAGGCTGATGGAGAGCTTGTGCTAGCAGCACCTGTTTCAGGGCTGCAGAACTATCCTGCCTGTGAGGAGGATGTTCCATCAGTGCAGTTTGCTGACGCTGATTCTATGCTGGGGGAGAGCAGTAAAGGAGTTCGGTTGGAGGTAATTCCGAACATTGCTGGGAAGTTTGCTCAGCCTAGAGAGGCAGGAGAGGCGATTGATGGGGAATTGGCTGAAGTCATTCAGTATATGCTCTCCCACCAGTTACAGGAGCTAGCTATGGATGAAGCAGTAAAAAACTATAAAGCTCCCGTTAATTGTGATCTCCTGAGGGTACCGGTGGTTAATCACTAAATTTGGTCCACAGATGGGTATGCCTGCTAGGGTCCAAAAAGTGCTTAAACTGGTGTCAACAGGTATTACAGCTGTGGTGAAAGTGATTGATCCAAGCAATGTGGTTGAAGCACACCAGGACGGACTGGGATTCCTTTGTAATGCGTTTTTTGAACTCAATAACATCAGAAGGGCCGCTATTAGGCCAGTGCTTAATCCGAATTTGGCAAGTTTGTGCAAACCAACCAGTGTACCACCACAAAATCTGTTGTTTGGAGGTAACCTTGCGAAAAGGGTCAAAGAGTGTCATGAAGATGTTAAAACTATGGCCCTCATTAAGCCGGCTGGTAAGCAGGGCAAAAGGTTTTCTCCGTATTGGAAAGGAACTAATGTGGATGCAGGAGAAGGAACGAGCCATTCAGGTCTTCAATTTCGGAACTGGAAGGCTGCCAGCATGAAGGGGAAGGTGCCTTTCTCCACAAGAGGTCGAGGACATCTTGCAAGGTCCGCAAGGAAAGATGCAGGTAAGGAAAACATCAACAGACGACGAATTAATTGATGTTCCTGTTCAAATTGGGGGAAGGTTAAAATTGTTTCTCAAACAATGGCAGCAGTTGACATCAGATTTGTTCATACTTAGTAGTATTGAAGGGGTGAAAATTGAATTTTACTCTAAAGACAGTCTACCTAATCAACATTTTCCTAGTCGTAAACTTAGTTTTTCAGATGAAGAAAATGTGCTTATTCAAGCAGAGATTCAGTCGTTACATAAGAAAGGGGTAATTGAGCCTTCTGTCTATTAAAGTCGACAATTTGTGTCAAATATATTTCCCAGATCTAAAAAGACTGGAGGGTGTAGAATTATTTTGGATTTATCGAGCTTGAACAAATGTGTTTGTTATAGGCATTTCAAAATGGAAACCTTTATCACGGCCAAACATCTAGTGTCCAAAGGGTGTTATATGGCAACTATTGATTTAAAGGATGCGTATTACTCAGTGTCTATTCATGAGGATGATAGAAGATATTTGAAATTTATTTGGATGACTCAGCTGTGGCAATTCAGGGCATTGCCGAATGGATTAACTTCAGCTCCTAGATTATTTACTAAATTGGTAAAACCTGTGTTAGCGTTACTTAGAGCTAAGGGGCATGTGGTAATGGCCTACTTAGATGATATTCTGATTGTTGGAAAGACTCATGCTGAAACTCAATCATCAGTTTCAGTTGTTAAAATCACTTTTGAACAAATGGGATTTGTGATTCACCCAGATAAATATAAATTATCACCAAATTATTGATTATCTGGGATTTACCATTAATATCAATCACATGTTGGTAACTTTGCCCAGGGATAAATTGAATCAGTTAATTGAGGACTGTGTTAATCTCGTTGGAGAACAAAGGCCTTCGATTAGACAAGTAGCCAGGTTAATTGGGAAGTTGGTGGCAGCATTTCCAGCTGTGCAGTATGGTCCTCTGCATCATCAACAATTACAACGATCAAAGGAACAGGCACTGAGAATACAAAGGGGCCATTTTGATAGGCCTATGCAGTTGTCAGCTGGGGCGATTGCTGACATACAATGGTGGATAGCAAATGTTTCAACAAGTTTTAGGAAGGTTTTGGTGGAACCACCGTCATTGATATTACAGACTGATGTAAGTGCACTGGGTTGGGGTGCAACAGATATGTCTTCTAGTTGTGGAGGCAGATGGAATGTGGATGAGACATCGCTTCTTCAACTAAGAGGGATTAATTATTTAGAGTTGTTGGGCACCTGGTATGGGCTCAAAGCTTATTGTTCTACAAGGAGGGATCTGCATGTGCAGGTTCAGATTGACAACACCACGGCAGTGGCATATGTAAACCACATGGGAGGAGTTAAGTCACAGTCTTGTGATAGACTGGCTAACCAGATTTGGAGCTGGTGTATTGACAAAAATATCTGGCTTTCAGCACTTTATTTGCCAAGAAGGTTCAACACGGTAGCTGATACTAGGTCACGTCAGTTTAATGACAACATTGAATGGATGTTAAATCAGGATGTATTTAACCAAATGATTGATCAGTATGCATTGCCAGATATTGACTTGTTTGCATCTCGATTAAATCATCAGTTACCTAGATATGTTTCATGGGAACCAGATCATGGGGCAGTAGCAGTGGATTCGTTTTCGCTGCATTGGGGAGGAATGTTTGTGTATATATTTCCTCCATTCTGTCTCATCAGCAGATGTTTGCAAAAGATCAAGGAGGACTCCACTTCAGGGGTATTGGTAGTGCCAGATTGGCCTACACAAGCATGGTTTCCCGTTGTATTACAAATGGCTAGGGAGCCTTACATGCTTATTCCCAAGAATAAAAATCTACTGATATATCCAGTCACTGGGGATCAACATCCTTTATATGATCGTATCGATCTGTTAATTTGCAGATTTTAAGGAGGCCATACCTGGGGAGAGGACTGTCTCATCGGACTGTGGATGTTCTCACGTCGGTCTGCAGGGATAGTACACAGCAGCAATATATCACCTATATAAAGAAGTGGGAGCAATTCTGCCTACAGCAGAATATTGTATATCACACTGCAGGGATCACGGACGTATTGGAGTTTTTGTCAACTCTTTATTTCGACCAAAAAATAAGTTATAGTGCGATCAATTCAGCCAGAAGTGCTCTGTCTTCTTATTTACCTATGAATGCAGAATTACATACCGTAGGGACACATCCGTTAGTTTCACGATTCATGAAGGGAGTTTTCAATTCTAATCCTCCTAAACCCAGGTATGCCGGGATTTGGAATGTGAGTGAGGTTCTTATGGTTCTTCGCCAGTGGGCTCCGGTTACAAGCCTATCTATAGCCAAATTAACTATTAAGGTGGTCATGCTTATGGCGTTGGTTTCAGCTCAACGTGTACAAACGTTGCAAAAGCTACGGCTGGTAGAATGCATGTGTCGGCAGATGCCATTATATTTTATGTCTATGATTTGCTTAAACATAATAGAAGAGGCAAGACAGGATGTAAGATTGTGTTTTCAGCATACCCCGCAGATGATCGCTTGTGTGTAGTCTCGCATTTATCACGTTACATTGAGATTACTCAACCTCTGAGAGGAACAGAGTCGGCTTTGTTTATTAGTCACAAAAAAACACACAGTAAGGTGTCGGTGCAAACAAATTCAAGGTGGCTAAAGCAGGTCCTGGCAAGTGCTGGAATTGATACTGATAAATTCAAATCTCATTCCACCAGGGCAGCATCAACTTCCGCGGCAAGGGCGATGGACATGCCAATAGACCATATCCTCGCGGCCGCAGGATGGTCCAGTGAGCTAACTTTTCAGAGGTTTTATCACAAGCCGATTTCAAGGCTCGGGGTGTTTGCTGATTCTGTTTTGAGTACTGTTACATTTTCCCCCTGAGTTAGAGGGGTTTGTTATGATTTGTTTGTAAATAAAATGTTATTCATTTAACAAATGTATTACTGATGCATGATTGATTGTTAACGACTTTTGAGTCAATCCAGGCAGTGTGAACGTCGGATTTCGGTCTGCGGCGTGAATTCACAGTGCTTTGAAGTCTTCACGTAGTCACTCACGTGACTCCGAAGTAAAATAGTAAGATTAAACGAGAACTTACCAGTTTGAAGTTTGATCTTTATTTTATGAGGAGTCGAGTTGAGGGACTACGTGCCCTCCGCTCCCACCCTCATAGATCTCATCTGGTAGTTCTAGTTTTATCATCTTACCATTGTACTTCAGTCATTGTTAGCTGCGAATTCATTCCGCTGCTTTGAAGATTGACGCACCAACGGCTGTACGGGCTTCTATTCACGTAGTCCCTCAACTCGACTCCTCATAAAATAAAGATCAAACTTCAAACTGGTAAGGTCTTGTTTAATCTTACTATTTAACCTACAAACCTGTACGCCTTTGGAGTGTGGGAGGAAACCAAAGATCTCAGAGAAAACCCATGTGGTTACAGGGTGAACATGCAAACTTTGTCCAGACAAGCACCTGCCGTCTGGATCGAACCCGGTTCTCTGGCGCTGCAAGCGCTGAAAGGCAGCAACGCTACCACTGCTCCACCATACCACCCTAGAATAACTAGTTCTAGACTGTAAACAGTTGGATGGAACAGTAAAGGAACCAGTCTAGTGGGTTTCCATGGTCCAGTGGATGCTATCATTCTTGTGTGGTTATAAAACATCTTTGTTCGTGACCAAGACAACTTTGAGATGTAATTCCCCAAAACAGAAAATGGCAGGCAGATGTGTATTGCAGTATTGCAGAAATGCCAGCTCATTAGAAAGTAATAACAAGAGTTTGGATAGTTGGATGGCAACAGTAAACAGCGCACAGTTTGCTGATTAATCCATGCTCATTGATTGAAGTGCAGGCAGCTTGCCAACTTTGTTTTCATTGGCTTGGTGCCTCAGTAGGGGATTAATATTATTACTTGGCAACTTGCGAAAGATAACTAATATTTTTTAAAAGAGTATAGAGCAAAACCATACTGACCCTTTTTTGAAATAGCTTAAAAGGAAAGTACATGAAATTACAAGAAATAAACAGAGGAATAGTTCCTTTGCTCTCTTATATCTGCTCCACCATTCACCAGGTTTCTGGCTTATCATTTACTCCAGTGCCTCTTCCCTGCAATAATCCCATATCCCTTGACCAGTTTAATATTCAAAATTCTTTATATCTCTACCTTGATTGTAGTCAATCCCCACATCCCTCAGAATTCTTAAGAATTATCAACCTTTGGGTGAAGAAAATTCTAATTTTACTCCTAAATGGAAAACCCATTTATTTTGAAACTCTGGCCTCTGGTTTTAGACTTCAGCTAGGGGAAATCGTGACTCTGCACCTATCCCATCATATTTGGCAATAAAACCCAAAAGTTTTTTGTGCCTTTCATTGAGATCACCTCTCATAATATAACATGTAAGAGTGTTTAGGCTTTGTTTCTCCTTTTCAAACAATTGGGTGTGTGGAATATTGCATGCAGTTCTGGTCGCCCAATTACAAGAAAGATGTGGAGGATTTGGAGAGGATGCAGAGGAGGTTTTTCAAAGTGCTACTTGAATTAGGGGGTTTCAGCTACAGGGAGAGGTTGGATAGACATTGTTTTCTCAGGAACATTAGAATTTGATAGGAGACTTAAAAGAAGTTTATAAAATTACGAGAGGCATAATGAGGGTAGACAGTCAGAAACATTTTTACAAGATGGAAATGTCCATCACTAGAGGGCATAGCTATAAGATAAGAGGGGGAAAGTTTAATGGAAATGCATGGGGTAAGTATTTTACACGAAGTGGTGGGGGCCTGGAATGCATTACCAGAGGTGGTGGTGCAGGCAGATGCAATAGTGGTGTTTAAGAGGCTTTTAGATAGATACATGGAAGTGCAGTGAGTAGAGGGAAATGGATTATGTATAGGCAGATGAGATCAGTTTAACTTGGCATCATGCTTGGCTCAAATATTGTGGGCTCAGTCCTTGCTGTACCCTTCTATGTTATAAGCTCCTATCTCCCCATCCCAAGAATCCCCATCCTTTCTCTTCTCTGCACTTGCAAGAGTGTCCTTCCTCAGGTAGGAACACCAGACTTATACATAATATTCCTGCTGCTACCCTGTATAGCTGCAGTAAGATATTTAATCATACTTATATCTTCATACAATAAAATGCAATATACTATTTATCTTTTTAAACACTTGCTGTATCTGCAGGTTAACTTCATATACAAAAGCTCACACACCCTTTAGGCACCAACTATTTTCAATCTTCTACATATTGGAAAAAATCTGCAATTCTACTTTTCCTATTAAAATGAAGGACACTCTTCTCTCCTTCATCCTCTATTTTTCTCTTCGCAGCTGCTCTATATGCCTTGTTCTCTTAATCCCCATCAAATTATATTCCTACAGAATTGTCCATTAGTTAACTGCATGCTGTCCTTCAGCAACTTGAATCATTGTAAAATGTAGCAAATGTAGAATTGCAGCAAAAGAAAGGAAAATCAATCAGTAACTAATCAGATGGCTGTGTCCACAAAGTATCATTGATGTTGGGTTATTCTTACCAGACACACAGTCTGGAAATTTAAGAATAGGTGCTACCTGCAGTGCTCATTTCTAGGATGGCAGCACTGTCAAATCCTGGATCGAGGGCGGCATGGTGGTGCAGCGTCTTCCAGCGTCAGAGACAAGGGTTCAACCTTAACTACGGGTGCTGTCTGTATGGAGTTTGTACATTCTCCCCGTGATCTGCGTGGATTTTCTCCGAGATCTTTGTTTTCCTTCCGCACTCCAATGATGTACAGGTTTGTAGGTTATTTTGCTTGGTATAAAGGTAAATTGTCCCTAGTGTGTGTAGAATAGTGTTAATGTGCGGTGCGGACTCGGTGGGCCGAAGGGCCCGTTTCCTCACTGTATCTCTAAACTAAAGTGAACTATCAGCTTTGAATACCTATAGCAAAGTTTAACCAATCACATGTGACTGAGTAGATGTGTTGCAAGGAACTGCAGATGCTGGTTTATACTGAAGATAGGCTTTTCATTTTTCTCCAGAGATGCTGTCTGATCTGTTGAGTTACTCCAGCACTTTGTGTCTATCTTCCATGTGAATAATTAGATTCATCCTACAGTGCATGTGCAGGTCAATCACCATCTTAGAACCCAAACAATATTTGTATTGCCCATAAACCTGATGCAAACTATCACAATTTATCTTTATTGACATTCTGCTAATTTTACCTGGCAATAACTGTATAAACATTGCAATACAAAGTAAAAGTCTGGACCCATTCCAACTGTGACCAGTTGATATTTATTAATAACCTTCTCTGGCTAAACCCCTCCCTTCACCACCTCCAGTTTAAATTCCAGTTGGAATATTTTGGAGGACCAAGTAACCAAGAACCAATATAGCTAATATTGCAACTGTATTTGACTATCAGAGGGACCTGATGAATTAAGGGACTGGAAGAGTTAATATATGACTGCTTCAATTAACAGTAGCTTGCTGAATATTCTTTATGATGAAAACTAGTCTGAATGAAAGGATCTTGGCCTTGTATTTCTGCGTCTGCATCAATTAAACGTTGCCAGAAATGTAACAAAAAGCCTGTTTATACGTATAATTACAGTTTCTGGCAATGTTATACTAGTGGTATGGCAAAAATTTGTAAGAAATTCAGAGTTCTTACTCTTGAATCTAATATATACTGCTACAGTCTTTGTTTCCTGAAACTGATCTCAATAACCTGACAATAATGGTCAAAATCAAACTCAAAACCATTTTCTGTATTCTTGGCCACTGAAAATTTGAGTTTCTTTACTCCTCTTAGATCCTTGGGATGATTGATGCCAATTGGTATCCCAGTTTTATCGAACAATCTTGGGGTGGAAGTTCCCCTGTACTAATTTAACAGTTCTGGTTGATAATGTTCTCAAGGGTATTTCAGCAATGCTGTTAACTCATTCAAATGAGTGAAATAAAACTGATTGCAACTTAGTCTATCATTTAAACTAATCATATGATGTTTTTGAAAATTTAATTTGCTAAATTGGGGTAACAATCCCTAAATACAATCAAGTTAGAACTTGATGAGCTAGTCACACGCCTTTTTCAATTATTGTGGTCCCTATGGTAAAGACTTCCCATATTGATGGCATTCTTACATGTAACCAGAAGGAAGCTTCCTCAAAGATCTCATTGACCTCCATTTTATTTGGGGTCTCAAAGGTTATAACATCATTCATTGCACCTGTTAGTGAGAAGCAAGAACTAGAAATTTGTCTCAGACACAGTTTTCACCAAATTCATTAAAAAAAATAATCAAATATTAAAAGAAAAGCGCAATCAAATATATGTATTACTCATCTGTGATGTAAATCCTAAAACAATACTCAACAATATTTGGAGATCTGAAGTTGATTCATAATCACCTCAACATTTTACAGCAACATTATCTTTAGACAAAACATCATTGTACAGGTTATGCTTGTACCATTTTAGGATTTTTGATGAGAAATAACTGATATATCGAAGCTTTAATCCCATTATAAGATTAATTTTATTTTTATTAATTAATAAAATTATTATTAATTTTAAAGGTAGAAAATGTTACTACATCGCATTCTCAATTGAGTTCCTCCAAATTTCTTTGGAGTTCTGAAACAAATTATCAACAAGCATGTCAGTACGATTTAACCCTTTTCCCTATTAATGGATTATACTTGTTTATGGCTTTGATGTCAGAGAAGTGGGAATTGATGGTCAAATAAATGAATGAAAACTTAAATTAAAAAGTGGTGGATGTTTATGTTAAACTCTATCGTGTATTGTGTTCTTTTTATATGTATGGCTGTTTGGTAACTCAAACTAATGATTTGGGTTTAGGTTTATTATTGTCACATGCTTCAAGTACAGTGAAAATCTGTTTTGTATGCTATCCAAACATATCAGATATGCCATACATAGATACGATCGGTTCGAACTCTGAATTTTTGATGAAGTAACCAAAAAGTGTCTACATGGACTTCAGTAAGGCAAGTGATAAGGTTTGCATGGTAGGCTGCTCTGGAAGGTTAGGTCACATGAGATCCAGGGAGAGCTAGTCAACTGCATTGAGAATTGACTTCATGGAAGCAAGTAGAGATTGATGGAGGATGGTTGTTTCTCAGACTATAAGCCTGTGACTAGTGGTGTGCCTCGGGGATCAGTTTTAGGCCCATTGCTGTTCATGGTTTATATCAATGATTTGGCTGAGAATGTAGAAGGTATAATTAGTAAGTTTGCAGATGACATCATAGTGGGTGGTATTGTGGACAGTAAAGATGATTATCAAAAATTACAGCAGGATCTTGATAAGTTGGGCAAGTCAGCTGAGGAATGGATAAATTAAGTTTTATGCAGATAAGTGAGAGGTGTTACATTTTGGGAAGTTGAACCGAGGCAGGATCTTCACAGTGAATGGTAGCCCCCGGGAAGTGTTGTAGAGCAGAAGGACCAAGGAGTGCAGGTACATATGTCCTTGAAAGTGGTGTCACAGGTAGATAGGGTGGTCAAGAAGGTTTTTGGTACATTGGCCTACATCACACAGGGTACTTAGTATGTGTAAAATGACCGGGTCATACTCACGAACATGGTACAACGGTATTTATTGAAAGGCACTTATAATACACTACAGCATGTTTTTTCAGCTGTGTAGCAGCGTAGAATGCCAGCACAAGTTGGGTTACGATAATATGAACAGCGAAGTAGGCGGAGCGTTTAATAATAAAACACTACATTGGTTTGTAAGTGAAGTAACTGTAGATTGGCTATTGCATGTTAGCCAATCAGAATGCTTACCAGTTATAACTCCGCCTAGTACCTGCCTTATAGTGTAAATAACTCGTTTATTACATTTAGTAGCTGCCGACCAAACAAGAAACCTGATGTTTTATATTGTTCAACCCAATTCTGAAACCTTGCTTGGCATCAGTGCATGCCATGACCTGGGGCTGGCATATTTTGGACGTGCTGTCCACAAACTCTGTTTAACAGAAGAGCCAACACAACAGCTGCTGTCCCAATACAAAGACCTGTTCGACGACAAACTTGCCAAGCTGCCCACGACGTACAGGATCGCCGTGGATCCTACCGTTACATCAGTGATAGTTTTTGCCTGTTCGAAACTCAAGGACTTCATTTTTGGCAAAACTATCACTGTTGAGACAGACCATCAGCCACTGGTCATGAATCTGAATAAGCCCATCCACGCTGCCCCGGCTCGTCTACAACGCATTATGATGCAGCTGCAGCTTTTCGACTTCTGCATCGTATGCAAGAAAGGTAAAGACATGCACATAGCAGACACACTTTCCAGAACCCCGCGCACTACCAGCGAACGCCACCCCATCGAACAAGATGAATTCTCAGTCCTGAAGGTCTCGTTCGTGATGAATTCTCAGTCCTGAAGGTCTCATTCGTGCCCTTGCTGAACACACAGCCGCGGACAAGACTTCACAACTGCTAACCACCGTCAAAAGGAACGGATGGCCCCACAAACAGTCAAACACCCCGCTCGAATTACGACCCTACTTCCTGGTTCGTGACGAACTAGTGCTACTGGACGAGATAATCATCAAAGGCCCCAAGGCAGTTATCCCTCCCACTCTACGGGGTGAGTACTATGACAACATTCACAGAGGCCACCCCGGCACGGAGCCATTCTAAAACGGGCAGAAAACATGTTCTACTGTCCCAGGATGACAAGGTTCATACGTGAAAAGACCGAATCGTGTGCTATCTGCAACAGCCTAACACCACACCAGCAGAAGCAGCCCCTCCTGCTTCAGCTAGTTCCCTTCCTTCTGTGGTCTTCACCAGCCGCCGACATCTTTGAATGGCACGGGAAACGCTACCTTGTCTTGGTGGACTCCTGCTCGGGCTGGTTCAAAATAGACCTGCTTCCAACGATCTCCTCCGAGGCAGTGATCCAGAAACTACAAATCCACCTGTCTGTACATGGATCGCCTGTCCGCCTTCAAACTGACAATGGAAGGCAATTCACCAGTCAGGCATTTAAGAACTTTGCCAAACGGTGGAATTTCTCAACACGTCACCAGCAGCCCAGAATACCCGCAGTCCAATGGACTTGCCGAGCGTGCTGTTCGGAGCGCTAAACAACTCATGGAGTGCTTCTACCTAGCAAAATCCGATGTCTACCTGGACCTACTCAACCTATGAAACATTTCAAGGGACAGCGCTCTTGGCTCCCCCACCCAGCGGTTGATGTCTCGCCAGACGCGTCCACCACTGCCTGTCTCCCAGCAACAGCTGCAGCCGCACGTCCGCCCTCCCACCGCGATACAAAAGCGAGTGCACTTTAAATGCGGCACGCAAAAGCGGTTTTATGACAAGACCAGCAAGCGGCTTAAACCACTAGTACAAGGACAAGTGGTATGCCTACAAACTGACAAGGGACACACTAGGGCACATTCATGGCCCCTCGAAGGAACCACGCTCCTACCTGGTCGAAGTGGTTGGTGTCCTCTACAGAAGCAACTGTCAAGATCTCCTTCCAGTGATGGAACTGCGTCTGGCGCCTGCGGGTCCTGATGCCCCACCATTCGTGTTTACACCGACACCTGTTGCAGCCATCCCATCACCTGTTGCGAATAATACCACACACTCCCCGCGTCGGTCAGCCCCTATGTCTCCCGTCGTAACTGGTGCCCCGGGCTCCCCGCGTCAGTCTACCCCCATTTCCCCCATGGCGGGCTCTCCCTACAAGCCCATCGGGTCGCCAGAGATATCACCAATCCCAGTCCCCATCTTTTTGGAAGAATGTCTGGATACGAGACCGCAGGACGTGGTTCCTTCACAGGAAGGAAATGTTGACGGTTGCATCTGTAAATTCTTCCGTCGGTGCTCACCGGGTATGAGCACGACTCTTTTGCAGGGCTGTGGATGTGACCCAAACGGCCATAACCCTTGTCGGTCTGGAGGCGAACAACTTGCCCACTGGAGAGAGGTTTAAGTGGTTTGCTGGAATTATCGTAAAATCGCTTCTGAGCATGGTGTTTCAGTTGGAGTTGTTTTTGGACAACAGGAGGGAACGGACCTGTGGCTGCAGCAGCTGCTGGGGCACGGGCAGCGCAGCACGAGTCTGCCGAGACATCGGACGTTGGGCTGGAGACCCCAGTATTGGGTCACGGGCGATGTTCCTCAAGTTGAGCAGGTCCAAGAACACACAGGATTTAGCAAGGTGTGAGCGCTCCACTAATTGTTTGGCGCTACGGATCGGCCATTTTGTGTGTCCGTTGGACTGTGGAATTTCAGGACTGCTGGTGACATGGCGAAAATCCCATCATTGAGCAAAGTCTTTGAAACGCTGGCTGGTGAACTGACTGCCGTTATCAGACAGGAGTCGTGCAGAGGCGCCGTGTACGGAGAAGTGGCGTGACAGCTTTTGGATGACTGTATCGGATGTGATGTTTTGGAGTAGGTCAATTCTGAACCAGCCCGAATACGAGTCAACAAGAACCAGATAGTGTTTTCCAAGGCACTCGAATATGTCGATAGCAACAGTAGACCAAGGCAGAGGAGGGACAGGGTGCGAGAGCAAGGGCTGCTTCTGTTGGTGTGGCATCAGGCTGTTGCAGACAGCGCAGGCTTCAACTTTTTCGAGTATATACTCAGTCATCCCGGGCCAATAAAACATGCTCTTTGCTCGTTGTAAGGTCATTTCCACACTGGGGTGGCCCCTGTGGACGGCATCAAAGTACTTGTCCTGAACAACAGCTGGGATGACTGCTTTGTGACCCTTGATTATGACCCCGTCCTGTAGCACCAGTTCGTCGCGAACCAGGTAGAATGGGCGAATGTGGGGCACTATGTTGTTTATCCGGCCAGCCACGCCGGATGACTGAGGACAGTAGTTCTAGAGTTGTATCTGCAGCTGTGTGCTCAGCCAGGCTGCTTAGGTATTTAGTAGGTATGTACGACACCATCATTGTGAACTGATCTTGTTCTGATGGCTGTTGTTTGCAGGCTTTGCGTGGGGCTCTTGATAGCGTGTCATCTAGATGCATGTCCTTGCCTTTTTTGTAGACTATCGTGAAGTCAAAACACTGTAGCTGCATCATCATTCAATGCAGGCGAGCCAGAGCAGCATGAATGAGTTTGTTCAGAATGGTGACCAGCTGCTGATGGTCTGTTTCAACAGTCGCGGACTTGCCACAAATAAAGTATTTGAATTTTGTGCAGGCAAAAACCACGGCAAGTAATTCCTTTTCGATCTGGGCATAACATTGTTCAGTCTCAGACAGGGTGCAGGAGGTGTAAGCAATAGATCTGCAGTCTCCTTCAGTAGAAGTCTGTAGGCAAGCAGCACCAATTCCATATTGGGATGCATCACATGTGAGCGTCACTGGTAACATCAAAGTAGGCGAGAGTTGGAGCACTGCACAATTACAATTTGAGAATTTCAAAAGCTCTCTGGTGTTGTGGGTACCAGGACCAGGCAGTGTCCTTGTGAGTCAGTTGTCGCAGAGGAGCAGATATTTCTGAGGTTGGGAATTAATTTTCCCAAGTAGTTGGACCATTCCCAGGAATCTCTGTAAACTCGTAACATCAGTGGGAACTGGCATCTCGTTGATGGCAGTGGTCTTAAATGGGTCCGGTCTGAGGCCATCACTGCTGAATACGTGTCCAACATAGTGGACCTCCTTGACACAAAATCTGCATTTTAGAGGGTTGAATTTGAGATGAATGTCTTTGGCACGGTGTAGTACTTTTTTCAAGTTGGCATCATGTTCAGCCGTGTTTCGTCCAGCAATGAGATGCCAGTATCTCTCCTCTACGACAATATCTGCTCCTCTACGACAACTGACTCACAAGGACACTGCCTGGTCCTGGTACCCAACGAGAATATAATTTACAATGATGGCGCAAGGATGTGAAGAAAGCGAGGATGTGAAGATGCAGGCTGTGAAGAAAGCGAATGGTATGTTGGCATTCATAGCAAAAAGGATTTGAGTACAAGAGCAGGGAGGTTCTACTGCAGTTGTACAGGGTCTTGGTGAGGCCACACCTGGAGTATTGCGTACAGTTTTGGTCTCCTAATCTGAGGAAAGACATTCTTGCCATAGAGGGAGTACAGAGAAGGTTCCTGGGATGGCACGACTTCCATATGAAGAAGGACTGGATAGACTCGGCTTGTACTCGCTGGAATTTAGAAGATTGAGGGGTGATCTCATAGAGACTTACAAAATTCTTAAGGGGTTGGACAGGCTAGATGCAGGAAGATTGTTCCCGATGTTGGGGAAGTCCAGGACAAGGGGTCACAGTTTAAGGATAAGGGGGAAGTCTTTTAGGACCGAGATGAGAAAATCGTTTTTCACACAGAGTGGTGAATCTGTGGAATTCTCTGCCACAGAAGGTAGTTGAGGCCAGTTCGTTGGCCATATTTAAGAGGGAGTTAGATGTGGCCCTTGTGGCTGAAGGGATCAGGGGGTATGGAGAGAAGGCAGGTACAGGATTCCGAGTTGGATGATAAGCCATGATCATATTGAATGGCGGTGCAGGCTCGAAGGGCCGAATGGCCTGCTCCTGAACCTAATTTCTATTTTTCTATGTTTCTAAGGATATCCCGCAAATAATTGTTCCATTGTGCTTTGGAATACGTCATTGGCAGAGTTGATGCCGAAGGGCATCAGCAGAAATTTATAGCGGCCAAAGGGGGTGCCAAACGTGGTGAGATTGGACGAGTCAGCATCCAGCGGGATCTGCCAGAACAAACCTTTGGCATCCAGAACAGAAAACACAGATGCACTGCCTATCTGAGCAACAACTTCCTATGTTGTACGCATCGGGTGGTGCGGGCGGCTGATCGCTGTGTTCAGGTCTCTGTGGTTGATGCAGATGCGGATTTCCTCCTTGTTCTTCTTTGTTGCAACCACCTTGGTGGAGACCCAGTTGGAAGAGTCAGTGACCGTAGCAATGACACCCAGGGAGACCATCTGCTGTAGCTCATTGTATACTCTGTCGCGCATTGCATATGGAATGCAGCGAGGTGCCCGAACCACAGCTAAGACATTGGGATCAGTGGTGATGTTGTATTTGATGATCAGCTTTCGAAGCTTATCATCAAATAGCTCTTTGCATTGCTCAGGCCATACTATAGATGTTGGGATGTTATGGTACAGATGTGTAAGATGTTTGTTAAGCTGCATTTGGAGTATTGTGGTAGTTTTGGTCATCCTTCTAGAAGATTTACGAGCATGTTGCCAGGACTTAAGGGTCTGATCAATAGGGAGGGGTGGGTCAGGCCATAACTTTATTCCTTGGAATGTAGGGGGATGAAAGGTGATCTAGGTGATGTATAAGATCATAAGGGGAATAGATGGGGGAAATGCACAGTCTTTTAACCGGAGTAGAGGATTAAAGAACGAGAGGACATAGGTTTGTGAGGGTGGAAAGATTTAATAGAAATTTGATGTGCAACTTTTTCACACAGAGGGTGGTGGGTAAATGGAATGAACTGCCAGAGGAAGTAGTTGAGGCAAGTATTATAACAACATTTAAAAGACATTTGGGCATGTACAGTGCATTCAGACAGTATTCAGACCCCTTCACTTTTTCGACATTTTGTTACGTTACAGCCTCATTTTAAAATGGATTACATTATTTTTTTTTTAATCATCAATCAGCACCTAATACCTCAGAATGAAGAAGTGAAAACAGGTGTTTAAAAATGTTTGCAAAGTGATTACAAATAATAACTGAAATAACTGAAATAACTGAAACAGAAGGGTAACAAAAAGAGGAGGGCAATTGTAATAGGGGACTCTATAGTTAGGGGGTCGGATAGGCGATTCTGTGGACGCAGTCGGGAGACCCGGATGGTAGTTTGCCTCCCTGGTGCCAGGGTCTCGCATGTGTCAGAACGTGTCCAAAAGATTCTGATAAGGGAGGGAGAGGAGCCTGACGTTGTGGTACACATAGGTACCAATGACATAGGCAGAAAAAGTGACGAGGTCCTGAAGGGAGAATTTAGGGAGTTGGTGGGAAAGTTAAGGAGAAGGACCAAAAGGGTAACAATTTCAGGATTACTGCCTGTGCCGCGTGACAGTGATAGTAGGAATGAAATGAGGTGCAGGATAAATGCGTGGCTGAGGGACTGGTGCAGTGGGCAAGGATTCAAGTTTATTGATCACTGGGACCACTTTTGGGGAAGGCATGATCTGTACACAAAGGATGGGTTGCACTTGAGCCCGAGGGGGACCAATATCCTGGCAGGGAGATTTGCAAAGGCTACTGGCGAGACTAGAAAGGCTGGGGGGAGGGCCTCGGGTAGAGGGGGCTAGGGGTCAGGGTGTGAGGCAAGAGGCAGAGAAGGGAAGCACTCGGATCCAAAATGTAGGCGAGAAAGATGAAAAAGATAATAGACAGAGAATAAGGGATAGTGGGTTTCTAAAATGTGTATATTTTAATGCTAGGAGCATTGTAAGTAAGGTGGACGAACTTAAAGCCTGGATTGACACCTGGAAATATGATGTTGTGGCAATCAGTGAAACGTGGTTGCAGGAGGGCTGTGATTGGAAACTAAATATTCCAGGATTTCATTGCTTCAGGTGTGATAGAATTGGAGGGACCAGAGGGGGAGGTGTTGCATTGCTTGTCAGAGAAGATATTACAGCAGTGCTTTGCCAGGATAGATTAGAGGGCTCGTCTAGGGAGGCTATTTGGGTGGAACTGAGAAGTGGGAACGGTGTAGCAACACTTTTAGGGGTGTATTATAGACCGCCAAATGGGGAGCGTGAATTGGAAGAGCAAATATGTAAGGAGATAGCAGATATTAGTAGTAAGCACAAGGTAGTGATTGTGGGAGATTTCAATTTTCCAAAAATAGACTGGGAAACCCATTCTGTAAATGGGCTGGATGGTTTGGAGTTTGTAAAATGTGTGCAGGATAGTTTTTTGCAGCAGTACATAGAGGTATCGACCAGAGAAGGGGCAGTGCTGGACCTCCTGTTAGGAAATGAGGCAGGTCAGGTGACGGAGGTATGCGTTGGTGAGCACTTCGGGACCAGTGATCACAATACCATTAGTTTCAATATAATTATGGAGAGAGTCAGAACTGGACCTAGGGTGGAGATTTTTGATTGGAGAAAGGCTAAGTTTGAGGGAATGCGTAAGGATTTTAAAGGAGTGAATTGGGACACTTTGTTTCATGGGAAGGATGTAGAAGAGAAATGGAGGACATTTAAAGGGGAAATTGTAAGAGTACAGAATCTTTATGTCCCTGTTAGGTTGAAAGGAAATAGTAAAAATTGGAAAGAGCCATGATTTTCAAGGGAAATTGGACACTTGTTTCGAAAAAAGAGAGATATCTACAATAATTATAGGAGGCATGGAGTAAATGAGGTGCTAGAGGAGTATAAAGAATGTAAAAAGAATCTTAAGAAAGAAATTAGGAAGGCTAAAAGAAGATATGAGGTTGCTTTGGCAAGAAAGGTGAAAATAAACCCAAAGGGTTTCTACAGCTATATTAATAGCAAAAGGGTAACGAGGGATAAAATTGGACCATTAGAGAACCAGAATGGACAGCTATCTGCAGAGCCAAAAGAGATGGGGGAGATATTAAACAATTTCTTTTCTTCGGTATTCACCAAGGAGAAGGATATTGAACTCTGTGAGTTAAGGGGAAAAAGTAGAGTAGCTATGGAAACTATGAGATTCAAAGAGGAGGAAGTACTGACACTTTTGAAAAATATAAAAGTGGATAAGTCTCCAGGTCCTGACAGGATATTCCCTAGGACATTGAGGGAAGTTAGTGTAGAAATAGCAGGAGCTATGACAGAAATATTTCAAATGTCATTAGAAACGGGAATAGTGCCGGAGGATTGGCGTACTGCGCATGTTGTTCCATTGTTTAAAAAGGGTTCAAAGAATAAACCTAGCAATTATGGACCTATTAGTTTGACGTCAGTGGTGGGCAAATTAATGGAAAGGATACTTAGAGATAATATATATAAGCATCTGGATAAACAGGGTCTGATCAGGAACAGTCAACAGTGCCTAGAAGGTCATGTTTGACAAACCTTCTTGAATTTTTTGAAGCGGTAACTAGGGAAATTGATGAGGGTAAAGCAGTGGATGTTGTCTATATGGATTTCAGTAAGGCCTTTGACAAGGTTCCCCGTGGAAGGTTGGTTAAGAAGGTTCAATCTTTGGGTGTTAATGGTGGAGTAGCAAGATGGATTCAACAGTGGCTGAATGGGAGATGTCAGAGAGTAATGGTGGATGGCTGTTTGTCAGGTTGGAAGCCGGTGACCAGTGGGGTGCCTCAGGGATCTGTGTTGGGTCCACTGTTGTTTGTCATGTACATCAATGATCTGGATGATGGGGTGGAAAATTGGATAAGTAAGTATGCAGATGATACTAAGATAGGTGGTGTTGTGGATAATGAAGTAGATTTTCAAAGTCTACAGAGAGATTTGGGCCATTTGGAAAAGTGGGCTGAAAGATGGCAGATGGAGTTTAATGCTGATAAGTGTGAAGTGCTACATCTTGGCAGGACAAATCAAAATAGGACGTACATGGTAAATGGTAGGGAATTGAGGAATGCTGTGGAACAGAGGGATCTAGGAATAACTGTGCATAGTTCCCTGAAGGTGGAATCACATGTAGATAGGGTGGTAAAGAAAGCCTTTGGTGTGCTGGCCTTTATAAATCAGAGCATTGAATATAGGAGTAGGGAAGTAATGTTAAAATTGTACAAGGCATTGGTAAGACCAATTCTGGAGTATGGTGTACAATTTTGGTTGCCTAGTTATAGGAAGGATGTCAACAAAATAGAGAGAGTACAGAAGAGATTTACTAGAATGTTGCCAGGGTTCCAGCAACTATGTTACAGAGAAAGGTTGAACAAGTTAGTTCTTTATTCTTTGGAGCGCAGAAGGTTAAGGGGGACTTGATTGAGGTCTTTAAAATGATGAAAGGGATAGACAGAGTTGACGTGGATACGTTTTTCCCATTGAGGGTAGGGAAGATTCAAACAAGAGGGCATGACATGAGAATTAAGGGACAGAGGTTTCGGGGTAATGTGAGGGGGAACTTCTTTACTCAGAGGGTGGTGGCTGTGTGGAATGAGCTTCCAGCAGAAGTGGTGGAGGCAGGATCGATTTTAACATTTAAGAGTAAAGTTGATAGGTATATGGACGTGAAGAGAATGGAGGGGTATGGTCTGAGTGCAGGTAGATGGGACTAGGGGAAAACAAATGGTCGGCACGGACTGGAAGGGCCGAGAGGGCCTGTTTCCGTGCTGTAATTGTTATATGGTTATATGGTTATATGGTTATCACATTTACATAAGTATTCAGACCCTTTGTTGTGACACTCAAAATTGAGCTAAGGTTCATCCTGTTTCCATTGATAATCCTTGAGATGTTTCTACAAGTTCATTGGAGTCCACCAGCGGTAAAGTAAATTGATTGTACATGATATGGAAAGGCACACTCCTGCCTGTATAGGGTTGCACAGTTGAGAGTGCATGTCAGAGCAAAATCCAAGCCGTGAAGACAAAGGAATTGTCCATAGATCTCCGAGACAGCATTGTATCAAGACACAGATCTGGGGAAGGGTATAAAACAATTTCTGAAGCATTTCAGGTCCCGACGAGCACAGTGGCCTGTGTCATTCTTTGGAACCACCAGGACTCTTCATAGAGCTGGCAGCCCGGCCAAACTGAACAATTGGGGGAAAAGGATCTTGGTCAGGGGGGTAACCAAGAACCACTCTGACAGAGCTCCAGTTCCTCTGTGCAGATGGAAGGACCTTCCAGAAGGACCAGGAAGCAATGGTCCCAGCTTCCAGATAGTTATATCTGCAGCACTCCTCCAATCAGGCCTTTTTAGTAGAGTGGCCAGATGGAAGTCACTCCACAGGAAAAGGCACTTTGAAGACTGAGACCAAAAGGCTCAAACAAAACTGCTGGTCTACAGAGCTGTTGTCCTCTCCACCCTGTTGTATGGAGCCGAGTCATGGACCAACTACAGCAGGCAGCTGAGAACCCTGGAACAATACATTCAAAGATCCTTACAAAAGATACTGAGGATCAGCTGGGAGGACAAACGCACCAAAGTTTTGGAGGGAGCCAACATGACTAGCATCACCACCACAATAATGCAACACCAACTTGGATGGACTGGCCATGTCATCCGCATGTCCATCACACATCTCCCTAAACAAATCCTGTACTCTCAATTGAAGGAAGGTCGGTGAGCCCTTGGCGGGCCAAAGAAACGCTTCAAAGACAACATCAAGAACAGTCTGAAGAAATTCCACATCACATTAAGCAACTGGGAACACACTACACTGGGCAGGCGCTCCTGGAGGAAATCCACAGAGACAAAGCGACAGCACTGTAAGGAGAGAGAGAGAAGGGGCTCGATGACTAACAACCACCGCAGGTCTCCACTGCCCACTTTGCACCAAGGTGTGTGGATTGCGGATCGGCCTCTACAGAAACATAGAAACATAGAAATTAGGTGCAGGAGTAGGCCACACCACCATTCAATATGATCATGGCTGAGATAAAAAAAAGAGAAATTTTGATTAAAAGAAAGGGAGATATGTACAGTAAATAATTCCTGTGGCCTCAAGTGTAATGACTGAATGAATAGCAATTGATCTGGAAAACAAAAGGAAACAAGCTGAATATCTGTAGAGTAGAGAGATCTATGTGGACTGCACACAATAATAGTTGATGTGATAATGGAGAGATCTTGAAGATAAGGACAAAAACCCTTCAATAACCTCTCTTTTGACTCCTCTCACTTTCTCCAAGTTAAAGATGTAGCCATGGGTACCCGCCTGGGCCCCAGCTGGGTCTGCCTTTTCGTCAGTTATATTGAACAGTCCTTGTTTCAGGCATGCATTGGCACCATCCCCTAACTCTTTCTCTGCTCCATTGATGACTGCATTGGGGCTGTACCCATGCAGACTCATTGATTTCATTAACTTCACCAGTTACATACATCCATCCTACCCTCAAATTCTATCTAGACTATCTCAGACACTTCTTTTCCCTTTATTGATCTCTCTATAGACTACCGACTCCCACAATTATCTGGACTACACATCCACCCACCCTGCCTCATGCAAAGGTGCTATCCCCTGCTCTCAATTCCTCTGTCTCTGCCCCAACTTCTCCCAAGATGAGACTTTTCATTCTGAGAGATATGAGATATCCTGTTCCTTTAGGAAACATGGCTTCCACCCTGCTGTCATAGATGGACCCCTCACCTGAGTCTCCTTTGTGTCCCGTTGTTCTGTTCTTCCTTCCCCCTCCCCCTCCCCCAAACGGAACAAGGATAGGGTTCTCCTGGTCCTCACTTTTCACCCCATCCACATCCAACACACCATCCTCGGACTTTTCTGTCAACACCTATGTGATCCCACTACCAGTCTCATCTTCCCGTCTCCACCCCCTTCCGCCTTCCGCAGTGACCATTCCCTCCGCAACTCTTTGGTTCACTCATCTCTTCCCACTCAAACCACCCCATCCCAAAGTACTTTGCTCAGCAACAGCAGAGGATGTAACACCTGTCCCTATACCTCCTCCCTCACCTCCATCCAGGCACCCCAGTTGATCCTCCAGGTGAGACAAATGCTCACATGCACCTTCTCTAACCTCATCTCCTACTTCCAGTGCTCCCGATGAGGCCTCTTGTACATCGGCAAGACCAAGTGTAGACTCGGTGATTGTTTCGCCGAAGATTTGCACTTGGTCCACAAAGGCCTACTGGATCCCTACCTACTGGTTGCTAACCATTTTAACTCCCCTTCCCATTCCTACACTATAATTTCTGTCCTGGGCCTCCTCCATTGCCACATGTAAAATAAACAGCACCTCATATTCTGTTTGGGTTGCTTACAATCCAACAGTATGAGCATAGAATTCTCTAATTTTAGGTAACCTCTAACAACTCCCCCACCCCCCTTTCTCCTCGACACAGGTCCCTTTTATCCCCCTCCTCTCCTGTACTCCACGTAGACCCGCATCTAATTCTCCCCCCCCCCCCCACCTACATTCCTTCACAATTGGTGGCTCCTCAAACCTTTAGTCTCACACCATTTTCACATCTGTCCTTTGTCCAACCATCTGCCTATCAAACCCCCCCTTCGCCTCTGTTCACCTACTATTGCCACACTTTGTCCTGCATCTCTTCTAGCTTTCTCCACCCCTACATCCCCCCCGCCTCAACCCCCGACCACTACAATCAGCTGAAGAAGGGTCCTGACCCAGAAAGTCACCTATCCATGTTCTCCGGGAAAGCTCACTGACCTGCTGTTACACCAGCACTTTGTGTCTATCTTTATGTAAACCCATATCTGCAGTTCCTTGTTTTTTGCAAAAACTTTACACATGCAAGTAGGCCATGAATAATTGACTTCTTCCTACCAATGAAAGACTCAAGAGACTCCAAATCTTTGAAGGCATTGTTATTTATAGAGTTTATGACTGAACAACATTTTCAAAATGGCCGAAATACATTTCTTGAAATGGGTTAGAGAACATTGTTTAACTCATATTGCTTTTGGCTGTTGTTCATATTCAACGCTTCTTTATTTCTGGGTTGAGATTACTTTTGGATAAATTTATATTTCTGACACATAGCACAGCACTCCAGCCTTTTACTAGCTGGCTTAAACCTGCTGTTGAGTCTGCCAGAGGGAGCTATGAAATTTGAGAACTTTCAGGTACATTGGCGAACTTCAAACCATCATGTATTGTGTATTGAGATTATGCTAAACTAATATTTACGCAGTATTAAATTTAGACTGTGGAGAGGTTCTTGATCCTGTGGTTGAAATGAAGAATTGCATTTAGAATCAGTTACGATATAAAGTTTACTTTTATGGTTATCTTGCTTGACTCGCACTTCCCACCTGGCTAGTTGGAATGTCAAATCTTAAAACCAACCTTTTTTCAGATATGGCATGATTTTGTTAATCCATCTTCACTAAGGCAACTGCTACAACAACCGCCAACATTATCTGATGATGTTGCTTTAGAATTATGAAGCCTGATGGAGGACAAGCATTTATGGTATTGGATCCAACCAGAGCAAAAGAGGATGGGAAAGAAATGAAAAATAAAGACTTTGGTAAACTGACACCTCTTTTTAAAACAAACAAATAAAACCGAAAATAGTAAGATTAAATGAGAACTTACCAGTTCGAAGTTTGATCTTTATTTTATGAGACGTTGCGATGAGGGATCATCGAAGAAGCCCGTCAGCCCGCATACACGTGAACCTTCAAAGCAGCGGGGTGAAATCACAGAAAACAGTTGCTGAACTGAGTATAGGAAGTTTCGAGAACTAGTACTACCACATGATCTTTATGAGAAGAGGGTTGGGAGTGGAGGGCACGTAAACCCTCATCGCAACTTCTCATGAAATAAAGATCAAACTTCAAACTGGTAAGTTCTCATTTAATCTTACTATTGTACTTCAAAGTCACGTGAGTGACTACGTCAAGACTTTAAAGCTCTGTGATTTCTTGCCGCAAACATGAGTCCATGCAACACACTGCATCAGTTGACCAAAAATGATTGAAAAGATAATGCATTCAGACATGACATAGCTTTAAAACATGTTGATGCTAATAATAAACAAATGATAATAATAATAATAGTGCTCCCTTACATCCGGGAAAGCAAATTATTGAACAGAACTTAAAATTGAGTTGGCAAACGAACCCGGCCTGGCAGTTGATTTATTATAAAAGGTTTGGAAAGTCCGCTTCTTTGACCATCCTGCAGTCGCTAGTATGTAGTCCAGCAGAACCTCCATGAACCTCGCTGCCGAAGCTGCTGCAGCCCTGGTGGAGTGAGACCCAAACACATCCATGTCCACTCCTGCACAAGCCAAAACATGTCTAAACCACCTGGAGATGGTCTGCACTGATACCCTCTTGTGTGTTTTTTTATGACTAATAAACATAACCAGTTCAGTGCCTCTCAGGTTCTTTGTAGCCTTAACATATTGTTGAATATGTGTGACCACACACAATCTATGGTCCATGGGATACGCCAAAATTCCAGCTTTAATCCTAACACCCCTGGTCTGCTTTTTTTAATTAAATCATGTACATAAAATGTTATTTTGTTGGTAGATATAACCATTCTGTCCAGCTTATGCAACACTGGACGCGTTGCGCTGAAACTAGCGCCATGAGCATAACTACTTTATATGTGAGCCTGACCAAAGATAGGGATGTAGCTGGAGCCCACCGGCAAAGCAGTGTTAATACAATGTTAAGATCCCATACCTCTGTGTAACTGGACCTGGGAGGATTAGTGTTAAAGATACCCTTCATAAATCTGGATATTAGCGGGTGAAACCCGACAGAGTGGTGTCCCGATCCCAGCAACAAGTATGATGACAAGGCACTTTTGGCACAGTTAATGGCACTATAACTTAATCTTTTGTCAAAGAACAGTTTTGAGAGAAACTCCAAGACATCAGTTATCTGTGCCGTATCATACGTTATGTTAGAATTAAAACAAAACACTTCCCATCTCTTGATGTAAGAGATGTACTCCTTCTTGGTGCTATCTCACCAAGCTGCAGTGAGCTCATCCACGGTTTGGTCTGACAATCCGAGCCCCAGGAAAGGTCTTCTTAAAGTCTGCAAATCAATAAATTGATTCTATCATGCAGAGGGTGGCCTTCCAGAGTCATGGGATGAACCAGCAAATGTGTTTCAAAATAACCATATACGGCTCTTTTATCATTCCTAATATCAGCGGGAACCAGTCTGGCACTACCAAAATGCCAGAAGCTGAATCTTGCTGAATTTTTTTCAAACACCGACTGATGAGGCAAAATGGAGGAAATGCATAAAAGAACGTTCCTCCCCAGTGTAGCAAGAATGCATCTATCGCCACTGCCCCAGGGTCTGGCTCTTAATGCAACATACTTTGGTAACTGGTGATTGAGTGTGGATGCAAACAAATCGATATCCGGTGTTCCATACTGAGCAACAATGTTGTTAAATACTTTATGATACAACATCCGTTCTGTGTTGTCATTGAATTTGTATGACCTTGTGTCCACCACCATGTTAAACCTACCCAGCAAGTAGGTAGCTGAAATCCAAATGCTTTTTTCGATACGCCAGTGCCAAATAAGGTTAGCTGAATTATTACAGGATACTGACTTGATTCCACCCATGTGATTAATATATCCCACCGCTGTAGTGTTGTCAATCTGTAGTTGAACATGCAGATTATGCATTTTCCAACAATAAGATTTTAACCCATACAATGAGTTGGTATCAACTTGGATTTAACTGGATGGATGAGAAACCCAACTTCTTAATATGTTTTGTGGCTGAAACAGCTAATTTAGCCAATTTCAGCATTTTTCCTATGATGAGAATATCATCCAGATATGCCATAACAATGTGTTTTTGAGTTCTAAGCAGCACAAGCACCGGCTTTAATAATTTGGTAAATAACCTGGGGGCTGAAGTAAATTCATTAGGCAACGATTTAAACTGCCACAGTTGCCCCTACAGCTAAATTTCAAATATCTCCGGTGATCCCTGTGAATGGGCACCGAACAGTATGCATCTTTGAGATTGATGCATGCCATAAAGCATCCTTTGGAAATCAGTTGTTTGGCAGTAACAAGGCTTTCCATTTTTAAATGTCTGTACTGCACATTAGTTAAACTCTGTTAAATGAAGGATGATCCGACATCCTCCATCTTTCTTTTGTCTAGAGAAAATATTGGAGACGAATTGGTGAAGGAACTTAGCGGGTCAGGCAGCATTTGTGGTGGGAAATGGACAGTCAATATTTTGGTACGGGCCCCTTCATCTAGACTGAAAGAATAGAGCAGAAGTGGCTATATAAAAAGGTGGGCAAAGAGTGAAATAAGAGCTATCAAGCAATAGATGGATACAGATGAGGTGGCGTTTTTTGGGAATTATTATTTTCGGCAATAATTTGTCAGTTAAGTCAGGTTAGGGAAGGAAGGGTGGAGATAGCATCAGAACTCGGAGGTGATAAGTGGGAAACAAAGGACAGCAGATATTGGAATCTGATAGGAAAGGAAGGTGAAGGATGGAAATGAATGAGGAGTGATGATCAGTGAGTACAAGAGATGGAGAGAGCAGTTGAGTGGAAGGAAGGGGATCCAATGGATGGAGTAAATCAGTGAGGGAAGGATAAAGAAAGTGATGGGGAGGCAGTTCAGTGGGAAAAGTGGTTATGTGAGAGGAGCAGGGTTGATAGGAGGAGGGAGAAAGGGACCAAGGGGCTGTGGGTTATCTGAAACTGCAGAATTCAATATTACTGCCTTTGGTTTGTGGGCTACACATGCAGATTGTGAATATTGTTGTTTTTGTTTGTGTCAGGTCTCATGCTGGCTGTGAAGGAGACAGAGGACAGGCAGGCCGAAGTGGCAATGGGAAGAGGAGTTAAAATGGCTGGCAACTGGGAGATCCAGAAGGTTGCAGCGGGCAGAGTGCGGGTGCTCAACGAAACATTTGGTTTCACTGATGTAGTGGAGGCCTTGTGGAGTCCATTGGATGCAACAGACAAGTTTGACGAAGCTTGAAAGTGTGCACCAATAGACACAAGAACAGCATTTACCCTTCTGTTATCAAGGTTCGGAATGGTACTGCAATAAGTCGGGGTGATGTCCAATATAGCTCTACCCCATTGAGAATATTGGACTTTGCTTGTGGATCTGGTGCATTACAGTGCTGAAAATTATATTCTGCACTCTGAATCTTTGGCTTTGCTCTACCTATTGGCTGAGTTGGACAATTGCATTTATGTATGGTATATCTGATCTGTTTGGATAACATGCGACAGAAAGCTTTTCACTGTACCTGGAACATAGAACTGTACAGCACAGAAATAAATCATGTGACAACAATAAACCTGAACATAAACAGTCAGCAGAGAAAAATGTTGACTTTTGGAATAACAATAACTTGGCAGTGTAAATAATTAGAACAGCAGTATAGATCTTTGAGTACTACAACAATGAGCCTGGGTGCTTTGGCATTAGTCCAGATATCAGGATGGCACTGTGTATCTCGGATTTATAATAAAAATGCTCTTGCATAAAACATCTTATAAACTACAGATAGGCACAAAAAAGATGAAGTAACTCAGCGGGACAGGCAGCGTCTCTGGAGAGGGGAAAGGGTGATGTTTCGGGTCGAGACCCTTTTTCTAAACTACAATGGCAAAGCCTTAAGTTGCCCTTGGATATTGTACACTATCTCACAGCAACAGCTGTTAATGTCAACCTACATGTTAATGCACCACAGTAATTAGAAAGTGTTCTTTTCCCCATAAATATAAATTATTCTGAAATCATATTTTATAGACACTCTCAATCTATACATTTTCCATGAAATGCAGTCAACCAGTGTAGCCCAACCATTTGCTGGCAATAGTATCAAAGAACTAGAAACTGCATACAAACATTATATAAAAGGTATGTGGAATGAGTGCTTCAAGATTAGGAATGCATTCTTGAAAAAATACGACAGCATAATAAAGAGATTGATTGCAGTGATCAGAATTCTTTGAGTATTTGACCTGCAATATTACAGTAACTATTTCTCTCCCCAGAAATGCTACTTGTCCTGCTGATTCATGACCAGTGGGCCACAAAGGCCCAACAATAATCCTATTTTCATTTGATTTATCATCCTGTTACTCACCCACTATTATATAATACCATAGCAAAAATACATTTAAAGCTAAATAGCATTTGAAGTGATGCCAAAAGCCAGAATTTTGCAAAACATAAATTTGGTTTTCTAGGAACCATCCATAAAAAATCCAGGCACAATGGATTGATTAATCCAGGCATGTATACAGTAGTCGAATGGCAGAGAAAGTGTTTTTTTCTATTAATTATTTTATTTTCAGGAAAATTAGCATATGAGGCAAAGCTTGCATTCATTGCCCACTCCTAGTTGCCACTGAGCTGGTGTGGTGAGCTGCCTTTTTGTGCAACTGCAGTCTTTTGTGTGCCACCAGGAAGAAGAAATAGGAGCCTGAAAACTGTGACATCCAGGTTTAGGAGCAACTTCTTCCCAACCACCATCAGTAACTCTATTTCTCTCACAAGAAATGCTACATGTCCTGCTGATTCATAACCAGTGGGCCACCAAAGGACTGAAGACTGAAAATGGTGAATTTATTATGGGGAACAAGGAAATGGCAGATAAGTTGAAAAGGTACTTTGGATCCGTCTTTACTAAGAAGGACACAAGCAATCTTCTTGATATACTAGTGGCCAGAGGATCTGGGGTGACAGAGGAACTGAAGGAAATCCACATTAAGCAGGAAATGGTGTTGTGTAGACTGATGGGACTGAAGGCTGATAAATCCCCAGGGCCTGGTGGTCTGCATCCCATGGTACTTAAGGAAGTGGCTCTAGAAATTGTGGATGCATTGGTGATAATTTTCCAAGGTTCTATAGATTCAGGATCAGTTCCTGTGGATTGGAGGGTAACTAATGTTATTCCACTTTTTAAGAAAGGCGGGAGAGAGAAAACAGGGAATTATAGACCAGTTAGCCTGACATCGGTGGTGGGGATGATTCTGGAGTCAATTATAAAAGATGAAATAGCGGCACATTTGGATAGTAGTAACAGGATCGGTCTGAGTCAGCATGGTTTTATGAAGGGGAAATCATGCTTGACTAAACCTCTGGAATTTATTGAAGACGTAACTAGGAAAATGGACAAGGGAGAGCCAGTGGATGTAGTGTACCTGGACTTTCAGAAAGCATTTGATAAGTTCCCGCATAGAGATTAATGGGCAAAATTAGGGCACATGGTATTGGGGGTAGAGTGCTGACATGGATAGAAAATTGGTTGTCAGACAGGAAACAAAGAGTAGGGATTAACGGGTCTCTCTCAGAATGGCAGGCAGTGACTAGTGGGGTACCGCAAGGCTCGGTGCTGGGAACGCAGCTATTTACAATATACATTAATGATTTAGATGAAGGGATTCAAAGTAACATTAGCAAATTTGCAGGTGACACAGAGCTGGGTGGCAGTGGACAGGTGGGGGGATGCATGGCAGATGAAGTTTAATTTGGATAAATGTGAGGTTATCCACTTTGGTAGCAAAAACAGGAAGGCAGATTACTATCTAAATAGTGTCAAGTTGGGAAAAGGGGAAGTACAACGGGATCTGGGAGTCCTTGTTCATCAGTCAATGAAAGTAAGCATGCAGATACAGCAGGCAGTGAAGAAAGCGAATTACATGTTGGCCTTTATAACAAGAGGAGTTGAGTATAGGAGCAAAGAGGTCCTTCTGCAGTTGTGAGACCACACCTGGAGTGTTGTGTGCAGTTTTGGTCCCTTAATTTGAGGAAGAACATTCTTGCTATTCTTGCAGCGTAGGTTTACAAGGTTACTTCGCGGGATGGCGGGACTGTCATAACCTGAGAGAATGGAGCGGCTGGGCTTGTATACTCTGGAGTTTAGAAGGATGAGAGGGGATCTTATTGAAACATATAAGAATATTTAGTGTTTGGACGCACTAGAGGCAGGAAATATGTTCCCGATGTTGGGGGAGGCCAGAACCAGGGACCATCGTTTAAGAGTAAGGGTAAGCCATTTAGAACGGAGACGAGGAAACACTTTTTCTCACAGAGTTGTGAGTCTGTGGAATTCTCTGCCTCAGAGGACGGTGGAAGCCGGTTCTCTGGATACTTTCAAGAGAGAGCTCTTAAAGGGCTCTTAAATACAGCAGCGTCAGGGGGTATGGGGAGAAGGCAGGAATACTGTTTGGGGATGATCAGCAATGATCACATTGAATGGTGGTGCTGGCTCGAAGGGCCGAATGGCCTACTCCTGCACCTATTTTCTATTGTCTATTGTCTATCAGGCTATTGAAGACTACAACTTCCAACTAACATTCAAACGATACAGATTTGGGAGGCACTTTCCCTTGCAACCGCAAGCGATGCTACACTTGTCCCTTTACCTTCCCCCTCCACTCCTTTCAGGGACCCAAGCAGTCTTTCCAGGTCCAACAAAGGTTCACCTGCACCTCCTCCAACATCATCTACTGCATCCTCTGCTCCAGATTGCAGCTGATCTATATCGGTGAGACCAAGCAGAGGCTTGGCGATCGTTTCGCCGAACACCTCCGCTCGGTCCGCAATAACCAACCCGACCTCCCGGTGGCTCAGCACTTCGACTCCCCCTCCCACTCCGTATCCGACCTCTCTGTCCTGGGCCTCCTTCACGGCCAGAGTAGGCAACATCGCAAGTTGGAGGAACAGCACCTCATATTCCGCTTGGGGAGTCTGCATCCTCTGGGCTTGAACATTTAATTTTCTCAATTCTGTTCACCCTTGCTGTCTCCTCCCCTTCCCACCTCTCCCTCAGCCCTCGGGCTCCTCCTCCTCCTTTTTCCTTTCTTCTCACCCCCCCCCCCCCCCCCCCCCACCACCTCCCATCAGTCTGAAGAAGAGCTTTGGCCTGAAACGTTGCCTATCTCTTTCGCTCCTTAGATGCTGCTGCATCCGCTGAGTTTCTCCAGCCTTTTGTGTACCCTGCAGTTCCATGTTTAACAGATTTGGGAGGTATTGTTTTTGTCTTTGCACTATTGTCATATGTTTACTTTTTACACAGTTTTGTGTTGGTTATTATGGTGTTTATAGAGTTCTGTGTTTACAGGTCTGTTGTGCTGCGGTAAGAATTCTATTGTTCCGTTTCGGGACATATGACAATAAAACACTCTTGACTCTCAGGACTCTTGAAGGGACTCCCATAATGTTAGTGAGTATCGTTTTCCTGGATTTAAACTCTGCAGCAATTAAAAATGAACAATGTTTCCAAGTCAGATGGTGTGTGCCTCCTGCCCTTGTCTCTTAGATTGGTGGTGCGATGTCATATTAGCCTAGCCAAGTGACTATGGAGCACGAATGTGTGTATGAGCTGTTATTCAAGCTGGCTGCACTGTTCCAGATGGTGGCATGTTTCTTAATTGTTTTTTGGGCTCCACTCATCCTAGCAAGTGGAGAGTAATTAACAAAAAACAGTCGGCATTCTCCGATGCCTTTACCATAATTACAGGGAATTCAACAAAGACGTCTGAAGAAATCACTCCCTCACTTCCACCTGCATACCAGAGAATCAAACATCCACTACCACTGCTATACCACTATCAGACTTCTGAGGAAGGCGACTGCTAGAGAGCCTCAGCACGCTGGGGCTTGCCTGGATCAGATGCGCTCATAAGAACGAGAGCACAGACTGGACTTTGAAAATGCCATCAAAACCCGACACCTCTTGCATGCGGTCTCATTGCATGTCTCAATAAAGCACTGTTGATCTTTACAGCAGCCACAGTTCCACTTGGCTCTATTATTTGCCAACAGTATCTCTGAGTGAGCAATTAAAAAGTAATTACAAACTAAATATTCCAGATGTGCAGGAAGGAACTGCAGATGCTGGTTTAAACCGAAGATAAACACGAAAAGCTGGAGTCACTCAGTGGGTCAAACAGCATCTCTGGAGAAAAGGAATAGGTGACGTTTTGGGTCGAGATCCTTCTTCAGCCTGAAGAAGGGTCTCGACCTGAAGTGTCACCTATTCCTTTTCTCCAGAGATGCTACCTGACCCACTGATTTACTCCTGCTTTTTGTGTAAATACAGTGGCTTGCAAAAGTATTCATACCCCTTGAACTTTTCCACATTTTGTCACGTTAATACCACAAACGTAAATGTATTTTATTGGGATTTTATGTGATAGACGAATGCAAAGTGGTGCATTATTGTGACGTTGAAGGAAAATGATACATGGATTCCAAATTTTATTACAAATAAAAAAACTGAAAAGTGTGGCGTGCAAAAGTATTCAGTCCCCCTGAGTCAATATTTTGTAGAACCACCTTTCGCTGCAATTACAGCTGCAAGTCTTTTGGGGTATGTCTCTACCAGCTTTGCACATCTAGAGACTGACATTTTTGCCCATTCTTGTTTGCAAAATAGCTCAAGCTCAGTCAGATTGGATGGAGCGTGTCTTTGAACAGCAATTTTCAAGTCTTGCCAGAGATTCTCAATTGGATTGAGGTCTGGACTTTGACTGGGCCATTCTAACACATGAATATGCTTTGATCTAAACCATTAAGGGACAGAGGTTTCGGGGTAACGTGAGGGAGAACTTCTTTACTCAGAGGGTGGTGGCCGTGTGGAATCAGCTTCCAGCAGAAGTGGTGGAGGCAGGATCGATTTTAACATTTAAGAGTAAAGTGGATAGGTATATGGACGTGAAGGGAATGGAGGGGTATGGTCTGAGTGCAGATAGATGGGACTAGGGGAAAACAAATGGTCGGCACGGACTGGAAGGGCCGAGAGGGCCTGTTTCCGTGCTGTAATTGTTATATGGTTGTTATATGGTTATTCCATTGTAGCTCTGGCTGTATGTTTAGGGTCGTTGTCCTGCTGGAAGGTGAGCCTCCGCCCCAGTCTCAAGTCTTTTGCAGACTCTAACAGGTTTTCTTCCAAGAATGCTCTGTATTTGGTTCCATCCATCTTCCCATCAACTCTGACCAGCTTCACTGTCCCTGCTGGAGAAAATCATCCCCACAGCATGATGCTGCCACCACCATGTTTCACAGTGGGGATGGTGTGTTCAGGGTGATGTGCAGTGTTAGTTTTCCGCCAAACATAATGTTTTGCATTTAGGCCAAAAACTTCAATGTTGGTCTCATCAGACCAGAACAACTTCCTCCACATATTTGCTGTGTCCCCCACATGGCTTGTGGCAAACTGCAAATGGGACTTCTTTTGGCTTTGTTTCAACAATGGCTTTCTTCTTGCCACTCTTCCATAAAGGCCCGATTTGTGGAGTGCATGGCTAATAGTTGTCCTGTGGACAGATTCTCCCACCTGAGCTGTGGATCTCTGCAGCTCCTCCAAAGTTACCATGGGCCTCTTGGCCACTTCTCTGATCAATGCTCTCCTTGCCCGACCTGTCAGTATAGGTGGATGGCCATGTCTTGGTAGGTTTGCAGTTGTGCCATACTATTTCCATTTTCGGATGATGGATTGAACAGTGCTCTGTGAGATGTTCAAAGCTTGGGATATTTCTTTATAACCTAATCCTGCTTTAAACTTCTCCACAACTTTATCCCTGACCTGTCTGGTGTGTTCCATGGGCTTCATGCTGCTGTTAGTTCACTAATGTTCTCTAACAAACCTCTGAGGCCTTCACAGAACAGCTGTATTTATACTGAGATTAGATTACACACAAGTGGATTCTATTTACTAATTAGGTGGCTTCTGAAGGCAATTGTTTGCACTGGATTTTATTTAGGGGTATCAGAGTATAGGGGGCTGAATACTTTTGCATGCCGCACTTTTCAGTTTTTTATTTGTAAAAAAATTTGAAAACCATGATTTGAAAGTATCATTTCCCTTCCACTTCACAATTATGCACCACTTTGTGTTGGTCTATCACATAAAATCCCAATAAAGTACATTTACGTTTGTGGTTGTAACGTGATAAAATGTGGAAAAGTTCAAGGGGTATGAATACTTTTGCAAGCCACTGTATACCACATCATGTATATGAATCAAATCATGCCGCAATCACAAGTAAAACAATTGTTTTGTGTCTACCATATTCCCTTATAGTACTATCCCACTATCTACAGTATAGCTGGTGAAAGATTTACAACCTTTGAACCATCAGTTAAAAAAAACTGGTGATGGTTGAGGAAGATAACCTGAGGAGCTCTCTGCCCAAAAAGTTTAACTGCAGACCACAGCGTGAGTCATAGAAAAGAGGACTATCTAGCTGACAGGCAATATCAAGGGAACGGGTACAACACCAAGCTGTTGCCATCCTGAAAGCTCAGAAACCCATGCTTCATGGACCGCTGTGACTCTCACTGGAAATATTTTAGTATTCCTAGTGAATCTACTGGAGTACAGATTGCTAGACTGCTGGAAAGCCCTGCAAACACCTTTGTATGTTGTAATATACACCCATAGTGGAAGCTGTCTAAGGTTGCATGCCAGTAAGCTCATTTTGTAAGTTAGCAGAGCTAAATCCCACTGTGGTACTCAAGTGCTGGATTAGATGCCTTCTTGTTATGTTACTGTAGAAGCTGCAACATCAGTCATTGCATTCTGCCTTTTAAAAATGTTTTATTATACAAATACTTTTAATCAGAAAAAACAAACATACAAAAGGGTAACATGATCAAAACTGCCATTGAGGCAGTTAACAAACCAACAGTCATCAATTTTAAAATAGCGTCATCGTCATCAGTAATACACTCGGCCTCCCGCGGCGACCAACGTTCACGGAGGCCTCCAAAGTCCCTGTTTTCCCTCTCCAGGGACACGCGGACATGGACGCAGGCCCGGAAGAGGGACAGGAGGCTGACCCTGGTGTGGCCGTCGATTACCTGCTGCCTGGACCCAAAAATGACCATCATGGCCTGGACACTTTCTGCCTTAGATCCATAAATGTACTGGCGGAATTGGTCATTGTTTCCAAACTGAAAAAGTTTGACCAAGTGCAATCCAGAGTCTTGTACCCATAGGTGCCAATGCCTTCATTGACATTTTCGAACCCATCAAGATTTTTTAGTGCAGACCTATTGCAGCATTTTCCGTAATCTACTTTATTCATGGAGTGGAGTTTGACATGGAGTTGTGAGTATGAGGTTGAGTAACATTAAGTATATATTCTTGTGTTAAAGAAGGAACTGCAGATGCTGGAAAATCGAGGGTACACTAAATGCTGGAGAAACTCAGCGGGTGCAGCAGCATCTATGGAGCGAAAGAGATAGGCAACGTTTCGGGCCGAAACACTTCTTCAGACTTGCAAGTAAATATTCTTGTCTTCTTTCCAGGTCCTCCACTGTAGCTGAACTGAAAATGGAAGAAGGATTCAGTGTTACATTGTTGCGGGGGACTGGGATGAGGTGAAAGAGAAAATGATCAATGTCATTATTAGCTGCTCCCTCGTATTTTCAGTATTTCATAATTTGGCAGGCAGTGGCATTGAGGAGGTGATAGGATGTGGGAAGAAGGCTAAGTTAAGATAATACAGTCATTGCTTTAGAGTGGACCCATTGATCTTCACAATTGGCAGCTTCGCTTACATCTTAATCACAACTCTATCTGCAACTTCTTGAGCCTACTTTGTTATCCATTTGTTCCAGGGATGATTGTAGGGTTGGGGAATGGTGTCTGCTGGGAATGTGTTACGGCAGTAGGTGAATTGCAGTTGGTCAAGGTTGTCTGGGACACCGGAGTTTCCATGTGAAATAACAAGTCTCTCGAAACATTTCATGATAGTGGAGCCGCTGGGCATGATCGTTAAGGCATGCTATCTTGCTTTATTTTGGACTCACCAGTTAATCACTTGGCACAAGAAAATCAGAACATAACAGAAAGCATGTGCCAGCACCAGTGATGGCAATCGGAAAAATGTTGCATCAGTGACAATTGATTTTGTTGCAATGTTTTATTACAATTTCCATGCTGCAAATGGTGATCAAAGGCAAGATTTCAAAGGTTTCATGGTTGTAGTGATTGTTGAATGGACTTTTTCCTTTTTTTTGGATTTTGATCCTGCAACAAGCACCCTAAACGCAAAAGATAAGTTTGAGGATAAAAAGTTAATAACTAATTGATATCAAACATTTGCCAATTTAAAAATAAAATTCATGCCAGTTTAGGGAATTCAATTGACCAATTTCGTGTTTCAAAACAGATGTGTTTGGATTGTATTCAACAATTTGGCGTAAGTGTTTCGGTAAATGACATCTGTAGGTAATCCTATTTTCTGGTTTAGTTTTGTTATGAAAATAACTGATGATATTAATAGTCTGATCTGAGTATGTAATGGAAATTTAAAGAGTTTTCACAGGGCATATCCCATATTTTCCCATATTAGCTGGTGGAGAATGTTTGCTTTAATTTATTGGAACTTCAGGCTTGCCCGAGGGGAGATAACTTTGCTTTGGCACACCAGAACATGTCCAGAGGAATATGAAATGTAACAATTATCGCAAAACAGCCTTGTGCTCCCAAGTCTACAATCCAATTTTGCTGAATGCTATACTTTGAAAGAAAACATTCAATTTTAGCCTGCTGTGAGAGTAATTCAAAACTTCAGCACACCACAAAAATGATAGTTTATTCGTCATTTTAGGTTTGTTGGATAAACATAACCTTAAAGCCCTTGATAGAGCAGTCCATGGTTGGGCCACTATAAAACTATAAATTCCTATCATGTCAATGGTCTGTTGCATTCCTTCTTGCAGCATGAAAACTGAACAAAAAGGGATTCAGAATTGCGCAGTTAACAAATATCTGCATTAGCTGAAATTTGCAGACTGAAATTAAAGTCAATGAAATACAAAAGTCAGATGTATAAAAAAAAATGTTTCCCTCTCCAAAATGTCTCTCAGCATTCAATGTCTAGAATTTAATGATGCATATTCATATTACTGTGAATTTTGCACATATTATTGATTTAGCAGTGTAGCGACCAAGAGTACAGAGACTAAGTCATGGAGCAAGCAATTAGTTGTGTGGAGCATTGGATCTTGAAGAGTAAGTTTGAATCTCACCATGGCAACTAAAGAATTAAAGTTGAAATAATTTAATGGAATCTAGAATCTAGACTAGCATGAAGTACCTATTATAGCAATCAATCAAAACTATTGTTAATCTTACAAATCAAAAAATAAGATGCTAGAAACACTCAGCACTTTGTATAACATTTTCTGCTTGTCAGACTCAATTTCAGAAAAGCACTTTGACAATTTAAAGACAGTTGATGGGTCAAGATTGGTTGTGTACAGAAAGAGCTCTGTATCTTCACTGATATATCGGATGCAGCGCTGAAATGATTCATTAGGTTGAATGAAGGGTCTGATGAAAGTGGAAACGTGGCCTTTAGTATTGTTTAGATTAGATACAGCGCGGAAACAGGCCCTTTGGCCCAACTAGTCCGTGCCAACCAGTGATCCCCGTACACTAAAGGGCCTGTCTCACTTGGATGACCTAATTCACGAGTTTAGAAGACCCTAGACGAGTTGAAAAAAATGTCAAGGTCATGTTGACTCGCCGAAGTTAAAGACCTCCTATGACCTCCTACGACTATGTCTACGACCTCCTACAACTATGTCTATGACCTCCTACGACCCCCCTCGACCTCAGTCTTCCACACCTAAGACCAACTACGACTAGCTACACATGATAAATGATGTCATGTTTGCATTTTTTTCTCGGGCCAGTTACCGACCTACGATTATCTACAACTACCTATGACTACAATCACGACCTACTATGACCTGCCAACGACCTACCTACGAGTAAAAAGTATCAATTTTTTCCATGCCGACCTTTTTTTTACTCGTGGACATTTTTTATCAGGCTGAAAAAAACGCCGCGACCTACTTGAGGCCATGAGTACGCAGAGACCACTCACGAGCATGAGGAAGAGTTATGAAGACCTCCTACGACCTCGTGGCGACCATGCTGCGGGTATGAGTCAAGGGCAAACTAGGCAGAGGTCGCCAATTAGGTCGTGAAAGTGGGACAGGGCTTAATATTATCCTGCACATGATGGACAATTTACAATTTTTAACAAAGCCAATTAGCCTGTACACCTTTGGAGTGTGGGAGGAAGCCAGAGCATCCAGGGAAAACCCATGCGGTTATGGGAAGAACATACAAACACCGTACTGACAGCACCCATAGTCAGGATCGAACCCCAGTCTTTGGCACTGTAAGGCTGCAACTCTACCGCTGTGCCCCTCATCGTAGCTTGTTGGGTTTATTGTCATTGGAGAGTAAAGCTATAACTGGTAATCATATTGAGCATGTATGAATCTGGGAAGACATGACAGGGTAAATTTTGATAGGAATGTGGGAATCTGGGATGAGGAACAAAAGTTTCAGAATAAGGAACAGCTCAATTATGATAGATATTAGGAAGAATTTCTTGTTGCAGGACTAAGAATTTTTGGAATTTTCTACCCTATATAGACATGAAGGCGTGAAGGCTAAATGATTAAATGATTTCATAGAGACATGGAGTCATTGAACAATTCAGCATGGAAACAGGTCATTCAACCCAACACATCTATTCCAACCACGGTGTTTTCCTGAACTCGTGCCATTTACCTGTGTTTGGCTCGTAAACCTTTCCAATTCACAAATCTGTCCAAATGCCTCTTAAACATTGTAATTATATTCATCTCTACATTTCACTTAATTTGATATGCTCTCTATCCTCTACGTGAAAAACCTGTTGCTCAGATCCCCATTAAATCTTTTCTACCTCACCTTAATTGTTTTCTCTATAGCTTTAGACTCCCCAACCCCAGACAAAAGACAGTGACCATCCATCTTATCTATTCCATTTATGATTTTATAAACCTCTGTCCGGTCACCCCTCAGCTTCCTTCGCTCCAGGGAAAACAAGTACCTTCTTCAAACCCAAAACCTTGCAGGCCTACGAATCCTTTCTGTACCCTCTCTAGCTTAAACCATCCTTCAAATCTGATATAGATAGATTTTTGTTCTATATGTAGATCAAGAGTTATAGGAAAAAGGAAAGTGACCCCGACAGTAAGATCAGATCAACTCCAGTCTTATAAAACAGAACAGTACATCAGAGGAACAGGCTGTTTGGCCCACATGTCCATGCCAAACATGATGCCAACGTATACCAATCTCCTCTTTTTGCACATGATCAATATCCCTCTATTCTCTGCATATCCAGGTACCTATCTTATAGAATGGCACAGCAAGCATGGAGGCTGTATGGCCTTCTCCAGATCTTCTTTCACATGTTCTCAATTGAGGACACAGGTAGGGTACTTTAAGAATATGTCACTGAGCAATAACTTGCAAGTGGGAAATAGGAAATAGGTCATTGTTCAATCCTTTGGGGAACACCAGATGTATGACTGAAGATTCTCAAGCTGCACCTGGATGGACAAGAATGGAATGAAGCAAGTGGATCTAGCTGGATGATGGTGAAAATACATTGGGGAATGGGGAACTGGTGGATCATATCAAAGGCTGCAGATGGGAAGAAAAATTGTTTACCTTTTTGTCATAATTGCATTGAATGCCATTTGTATTGTGCAAATACAAAACGGCATTGTCATTGTGTCACAACAATGCTTATAGACCCTAGCCTCGTGGTATTTCATAGGAAGTAAATAGATTTTCAGCAAATAACAGTTCATAAATGAACTGAACATATTTCCTTTCTTGAGGGAGCTCATTCTTCAGACAAGAAATTTGAACAGATGGAACCCCAATTTGTTAGATGGTTTAAGAGTGTTAAATAAAATGTTACTTCAAAGTCACGTGAGTGACGACGTGAAGAAGCCCGCCAGCCCGCATGCACGTCAATACGTCTAACGCATGGCGCACGACTGGCTGGGAGGAGCGTCGCTCCTCCAGCGGTAAGTTTAAAACCTCGCAGGTAAGTTTCAAACTTATTCTGAGATTGTGTTTTTTGTGGAAATCTTCTCTTTACAGTGTTTGCTGACTGAATGGACAAATCCAGGGCGAAATCCAGGTGGGCCGCGGGGAAACCGGGTACGGAGGACCGCGGGAGTGCGGGTAGCCGGCGGCCGGCGGTTTCGCCGTCCGAGTCGCTGACAATGCGGTCAGCGACTTCAGACTTGGTGCTTGCCCAAAGCACTTTGGCAACCCCGAAAGGGGGCAAAGCTAAACGCAAGTTTGAGAGGCCTGTGTACTCAGACGAATCAGTCCAGGAGGATTCCCCTCCTACAACCATGGATAATGTCTTCGGGCGTTTATCCCGATGGAGCACCTCATGGGGAGGATGCTCCATCATAATATGCTCCGTGATACAGAGACATATCAGCACAGGTCTCCTTTTGTGCCTGCGGCAGCGCCTGGTCCAGGGCTGCTTAATGTCTCCCAATCTGAGGAGGGGAGTGTCAGGGGTCAGTATATGACTGACTCCAAATTCGGAGGTATGTCTGTGGGACATACTGGGATGCATGAGATGCGTGAGGCTCAACAAGAATTGCCTGCCATGGCGTCGAGATTTGCGATACCCTCGCACACAGGGGAGCCGCTGCAAGAAGAGCTGGCTTCCAGCATCAACTATCTCACGTCACATCAATTACAAGAACAGATTATGGTTGAAACGGCTACAAAATACCATACGTCTGTAAATTGTGCATCCCTAAAAGTGCCGGTAGTCAACAGCTCTATCTGGGGATACATTGGAGGGGGCATCAAGGCCCAGGAAATGAAACTCCAACAAATTTAAAAATTACTGGCTTCAGGCATCACGGCGTTTGCCAGATCTGTGGATGGCGGGCCAGTATCGGACATCCAGCAGGATGCCCTGGCTTTAATGTGTAATGCACACGTCGAAATGAACTGCTTCCAAAAGAACGCCATTAGGCCTGCCTTAAATCCAAAATTTGCAGGCCTATGTAAGTCCAGCAATGTCCATCCGCCGAATCTTCTGTTCAGTGAAGACCTACCCAAACAAGTAAAAGAACTGGATGAGGAAGCAAAAGCTGTCGGGTTAATCAAGGCACCCACGACGAGCAAAGATTCACTGTTTCTGTGACAACACCCCTACGCCTCCATCAGCTGGAGGTTCGCTGAAGCTGGTGGCAGCTCAAAAGTTGATTTTTCTGGGCAGAAGTCTTTTTTAGGCCAAGGCCGGCCTTCATGGAAAAATGCACAATCCTCGCACCCCAGCAGTCCTACCCTCCAAACCTCGAGGACAATAGAATCCGTTTCAGGGGCCTTTGGGCCTACCATAAAACCACTGGTAACCATGGAGGTAGGTCGGTCTGGTTCTTTCCGGAACATGGAGTGTGTGGACCAGTTACATTGGTGGTAGATTGCACTTGCTTTTGCACGAATGGCGGTGGATAACATCAGATCCGTTTATACTGCACAGTATACAAGGGTTCCAAATTGAATTCCTTCCTAACTCATTGCCACCCACACAACATACACCAAGTCGGGCATTTACTCATTCCAAACAAGAAGGTTTGGATATACAAGCAGAAATTCATACATTGCACTTAAAAGGGGTAATCAAGAAGTCAAGTCATGAACATCATCAATTCGTCTCCAATATATTCTCTAGACAAAAGAAAGATGGAGGATGTCGGATCATCCTGGATTTATCACAACTTAACTCATATGTGCATTATAGGCATTTAAAAATGAAAAACTTTGTTACTGCCAAACAACTGATTTCCAAAGGATGCTTTATGGCATGCATTGATCTCAAAGATACATACTATTCGGTTCCCATTCACAGGGATCACCGGAGATATTTGAAATTTAGCTGGCTGGGGCAACTATGGCAGTTTAAAGTGTTGCCTAATGGGTTAACTTCAGCTCCAGGTTATTTACCAAATTATTAAAGCCGGTGCTTGGGCTGCTCAGAGCTCAAAAACACATTATTATGGCCTATCTGGATGATATTCTAATTATAGGAAAAATGCTGCATTTGGCTAAATTAGCTGTTTCAGCCACAAAACTCATATTTGAGACATTGGATTTCTCATCCATCCAGTTTAATCCAAGTTGATACCAACTAGAGTTATTAATTAATTAGGATTTACCATTAACATTAATATGTCTGTGACTCTGCCCTGGGGCAAGAGAATAAAATTAATAGGAGCCTGTAACAACCTTGTTGTTATGGAGCAGCCATCTGTTCGACAGGTGGCTAGTGTAATTGGCAAAATAGTGGCTGTTTTTCCAGCTGCACAATTTGGGCCTTTGCACTATCAGAATTTACAATGTGCAAAGTAACAAGCACTCAAATACCATTTAGGTCATTTTAACAGACCTATGTATTACCAGCTGAAGCTATATCAGAATTACAATGGTGGACAACCAATATTCAGCATTGCTCCAGTAACATTTTGGTCAGTAAACCTTCAGTTATATTACAAACTGATGCTAGTGCTCAAGGATGGGGAGCTACTAATACAATCTCCAGTTGTGGTGGCAGATGGGATGTGCATGAGTTATCAATTCTTCAGGTATACTGTATCAACTTCCTGGAGATGCTGGGGGCATTCTATGGGTTAAAGGCTTATTGTGGGAATATGCATAATCTGCATGTTCAACTACAAATTGATAACACTACAGCAGTGGCATATATTAATCACATGGGTGGAATCAAGTCAGTATCCTGTGGTAGTTTAGCTAACCTCATTTGGCGCTGGTGTATCGAAAAAAGCATTTGGATTTCAGCTACCTACTTGCCAGGTTGGTTTAACAAGGTGGCGGACACCAGGTCACGCAAATTTAATGACCACACAGAATGGATATTGGATCACAAAGTATTTAACAACATTGTTGCTCGGTATGGAACACCGGATATTGATTTGTTTGCATCTAGGCTCAATCACCAGTTTCCAAAATATGTTGCATGGGAGCCAGACCCAGGGGCAGTGGCGATGCATTGTCGCTACACTGGAGAGGAATGTTCTTTTATGCCTTTCCTTCATTTTTCCTCATGTCGGTGCTTCCAAAAAATCCAGCAAGATCCCACTTCAGGCATTTTGGTAGTGCCTGGCTGGCCTACGCAGCCATGGTTCCCACTGATGTTGGGAATGATAATAGAACCTTATATGGTTATTTCTAAACACAACAATGTGCTGGTTCATCCCATGACTTGGGAAGGCCACCCTCTGCATGATAGAATCAATTTATTGATTTGCAGACTTTAAGAAGACCTTTCCTGGGCCTCAGATTGTCAGAGCGAACCGTGGACGTGATCACTGCAGCTTGGAGGGATAGCACCAAGAAGCAGTACATCTCCAACATCAAGAGATGGGAAGTGTTTTGTTTTAATTCCAACATAACGTATGATACGGCACGGATAACTGATGTTTTGGAGTTTCTTCAAAATTGTTCTTTGACGAAAGATTAAGTTATAGTGCCAATAACTGTGCCAAAAGTGCCTTGTCATCATAGTTGTTGCTGGGATCGGGACACCACTCTGTCGGGTCTCACCCACTGATATCCAAATTTATGAAGGATATCTTTAACACAAATCCTCCCAGGCCCAGGTACAAGGAGGTATGGGATGTTAACATTGTGTTACACTGCTTCGCCGGTGGACTCCAGCTACATCCTTATCTTTGGTCAGGATCACATATAAAGTAGTTATGCTCATGGTGCTAGTTTCAGCGCAATGCGTCCAGTCATTGCATAAGCTATGGCTGGACAGAATAGTTATATCTACCAACAAAATAACGTTCTATGTAAATGAGCTAATTAAACAAAGCAGACTGGGGGTGTTAGGTCTAAATTTGGAATTTTTGGCGTATCCTATGGACCATAGATTGTGTGTGGTCACACATATTCAACAATATTTTAAGGCTACAAAGAACCTCAGAGGCACTGAGCTAGCAATGTTCATTAGTCATAAAAAAACACACAAATGCAGACCATCTCCAGGTGGTTAAGACATGTATTGTCTTGTGCAGGAGTGGACACTGATGTTTTTAAATCTCACTCCACCACGGCTGCAACAACATCAGCAGCGAGGTTTATGGAGGTTCCGCTTGTCCGCATCCTAGTGACTGCAGGATGGCCAAATGAGCGGACTTTCCAAACCTTTTATAATAAACCGATTGCCAGGCCGGGTTAGTTTGCCAACTCAATTTTAAGTTCTGTTCAATAATTTGTTTTCCCGGATGTAAGGGATCACTATATTATTATTATCATTTGTTCATTAAAAGCATCAGCATGTTTTAAAACTATGTCATGTCTGAATGCATTATCTTTTCAGTCATTTCTGGTCATCTAATGCAGTGTGTTGCATGGACTCGTGTTCGCGGCATGAAATCACATAAAGTCTTCACGTAGTCACTCACGTGACTTCAAAGTAAAATAGAAAGATTAAATGAGAACTTACCAGTTTGAAGTTTGATCTTTATTTTATGAGAAGTTGCGATGAGGGATTACGTGCCCTCCCAACCCTCTTCTCATACAGATCATGTGGTAGTTCTAGTTCTCGAATCTTCCTATAATCAGTTCAGCAATGTTTTCTGTGATTTCGCACCACTGCTTTAAAGGTTGACGCGCAAGCGGGCTGGCGGGCTTCTTCACGTAATCCCTCATCGCAACTTCTCATAAAATAAAGATCAAACTTCAAACTGGTAAGTTCTCATTTAATCTTTCTATTTATTTCTATCTGCTGTCCTTGAATTTCACACCGCCTATATATTCATCAACAAGATACTTTAAAATGTCACTCTTGTTTTCTGAAAACAGCTTTAAATATAACCTAATAAGAGTTCTTTCAGGTACAATAATTCTCAATGCTTTTTTTTTTGTGAATGTGCACATTTCTCCGCGACATCAACTTTCTCTAACGAAAGGATTGGCCCCTTTAAAGACTTTGTCACATTGTCTTGTAACAAATAATATTAACGTTATGTACCCCTAAAATGATCTATTCGCAAAACAACCTCAAGTTTATAACTTTTTGGTATCAAGACCAATATGAGAACTAACACAACAATCCTGTGATACACCACATAAATAATGCTCTAAATTCTATGTTAATGTTCTATATTCTATGCTCTAATGTACTTTCTGTCATGGACTGTATCCCACTTTGATTGCATCAGTGCTCTTTTACATACAAATATAACTCAGTAAATTCCAGATTATTCAAACAATCACACAGATGGTAACTAGATACCACCTGCAAATTATATCTTTCGATTTCTATTTGCAGATCCCCGTAGATCTGTCCTGCGCCCAGCACACTGAAACAATCGTAAAGAAAACCCATCATTGCCTCTACTTCCTTAGAAGATTGAAGAGATTCAGTATGTGGAAGAATACGCAACAGGGGTGTGACAGAAAGGGTATTGACTGGTTGCAATATGACCTGGTTCGGCAACTTGAATACCCAGGAATGAAGGAGATTACAAAAAGTGGTGGACTCTGCCCGGTCCATCACAGTCACTGACCTCCCCACAAATTGTTCTATAGGGGTCTGAAAAAGGCAGCCATCATCATCAAGGGCCCACACTACCCTGACCACTGGGAATCTGGGAATGTGGTATAAGAGTTTGAAATCCATGACCTCCAGGTTCAGGAACAGCTTCGTCCCAACAGCCATCGGGTGCTTGAACACTACAAACATCCACTAAACTTGGAACTATGATCCGTCTTGGTTGCACTAGGAACGTTGGACCTTCTTTTCACTATTATAGTTTTCTTTATCTTTTTTTGTTTATTATGTTAACTATGAGCACTGTGTTTACAGACCTGTTATACCACTGAAAGTAAGAATTTCATTGTCCTGTTTTCAGTACATATGACAACTAAACACGACCTTTGACACAATAACAATAGATCGACTTGGTTGCATGAAATGGTCGCTCCAAAACAAAATATGATTGCTCCTAAGGGGAGTATTAATTTCCTATACTTAGCATGCACCTTACACGGTGATTATGAAACCTCTGCAACTCATTTCATTGCTCTGTCATGGCCTGTGTTGATTTTACCACAATGCATTTAAGAAGGTTGCCAGAGTTAAGTGAACATGTTATTCATCCAGTTACACCTCGGAGATATGAGATTCCTCCTAACAGGCAAATCAGACCATTTCCAAAGATTTATCGACTTATTACAAACATAGGGTGCAACACAACTCTGAAAATAAATGGTATCAGGACCTGGTGAGGGGTGTGTAAAGATACGAAGTAGGTACATCCCTTTTATCTTATCTTATTTTACTTTCTCATATTTTCTCTTTTCTATATTTTTTTTCTTTCTTTTCCTTTGGTTTTATTTTTATTCTTTCTTGTGTCCTACGCTTCAACGGGTTCTTCCTGATCACTTTTTCACGCACTTACTATCCTATCTAACTTTCTCTATTCTTCTTCTTCTTATTCTTCTTCTTCTTAAAGTTTAAAATAAGAAGTGGTACAGGAAATGCATTATGTTATTTTTGGCTTATATCATTGTAATGTACATTACTTCTAATAAAGAAAAAAACCCGAAAAAAACATGTTATTCATCCTGCACTAGTCAAGATGCTAATCATTTTCAAGCAGACGGCTTGAAAACATGGAAACTTTCTTCGTGGAGCCTGGAGATGCCATATGGCAGTGCAGTGTGTAGAACATAGATCTAATTGACCTTAATTAATGAACAAATGCTTCACATTCTAAGAGTCCTGAAACATTAACTGATGCTCTCCGCATTGATGCTACCCGACCTGTTGATTGTTTCTGGGATTCTTTGTTTTATTTCAGATTTCCAGCTCTCCAGTTTAAAAAAAAAATAAATCCTTCATCTATTCATATTTCTGTACAACATAGGGTTAAGATTGCAATATAATGTCAGAAACTCACATGCCTGACACAAGGCCCTGGGAGGTAAAATGCCGTTGCTCTCCAGCAAGCTTGTCATTATTGGTGGGAATTTTTGCCATGATTGTCATTCTGAAAGCATTTCTCAGAGTTCCAGGACATATTTCCACAGTCTTTGCAGGCCTCTATTTGCGCTGCAAGGGCAGTGTTTACCATCGGCATACCACAGCCTGTTCTTCACGGAACAATTTAACACTTGGCAAATGAACAATATTTGCCACACTGCTAAAGTTACTGGAAACAAGAGAAAAAAACTGTGTCCATGGCTTGGATGCAAACACATTTACAGGACATTTATTTTCTCATTTACATTTGTTACTTTATTGTACAATGAATAAAACCATCTAAAGCATTTTTCAGACGCTAGACACAGTTATTTGTAATTAGCACATGGTGGGATAACAGTAATAGATTAAAACACTGAAACTTGTGAACAATTGAAGGTCAAAAATCAACAAGGAATGACCGTCTTTTTATTTCAAGTCTTCATTTTAAATATTTTGTTCCTTTTTAGAGAAAGTAATTAATGCAATAAGATTTCTAACATCCAATATTACAAATAGTACCTTGCTTGATATTAAAAACAAAGTATTTTTGAGTCAATATATTTAAAAAAACCCATAATGGAGACACAAGAAACTGCAGATGCTGAAACCTTGGACCTCTGTCCAGTCTTGATATTTCCCCTCTCCTCCAGTCTTGAAGAAAGTTCCTGATCCGAAACATCGTTTGTTTATATCCCACCACCAATGCTGCATAATCTGCTGTGCTACTTCAGCAGTTTGTTAAAATAAATGCATGACCTACCTTTAGTATGATATGGTTGAATAGCAGAAATTCATTCTTAAATTGCTTGTTGCATTCGGTATACATTGTTCTATTGTAGTTATATTCCCTGAGCAAAGTAACAATAAATTTGTATCATCAGTATATTCTGAAGGCCACATACTAAAAAGTGAACTTTCAGTGAAGTTATAGTATTCAATTTTAACAGCTTTGAATTAAACCTGGCTTAATCTTGTACTAAACATTTTCTCTTATCATGTATCTGTATGTACACTGTGAATGGCTCAATTGTAATCATGTATTGTCTTTCCGCTGACTGGTTAGCACACATCAAAAGCTTTTCACTGTACCTTGGTACACGTGACAATATATTTAATAAACTGAACAATATTCTTCTTAAATATTTAAATATTTAAAGTAACAGTCCTCGAAAAAAACCTGGACCCACTGCAGTTCGCCACAACAGATCAACGGTGGAAGCGATCTCACTGGCTCTCCACTCCGCTCTGGACCACTTGGACAACAAAAACTCATATGTCGGGCTGTTAATCATTGACTACAGCTCGGCGTTTAATATCATCATCCCCTCCAAGCTGGTTACCAAGCACTCAGATCTGGGTCTCTGCGCACCCCATTGCAATTGGATCCTCGACTTCCTCATTCAGAGACCACAGTCTGTCCGTATTGGTGGAAATGTGTCATCCTCGATATCCATCATCAAGTTCCCCGACGACACCACTGTTGTGGAATGTATCACTGATGGGGACAAGTCAGAGTATAGAAGTGAGATCGACCGATTGACCAAATGGTGCCAGCAAAATAACCTGGCTTTCAACACCAGCAAAACCAAGGAACTGATTGTGGACTTCAGAAAGGGTAGGATGGGGACCCACAGTCCCGTTTACATCAACGGGTCGATGGTGGAATGGATCAAGAACTTCAAATTCCTAGGCGTGCATATTTCCAAAGATCTCTCCTGGTCCCAGAACACTGATGCAATCATAAAGAAAACACATCAACGCCTCTACTTCCTGAGATGATTACGGAGAGTCGGTATGTCAAGGAAAACTCCCTCGAACTTCTGCAGGTGCACAGTAGAGAGCATGCTGACCGGTTGCATCGTGGCTTGGTACGGCAATCTGAGCGTCCAGGAGCGGAAAAGGCTGCAAAAAGTTGTAAACACTGCCCAGTCCATCATCGGCTCTGACCTCCCTACCATCGAGGGGATCTATCGTAGTCGCTGCCTCAAAAAGGCTGCCCACATCATCAAGGACCCACACCATCCTGGCCACACACTCACCTCTCCGTTGTGACCAGGTAGAAGGTACAGGAGCCTGAAATCTGCAACATCCAGGTTCAGGTACCATTTCTTCCCCACAGCCATCAGACTATTAGACACAACTTCAAACAAACTCTATATATATATATATATATTCTATGGTATATGGACACATCTGTATTTATACCTACAATATTTCACTGTCCTATCTGGGGTATGTGACAATAAACTCTCTTGACGACAATGTACTGTTGCGAATGTAGACATGATCTGAAATTCAAAAGTAACATAACCACCGAAAATGTTGTCAAAAGTCTAGAAAATTTAACTTATGGTGAAAGAATTGATTCAATTTTTCTGCACCAGATTGAAATTCGGATATCAAATAATCAAAAGTTTGCACTCTTCCCCAATGCATGGTTTATACAATTATCTTGTTGACCCGGAGACTTGTAAGCATGGTTCTGGATATATATGTCTCAGTTTAGCAGATCAAAAAAAAAGAATGCCTTATGCAGGCAGTTTTTCTTTGTCTTTCTGTTTTTGGATGACAGTCTGTCTTGCCTGAAATGCATATTTTAAATTTTCTGACCATAATACATGGAAAATTATACATAACATGTGACTTTGATTAAATTTCCCTTGAACATTCCAATCCAGCAAAGCTTCATGCTAGGAAACTACTACAAATCCTGAAAGTATAAATATTAAGCATGTAGGATTTCATATGTTTTGCAAAATGTAATAATTGCCAATAATTAATTGAAAACCTCCACAACAGAACCTTATATATAATAGAAGGTGGAGAATTTTGGTACTAACAAAGTAAATTCAAGCATGCTATCTGTAGAGAAGATTCAAACTGAAATATATATTCAACACAATTGGTTACAGCATCATCTTTTTATACATATTAGAATTACCAATTTAAAATGTAAAAATAATTGCCTTCGATAGCTGGGTCTGGATAGTCAATGTGGCTAGCAGCTGCATCTACCCAATTCATTTGTGACTACCTTTCCAAAATGATCATCTGACAGAGATTATAGAAACCTCATTAGTACATTCACCTGACCTGATTGCTGTTGTTGACCTAATTATGTAACAATTTAGCAGTTTTTAGTCGGATGCAGGCATCTCACTGATAAATTCACATTCCTTTGTGCTGTTTAATCTATCACATTGATTTCTAGAAGTTAGTTTTCATATTCTACAGTTCGGGAGCAGCCTTGTCAAGGGAAGTGCTGTGAGAAAAGTGCGAGTCTTTGGCTCGAGACTCTTCGGTGAGGAGACTGAGGGAGAGGACGGGACATGGTGAAGACATGATGGGTAAGCTGATTCAGTGTGAGGCTTGCAGGATGCGGGAGGACAGTGACACTGAAGGTGCCTCTGCCTGCTACAACTGTGGTAAGTGTGTCCAGGTTCAGCTCCTGAAAGACTGTGTTGGGGCACAGGAGAAGCAGCTGTATGACCTCAGGGCCATTCAGGATAACGAGAGTTTCGTGGATAAGACCTACTGTGAGGTTGTCACGCCAAAGCTACAAGAGCGAAGGAGGGTGAATGCGAGGACGAGGAGTAAGCATGGAGTGCAGGAGATCCTGGTGGCTGTACTTAATGAAAACAGGTATACCATTATGGGAGGTGTCGGGGCAGACGACGCTTCCAGTCCTACTGGTGGACAGGTCGGTGGCTCCAAGCCGATCGATGAGACTCGACCGGCAGAGCTATAGTGGTGGGTGACTCAATTGCCCGAGGTACGGACTGGAGATTCTATGGCGGCAGCCGAGACTCGAGGATGGTTTGTTGCCTCCCTGGTGTCAGGGTTAAAGATATCGCAGACCGACTTCAGAACATCCACTACAGGGAAGGTGAACAACCGGCAGAAGTTATGCACGTGGGCACAAACGGCATCGAGAAGTAGAGGAAGGAGGTTCTGCAATGTGAGTTTAGAGAGTTCAAGTCAAGAGTCAACTCTCTTGACCCTTGATTTGACTTGAGAGTTAGGAAGAAGACTGAAAAGCAGGACTGCTAGGGTGGTTATCTCTGCATTGCTTCCAGTACCTCGTGCTAGTGAGGGCAGGAACAGGGTGATAGGAGACCTGAATGGGTGGCTGGGGGCCTGGTGCAGGGAGCAATGTTTTATCTTTATAGACCACTGGGATCTCTTCTGGGATAGGGGTGACCTATAAAAGAGGGATGGGTTACACCTTAACTGGAGGGGGACCAACGTGCTGGCAGGCAGGTTTGCTAGGGCTACACGTGTGGGTTTAAACTAAATAGTGGGGGGGAGGGATTGACAAATTGGGAGTATAAAGATGTTAAAGGGAAACCGAGTACAGGAAAAGTTTCAAAAATCTCCCAAAGGAATGGAAAGGAGAGTTTCGAGAGGGGATAAGAGAGTAAGGTCATGGCCAATAGTGACCGATGTGAGAGGAGAGGTGAATACCAAGGTCAAAGTGTTGTTTATGAATGCGCGGAGTATAAGAAATAAAGTGGATGAGCTTGAGGCTCAGTTAGAAATTGGCAAGTATGACGTTGTAGGAATTACAGAGACATGGCTGTAAGAGCGCCAGGGCTGGGAATTGAATATTCAAGGGTTTACGTCCTATCAAAAAGACAGACAGGTGGGCAGAGGGGGTGGGGTAGCTAATTGGTGAGGAATGAAATTCAGTCCCTTGAGAGGGGTGACATAGAATCAGGAGATGCAGAGTCAGTATGGATGGAACTAAGGAATTGTAAGGGTAAAAATACTCTATTGGGACATATCTTCAGTCCCCCAAACAGTAGCCTGGATTTAGAGTGCAAGTTGAATCAATAGTTAAAATTGATATCTTGTAAAGCTAATACTACGGTTGTTATGGGGGATTTCAACATGCAGGTAGACTGGGAAAATCAGGTTGGTACTGGACCCCAAGAAAGGGAGTTTGTGGAGTGCCTCCGTGATAGATTCTTAGAGCAGATTGTACTGGAGCCTACCAGGGAGAAGACAATTCTGGATTTGGTGTTGTGCAATGAACCAGAATTAATAAAGGAACTTGAGGTTAATGAGCCATTAGGACATAGTGACCATAATATGAAAGTTTTAATCTACAATTTGAGAGGGAGAATGGTAGATTGGAGGTGTCAGTATTACAGTTGAACAAATGGGGACTATGGAGCCATGAGGGAGGAGCTGGCCAAAGTTGACTGAAAAGGTACCCTTGGAGGGATGACAGTGGAACAACAATGGCAGATATTTCTGGGAATAATAGAGAAGGCGCAGGATCAGTTCATTCCAAAGAGGAAGAAAGATTCCAAGGGGAGTAAGGGGCTACCGTGGCTGACAAGGGAAGTTAGCGACAGTATAAAAATAAAAGAGAAGAAGTATAAGATAGCAAGATGAGCAGGAAACAAGAGGATTGGGTAATGTTTCAAGAGCAACAGAAGATAACTAAAAAGGCAATGGGGGAGAAAAGATGAGGCACGATGGTAAGCTAGCCAAGAATATAAAGGAGGATAGTAAAAGCCTCTTTAGGTATGTGAAGAGGAAAAAAATAGTTAAGACCAAAGTTGGACCCTTGAAGACTGAAAAAGGCAAATTTATTATGGGGAACAAGGAAATGGCAGATTAGTTGAACAGGTACTTTGGATCTGTCTTCACTAAGGAAGACACAAACAATCATCCTGATGTACTAGTGGCCAGAGGATCTGGGGACTTGGAGGAACTGAAGGAAATCCACATTAGGCAGGAAATTGTGATAGGTCAACTGATGGGACTGAAGGTTGATAAATCCCTAGGGCCTGATGGTCTGCATCCCAGGGCACTTAAGGAAGTGGCTCTAGAATTCGTGGACGCATTGGTGATAATTTTCCAATGTTCTATAGATTCAGGATCAGTTACTGTGGATTGGAGGGTAGCTCATGTTATCCCACTTTTTAAGAAAGGCAGGAGAGAAAAAATAGGGTACAATAGGCCAGTTAGCCTGACATCGGCGGTGGGGAAGATGCTGGAGTCAATTATAAAAGATGAAATAGCAGCACATTTGTATAGCAGTAACAGGATTGGTCTGAGTCAGCATGGATTTATGAAGGGGAAATCATGCTTGACTGATCTTCTAGAATTTTTTGAGTATGGAACTAGGAAAATGGACAAGGAGAGCCAGTGAATGTAGTGTACCTGGACTTTCAGAAAGCATTTGATAAGGTCAAATGGGAGATTAGTGGGCAAAATTAGGGCACATGGTATTGGGGGTAGAGTGCTGACATAGATAGAAAATTGGTTGGCAGACAGGAGACAAAGAGTCTGAAGAAGGGTTTGCCTATCTCCTTTGCTCCATAGATGCTGCTGCACCCGCTGAGTTTCTCCAGCATTTTTGTGTACCTTTGATTTTCCAGCATCTGCAGTTCCTTCTTAAACAGGAAACAAAGAGTAGGGATTAAAGGGTCCCTTTCAGAATGGCAGGCAATAAATGACTAGTGGGCTACCACAAGGCTCAGTGATGGGACCGCAGCTATTTACAACATATATTAATGATTTCGATGAAGGGATTAAAAGTAACATTAGCAAATTTGCAGATGACACAAAGCTGGGTGGCAGTGTGAACTGTGAGGAGGATGCTTCGAAAATGCAGGGTGACTTGGACAGGTTGGGTGAGTGGGCAGATGCATGGCAGATGCAGTTTAATGTGGATAAATGTGAGGTTATCCACTTTGGTAGCAAAAACAGGAAGGAAGATTATTATCTAAATCGTGTCAAGTTGGGAAAAGGGGAAGTACAACGGGATCTGGGGGACCTTGTTCATCATACAATGAAAGTAAGCATTCATGTACAGCAGGCAGTGAAGAAAGCGAATGGCATGATAGCCTTCATAACAAGAGGAGTTGAGTATAGGAGCAAAGAGGTCCTTCTGCAGTTGTGCAGCACCCTAGTGGGACTACACCTGGAGTATTGTGTGCAGTTTTGGTCTCCAAATTTGAGGAAGGACATTCTTGCTATTGAGGGAGTGCAGCGTAGGTTCACAAGGTTAATTCCCAGGATGGCAGTATTGACATATTCTGAAAGAATGGAATGGCTGGGCTTGTATACTCTGGAATTTAGAAGGATGAGAGGGAATCTTATTGAAACATATAAGATTATTAAGGGTTTGGACACACTAGGAAACATGTTCCCGATGTTGGGGGAGTCCAGAACCAGGGTCTACAGTTTAAGAATAAGGGGTAAGCCATTTAGAACGGGAATGATGAAACACTTTTTCACACAGAGTTGTAGGTCTGTGGAATTCTCTGCCTCAGAGGGCGGTGGAGGCCGGTTCTCTGGATACTTTCAAGAGATTGCTAGATAGGGCTCTTGAAGATAGTGGATTCAGGGGATATGGGGAGATGGCAGGATCGGGGTACTGATTGGGAATGATCAGCCATGGTCACATTGAATGGCGGTGCTGGCTCGAAGGGCCGAATGGCCTACTCTTTCACCTATTGTCTATTGTCTAAATAAACTGGGATTGCACAAATCTAAAGAAAAATGCTGAGATACAAATTGGGCAATATAGAGTCATAGAGCACGGAAACAGGCCCAAGGGCCCAACTCCACCATGCCAACCACATATAACCATATAACCATATAACAATTACAGCATGGAAACAGGCCCTCTCGGCCCTTCCAGTCCGTGCCGACCATTTGTTTTCCCCTAGTCCCATCTACCTGCTCCATTCCCTCCATACCCCTCCATTCCATTCACGTCCATATACCTATCCCATCTTACACATCTTTACACATGGCCCATCTTAGTCCCATATTCCTTTCAACTTTTCCTAACTATTTACCTATCCATACAACTTTAAATATGGAGAATAAACCTTGTAGAGAGGAGCGCAGAACAACGTCTGGCATGTAATAGATTGATAGAGGTGAGCACAGTATTTGAGAAAGATGTGAAACAAAGGTATTGAAGAGTTGCGAACAATGAGGCTAGAGGAAGGAATATAGGTGGAAGGAGAGGAGAGGAGAAAAGTGGGCGTGTGGCCATGTGGGGAGGAACCATTCCCATACTGATCCTTCTCTCTTAGGCCCCAACTATTGTCAGAGTTAGGCCACACACAAACTGGACGAACAACACCTCATATCCCACTTGGGTAGCTTACAACCAATGGTATGAACACTGAATTCTCCAATTTTAGGTAACTTCAAATCCCTCCTTCTTTCCCCCCTATTCTTTCTCCAGCCTCGATCCCTCCCCCCCCCCCCCCCCCCCATTCTCCCTGCGCCCCACCTAGACTCACACCTATTGCTCCCCACCTCCTATTTTAAAAAAAATTGTAATTGTGCCTGCCTCAACTACTTCCTCTGGGAGCTTGACCATATCCCCACCGCCATCTCTGTGAAAAGGTTGCCCCTCCATTTCCTATTAAATATTTCTCATCTCAACTTAAACCTATGCCCTCTGGTTCTTGCTTTCCCCTACCCTGGAAACAAAAACTATATGTATTCACCTCATCTATTCCCTTCATGATTTTATACACCTTTGTAAGGCTACCCCTCGGTCTCCAGTACTCCAAAGAATAAAGTCCTAGCTTTGCCAACCTTTGCCTTGAGTCCTGGCAAAATCCTTGTAAATCTTCTCAGCACTTTTCTCCATCTTTCTTGCAACAGGGTGACCGAAGCTGAACGCAAAACTCCAAGTACGACCCCGCCAACATCTTGCACAGCACACTGTGCCAACTTCTATAATAATTCCCTGACTAGTTTAGTTGCCAGTGTGCCAAAAGATGCCTTTATCTTATCCACCTGCGACTGACATGCCGGTCATTAAAGCAGTTTGCCTGATGTCTATGAAGAAAGCTGTTAGTCAAGGGTAAACATTTTATGCTTGTTGTTGTGAAATCTTTATCCCAGGCAGCTGGCATACCTTTGTTGCTGAAGTGATCAGAGGACCACACACAAATAGAAGCACTGCTGGACAGAGAAAGGGTTGATAATGATCTGGTAGTTAGGGGGCATCAAGGGAACGGTAATCATAATGTGATAGAATGTTATGTAAAAATTGCAAGTGATTACTGTAGTTCAATCAGATACTCATGTCTATCAGTATGAAGGAGTGAGGAATGAGTGAGCAATGGAAAACTACATGGCAACCAAGCAATGGCTAACCATTAAAGAATTAATGGGTTTTGGCACACTGGTAACTAAACTAAACTAGTCAGGGAACTGGTATAGAATTAATGGTTGAAGTACAGTATAACCCATACGTCACAAAAATACAACAGGAAAGTGGTTCTAGCTGCGGCTATCTGTCAAAGTTAAAGATAGCATTGGATCAAAGGGGAAGATGTATAATGAACATAGCCAAAAAAGAGTAATGGGCCTGTCCCACTTAGGCGACTTTTTAAGCGACTGCAGGAGACTAGACAGTCGCCACATGGTCGCCACATGTTCGCGGGTGGTTGCCGGGGAGTCGCCTTCATGGTCGTGAGGAGTTCCCACATTCTGGGAACTAGTCGCAGCCTCATTATGGTCGCCGAGAATTTTGGAGTGGAGAGTAGCGAGAATTCTCGAGCCGTAGGTGGGTCGCAAGGATGTCCTAATGAGTTGCCAGGAGGTCGAAGGTTAGGTTATCGTAGGTTGTAGCCGGTACTGAGCGGTGAATCTCATTGGCTCATTGGGAAAGAAAAACGTAAGCAATAGTTTTCAGAACCAAGGATAACAGACCGGTAATGTTAAATGTCCGCCGAACTTCACAGCTATGTATCTCTGGCTTATTAAAAGTTGTCTGGCTTCATTAAAGTTGTCTCCACTCCTTCTCCGCCGCTCTTTTAAAGGACTTACCGTACACCGTGCTAGCCGTCTTAATTACAGCGCCAACCTTCATGTTCAGCAGTGCGTGTCTATATCACCTTGACTTTGTGCCATGTGAATTTCAGACAGCGCTCCCCCCGCTTTCCCTGGTCCGTGTGTGTGCGTGTGTGCGTGTGTGTGCGTGTGTGCGTGTGTGTGTGTGTGTGTGTGTGTGTGTGTGTGTGTGTGTGTTCCACTCTGACAGTCGCCGTTCCAGTTGCCGGTTTTTCAGGTGACTGCCCGCAACTTGACAGGTACCGGCAGTCTGGTGAAAAATCGCCTAAGTAGGACAGGCCCATTAGCCTGGGGATTGGAAAAAAAAATCAGAATTGGCGAAAAGTCATCAATGAGGAAAGAGAAAGTAGGATACCAGAGTAGATTGCTGAAACCTTGGAAAGTCTGCATAGTCTTTATTGTCTGTGTAGCCTTGCTTCACTAGGTATTGAAAAGGGAAATTATCAACTGATTGAGAAAATTAAATTATAGAGCGAAATAAGGAGATTGTGTGGAGATAAAAAGATTAGGTGTCAAAAGTTATGGGTAGGAGGCAAGAGAATGGGGTTCAGAGGAGGAAAAAAATCAGTCATGATCAAATGATGTAGCAGACTTGATGGCTCAAATAGCCTATTTATGCTATGTCTTATGATGTCATAGACTGTGTCTATGTACAATGATAGGAATTAAACAAATATTTTATAACTTCATGGAAGACATAGACAATCTTTAAACTGTGATTGATATGTGAAGGAATGATATTAAAGGTTACAAAATAAAAATGTGGATAACTGGTGTTAATGTAAGAAATAGCCAAGATTAATATCTATCTATCTATCTATCTTCTTCTCTCTATACATAACTAAAACTCCGATCTTGTTATCTTCCAGTTGGCACGGTCTTTCTATTTGCACAAAAATGGTATGCGGTAGCGCTACAATTTTCACCAGCATACTCACCATTCTCCTCTGCTGCGAGTGCACCAAGTTTCGTTCTGATCGGGGGTCTAATGTAAAAGTGAGCAAGTCATTTTTTTTTTGTTTTTTTTAATTTTATTAATTAGAAGCAAATGTACAAGAGTAGAGCAATCGGCTTATACAGTTAATGTACAGCTTCAATTTTAACTTTTTAACTTAAAAATAGAGAAAAGGAAAAGAGAAAGAACAAGAGAGAGAAAAAGTGAGAGGTGCAGAGAGGACCCCTAGACCAAAGTAGTGTAGACAAAGAGTGGGTAAAAGAAAGAAAGAAAAAAGAACAAAAAGAAAAAGAGAGAAAAAAATAGGCTGTGGGCTGAGCATCAAAAATGTGTCTAGAAATCAGTTTTCGTGACCCAGGTCACAGAACTACATGAGATTTTCCACAGATGTAGATGAAATATAATTGAGAAGGATGTCATTACTCGACACTGCCAAAAGTTGCACATTAATTAATTAAACTAATTAGAAAATGAGATTGGGAAAGTAAGCACCATCTAGTGGCCAATGCCCATATTACACCATGGGCAGCCTATTTCCGTGTTGCAGTCCATTTAAACTATATATTATTATACCTATACATATATATATATATATATTATATATGATTACAATAAGATATATATATCTTGTAAATATGATTGTAATCATATATAATTAAGTATAATTATATTATATAAAAATAATATGATGAATATAATTGTGAGTTTTTTTAAAGACACTGTCGCAGAGGTCCTGCTCATGAACCAGCCTAATTAATAGATGAGGGCAGTTCCTGTGGGTTCCTCCCTTTACAGAACCCCACTGACTGCCAGTGTGCAGTGGAGGTCATGGCCATAGTGGGACTGGGGCAGTGCCAGGCTGGGGGACAGTCCTGCAAGGCATCTTCCAGTCGCTTTAATAGGAAATGTAATGAGACTGCAGCAGAGGTCTCGGGTTTTAATGGCTCATGAACCTGCCTAATTAAAGGGTCATAGAAACATAGAAACATAGAAATTAGGTGCAGGAGTAGGCCATTCAGCCCTTCGAGCCTGCACCGCCATTCAATATGATCATGACTGATCATCCAACTCAGTATCCCGTACCTGCCTTCTCTCCATACCCTCTGATCCCCTTAGCCACAAGGGCCACATCCAACTCACTCTTAAATATAGCCAATGAACTGGCCTCAACTACCCTCTGTGGCAGAGAGTTCCAGAGACTCACCACTCTCTGTGTGAAGAAAGTCTTTCTCATCTCGGTCTTAAAGGATTTCCCCCTTATCCTTAAGCTGTGACCCCTTGTCCTGGACTTCCCCAACATCGGGAACAATCTTCCTGCATCTAGCCTGTCCAACCCCTTAAGAATTTTGTAAGTTTCTATAAGATCCCCTCTTAATCTCCTAAATTCCAGAGAGTATAAACCAAGTCTATCCAGTCTTTCTTCATAAGACAGTCCTGACATCCCAGGAATCAGTCTGGTGAACCTTCTCTGCACTCCCTCAGATCAGGTCAGGACAGATCCTCTGGGTTCCCCCGTTTACTGAACCCCACTGACTGCCATAGTGGGGAGAGTGGGGGTAATGGCCATAGTGGGACTGGGGCTGGGCCAGGCTGGGTGGCAGACCTGTAAGAGAGCTGCCTTATTTCTGATGTAAATGTCACATCCTGACCAAGAATAGAATGCTCTGATGTTTACTCGATGAGTATTCATTTTAAGCTACAATGAGCCTATATTTATGTTAGAGACTTTATGGTGCCTTTGCAAATGAGGGTTATTACCTTTAACCAAAAATAACCCTAAAAGTGTTGCATTGTTTGAGTATCTGTAGTTTGTGTGTGTGTCTGTGTATACCTGTCAAACATGTATCTGTGGATGTGTGGATGTAGGTGTGTATATATGTGAGGATGGATGTGTGCATGGATGTGTACATGTATGTCTGCGTGTGGATGGATGTGTGTGTGTGCGGATGTATGTGTGCATGTGTGTGTGTGTGTGTGTGTGTGCATGGAAGTGTGCGTACGAATGGATGTATGTGTGGATGAACTGTCGCACTGTCATTCACCAACACTCCATTATCATAATTAATTCACTCATTGTTTAAATAAGTTGACCAAATAAACAGTGAAATGATCGACACTAAAATAAAACATTATACAATCATTTATTTCCCCAATGTATTTGTTTACATTACATCTGATCTTCATCTGAATATTCTTCATCAGATTCCAAGTCTTTTGATAAGTTTTGATAAGTCCATTGATAAGTTCGTTCAAATTCAAGTGGAGGGTCAGGCAGAGGCTACAAAAAAAACATCTCATAGTCATTAAGTCAGCATGGACTTCAATTCATAAAATTCCAACCTCTTCTTAATGTTAATGAGAATGACACTGTTACTACCAAAGACAAATTAGTTCAAGTTCAAGTTCACATACACCAATTCATTTCTACATAAACATCAGCCATTTCTGACCATTTCTCACTCCAATGGAAGCCTATAAAGTGCAATGAATATTCGTCCGTTTTTCTCCCGTGGTTGAGGCCTGGAAACGGCTGCCACCGACGGCACTATGTACAGCCTCCCCCCCCCCGCGGACATGATCCAAACACACTCCGCGGCTCCGCGTTCGCAAATCGGCCGCTTCTTTATTGAGACCGCGGCTTCACTATGTTAAGTACATAGGCCCCGCGATCGGAGCACTTGTACCCGCGATCGGAGCACTTGTACTCGGTAAGTTATCGCAGGCAGCACCGAGATTAGATGTGAAAGACTTATTAGACTACAGCAAGCAATTTCATTTTCAATTAGTGAAAATGTGTAATTTACCTTGTTATGGATACACATAGTTTAGGCCCTCAACTTCATGAATGAATGGAGCGAATGAGCGAGCGAGTGAGTGAGTGAGTGAGTGAATGAATGAATTAATGAGTGAATCTCATTTTTTCATATTATAAAGGGTTAATTAAATTAATTAAAGTCCATGCAGATTAATTTTCATAAATTCATACTTTAGATCTTACCTTCCAGTTGATTCACAAAGTTTGACTGGTTTCAACTTTGTGTTGCAGCATCTCAGCAGCGACTTTGCTTTCAAGACTTTCTTCCACTTCTATCCACTTAGCTGCACATTCTTCAGACTTCTTACTGATTTTCTCACTAAATTCAATTACCCTGGTGCAAGTTTCCACGACATGTATTCCACAGAACATCAAAGAACCTTCATCGGAATCTCCAGTAAAACAGGCATCAGTGAAGTACTCTCAGCCATGCTGTGTGTTCCCTGCCTAGCTAGCCTGAAACAAAGCACGTGATTGGCCAACTGGCGTACAACTCAATGTTAAACGTGCTTTGATTGGACTAAAAATACCCGAAATTTTTCTGGTTTTTCTCTAATTTAATAAAAATGTGCAAGTCTTGTTCTTGGCGAGATTCAGGGATGATTTATGTAATATTTATACACAATATGTGAATATTTCATGTAGTTCTGTGACTTGGGTCACAAAACATTGGAATAAAGCTCCTCGGCCCACAGCCTAAAAGTGGTGATATACCTGGTGATATCTTGTCCTTCCTCACCCACGTCACCCAACCCATAGTTGGATTTAAATCCAGAGTTGTGTTGTGCCATACTATCCTTGTAAGAATTCAGTGAAGGGTGTCCATGTCTTGGAAAAATGATTTGGTTTTTCTGCCAAGACAATTCTAATATTTTCAAGATGTAGTGTCTCGGACATGTTTGTAATCCACATCTTAAGTAAGTAAGTAAGTGGCCAAGTATTCACATACAAGGAATTTGCCTTGGTGCTCCGCCCACAATTAACAACATGACATACATTGACAGTTATGAATGACTCAGAAAACACTAAACATTAATAACAATAAAACATTAATGATAAAACACCATTGATCAAGTGTGTGAACTAACAAAATACCAGATCAAAGGGAGGCTACAGTTTATTGTCTGTTGAGTAGAGCAACTACGCGTAGATAAAAACTGTTTTTATGTCTGGCTGTAGCAGTTTTGACAATCCGGAGTCGCCTTCCAGAGGGAAGTGATTCAAAGAGTTTGTGGCCAGGGTGAGAGGGGTCAGAGATGACCTTGCCCGCTCGCTTCCTGGCCTTAACAGTAGGGACTGATGTGTGTTTCCAAAATTTAAGTATTATTTTTTTCGCCGTTATCAGGCCATAATTAAGGAAATGTCTTTGAAATAGTGTTAGCTCAGAACAGCCTTCTGACGTACCTAGAGTGATCAGTTCAGTGTCGAGGTCCAATTTTATTTTAAGTGTTTTAGAAAAAATTACTCTCCAGAAATTATGTAACTTTATACAAGAGGAAAAGGAATGGGTTATAGTTGCTTCCTGAAGGAGACATTTATCACATAAAAGTAAGCAAGTTTTAAAAATCATGTGTGCGCAGATCGATCTCCTCTCCTGCCAGTCGGCGCCGTATGGATTGGTCTTTTCTCCTGTCACTCCGCGGGACGGTCCGCCCCTTCCTGCACCATCGCGTATTTACTGGAGCTGAGGGACGCTGTGGATGGCTGGCGGACGTCTCCAACCAGACAGAATTTTTGGATGGACCGGAAGCAGCCCAGCCCAACCCAGACCAGCCTAACCTGGCCCAGCCTGGCGCGGAGTCGGAGATGTCGCCGATGTTGCCAGACGGAAAACAGAAACTCTGATCCTGGCGGTGTAGAACGTCCAGCAACAAGCACCCGCTGTGCATCCTCAACGGACCGTCAGCTACAGCCCCTTCCCCTCTGGTTCCCCTTGCTGGCTCCTGTCCCCCTCCCCGGTGATACCCCCCTCTGCCCCGTCTTTCCTCCAAGCTCTCTTCCCCCCCACGCCACCCCCAGACCCCACACCCCCCCTCCCCCACACCACCCTTCACCGCCTACACTCCCCACTCACACACACACCCCCCCACCGCACCCCCTCATACCCGCTCAGTACCCCGTTCCTGCATTCTCCCCGTATCCCCTGACTCCACTATTTTGAAGACCCCTATCTATCTCTCTCTTGAAAGGATCCAGAGAACCTGACTCCACCGCCCTCTGAGGCAGAGAATTCCACATACTTCCACAGAGAATTCCACAGAATGCTGGAGGAAATGAGCAGCACCTGCACAGTTAGGGGCTTTGGGTGAGTGGTAGAATAATATGTTGGGGAACCGGTGAGTGGTGGAATATTGCATTGGGGAATGGATTGCGTTGGGGGACCAGGCCTCCCATGTGACTGGGACCCAACAGGTCCCACTTAGTCCTGTATATTTTTAAAAAGGTCTGAAGAACAGGCCGTTAACTTGTAAAATAATTAAATACTGACTATGATAGGCATTGCACTGAAGCCCTACATTTATTTTCCCAATCAACTATTGCACAACACCTTCAATGCAGCCAACAATCAAGTCTTCACATCCTGGTTGATTTACTCATCTCATGTTATGGCAATACTGGGAACTTCAGTAGCAATTAATGCAAAATAGATATTGTAATGAATTTTATCCTTTTCTTGTTTTAGTTGCTCGCTAACCGAGTCATTGTATTTCGTTTATATATCTTTTTTCTGTAAACATTGCAAGTATTGTAAACTATTTCTCATTGTAAACTAGACTGATGTCTGTTGGCTTTATTAATAGAAAGAATATGCATTCAACAGTAAAAGGGTACTCCAGTTTGAGAGGGTTCAGAGCTTCTACCATCAACTGTCTGTGCAGCTAGGAGAGTGATGTGTTTATTGTTGCCAAGTGCCACTCTCATCTATTTTTATGGTACTGAAGAGCTGCAAAGTTCATAACAGTCTTCAGAACAATTATTCCTACTATTTAATTATTTCTACTGTTAAGTAAGAGTTCAGTCAGATATTTATTTGCATCGTAGACATCTACTATGAAGCTACTGACTTCCACAGTAATCTCGACTAAATTTCCTCCCACCTTGCCTCTTGCAAAGATTTTATTCCCATTTCTCAATTCCTCCATCTTCACTGCATCTGCTCCAAGATGGGACTTTTCATTCTAGGACATCCAAGAAGTCCTCTTTATTTGGTAAACATCCTTTTTCCCCTTCTGTCAAATATGGATTCCTCACCCTCGTCTCCTCTGTGTCCTATAGTTCTGCTCTTGAACCTCATCCCCCCCCCCCCCCCCCCATTGTTCCTATGGTCCTCACCTTTCACTCCACCAGCCTTCGCATCCAACATAGCATACTCGAAAAATCCATCACCTCCAACGTAATCCCATTTTCACCCCTTTCACCTTCCGCAGAGACAACTCTCTTATCAACTATTTGGTTCACTCATTTCTTTGCACCCAAATGATCTTATCTCCCAGTACTTTTCCCTGCAACAACAGCAGCATAATTTCTCCCTATACTTCCTCCGCTGCCTCATCCAGATACACCCTCCAGGTGTGATAATGTTCATGTGCACCTTCTCCAACCTTATCTACTGCATCCAATGTTCCCGACGTGGCCTGTAGTTCAGCGAGATCAAGCGTAGATTTGGTGATAACTTTCTTCTCTCCTGCCCCCCCCCCCCCAGGTCAGGCAGCATCTCTGGAGAACATGGAGAGGTGACGTTTTGGATGGAGACCTTTCTTCGGCCTCTCAGTCTGGACCAGGTCTGGAATCCAAATGAGTTGAGGTGAGGATCAGCAGAGTCATAGGTCATGGCCCGTGGGGGGCCGGAGTGGGGGTAATGGTTGGTGGTGGTGCGGCAGGCGCGGCATGGACGTGGCCCAGGTAGCTGTGTGGGCCAGCGGTGGTGGCAGTAGGTCCAGCCTGGAAGCAGCTAGAGAGGTGTTGCAGGCCTGAGATGTGATTGGCAGCCCTGCCTGGCAGTGGGTGGGGTGACGGTGTGGGCCCAGGCTTGAAGTGGCCGGGAGGCAGTTTGGGCTGGGGATGGTGTCATCAGCCCACAGTGAAGGTTGGTAGATCCGTGCACTATAACCAAAATCCGTTATAAAGAGGTCCAAAATAACGAGAGTTTACTGTATATATGATAACAAGAACATATGTACCACAAATGTTTGATTTAGATTCATGGATGAGGCTATGTGATCTGAACTCACTGACATAACTCGTATATTTTTATCTTTGGCATAAAAATCCATCCCGTTACATTTACCAGTCCATTGACCTTTGCCTTGGTAATTTTCAGGAACAATGAAGAAGGGTCTTTTCCCAAAATGTCATCCATTCCTTCTCTCTCGATGCTGAGTTACTCCAGCATTTTGTATCCATCTTCAGCTTGGTCATCTAAAGAATTATACTTCTGGTTCCCATGATAACCATGATTTTACAACTGCATTAATAATTAAGTTGTGTCTGATTATTTGCATATTCTCACTTTCAAATGGTTCCCTTCGTCGGGTAATTTACTGAGTATTTTTTCTGAGTAAGTTAAAATCAGCAAGGCCTGTTTTTTGTTCTCTGAGACAAATTTAACATCAAATAGAACATCCTGATGATAACAATTTTATGAGCACTTCAATTTGTAATCAATTGAGTCATTTGAAATGAGCTCAACTTTTTAGTATGTAAACTAACTTGTCTGAATTTAGACAAATTAGACAATACATCACTCTGTTGTCTGGGTAGGAAAGAACAGCAAATGCTGGTTTAAGATAGACACAAAATGCTGGAGTAACTCAGCGTGTCGGGCAGCATCTCTGGAGAAAAGGAAAGACATTTTCGGGGGAGCCAACAGTACAAATTGGTCCCAAGGATTATTAGATTAACACTTTTTTTCATCGAGATTATTTTAGAAAGTATGCAAATAGAGAACTATTTGTTCCTTTGTAATGAAAAATTGCTACAAAAACGAGTGAGCCTTTTGTTCCTTTGCCATGTGTTTATCGAAGATTGATGAAACTCCAAAAGCGATGTTGCAAATCCAATTTTCATCTTTTTCTGCAAGTAGTTTGCCAATATCCTGCCAAAATCATGTCCATCGATCGAGAGAACACTCTTTAAATTCTGGCCCCACAAGGAGAGATAGAAATGGTTCAGTTTTCTTCTGGCACATATCTTTATTAAACAGGAAATCCACGTTGGCACACAAGAAATTGCAGATGCTGGAATAGCGAGCAAAAAATAAAGTGCCCAGCACTCTTTCAGGTTCATGTATACCTTTTCCAACCTTGTCGATTGCATTATAAGCTCCCTGTGTGGTCTTATTTTTATCGGCAAGACCAAGTATAGAGCAGCCGACCATTTCACCGCACACTTGCACACTGTTTTCTAAGGTCAGCTGGGGCACCCATTTGCTAACCATTTTAACTTTCTTCCCATTCCAATACTGACCATTCTGTCCTTGGGCTCCTCTATTGCCAGTGACATCACATGCACACTGGACGAATAACACTTCATATTCCGCTTACAACCCAATTTCAAGTAATAGCTTCCCCTTTTCTTTCCCCTGACTCCTCACCCCGGTGTGTACACATTTTTCGCACCATCTAATCACTCAGCTCCTTCCTGCCTCGTGTACGCTCATCTCCCATCCCAAGTCACCTATTTCTATTTTATCCCCCCTCTTCCCCCTTCACGCTCTTTCTTCCACCTACATCCCTCCATCTGGCTTTACATTTCACTACACTTCTTTCGTTCTCTGAAATCCTTTTGTCTCCTTTTTAACTCTTCCCTTTGTCACATCTGCTAATCATCCCACACCCCTCACCTGTGTCCCATTATCTTGTGTCTGTACATTGTGGGCCACTTGATTGTAATCATGCAAAGTCTTTCCGCTGACTGGATAGCATGCAACGAAAATGTTTTTCGCTGCACCTCGGTACATGTGAACTGAAATAAACTAAACTAAACTATTTCTTGCCAGGCTATGCCCCACTCCCACCTCTCTTTTCCAGCTTTCCCTCCCCTATTCCGCCAGTTTGAGATGACGTAACCTGAAATGTCATCCGTCCATTCCCTCTGCAGATGCTGCCTAATCCACAGAGTTGCTCCAGAACATTGTTTTTTACTTAACCCCATTATCTCCTCAGATTGCTCATTTTGAATTGCAGTTGGGTCTGTTTGATATCAGTGGAACTAAGCATTCAGATATAAAGGAAGACTACAATTGATCCAGGGCAGGGATGTTACCTGGAAGATTTTTTAGCTACCCAATCATCTGAGCACTTCCAATAATTATTACCTCCAAAGTAAAACATTTTATTTTAAACAAATTATTTATTGTTAAATAGTGGAATTGTAGCCATGTCTCAATCTAATCCAGATGGCGGGAACAGATTGACCTCTCTGTCATAACATCTTCAGTTCATTTACCGTCCTATTCCTGATCCTTCTGTTCGGTCCTAATTTTCTCTAAATGCCTGGAGTTTGCAAACTGATTAGCACCAAACTTAGGTTCTATGAGGTAATAGTGGCACCAAAGCATTTTTGATTTGGAAAGTTGGATGTTCCACAGAGCAGTCTGCTTGCTGAGTAAAACAATGTGGGATTGTTAATAGAATCCAACTGGAGGCAATTGTTACAGAGATGTTTGTGCATAATATAGGGATCTGCTTGTTATTGCAGTATTTGGATTTCCAATGGCATTTTCACCCAGGAGATGAATGTTTTTGCCTTGTTTTCAAAACTATGAATAAACACTCACAAGATAGGATGAGGCTGTAGTCACCTCAAATACTTTAGTTATTGGCCTCCAAACCTCCATATCACAAACCCTCCAAAGCATTGAGATGATTCCAACCCAATCCAACCCCCACTGTTTTTCTGCTTGAGTCTTGTTGCTTTGTCAACATTAACTTTGTAACTTTCGTTAACTCTATACCTAATGACTCAGTGATTATAGTTTGTAATGTTAAAGTCAAAGAATCATAGAATCATACAGCACAGAAACAGGCCCTTTGACCCAACTTCCTATGTTGACCAAGCTGCCCCATCCACAGTAGTCCCACCTGCCCATGTTTGGCCCATATCCCCTTAAACGTTTCCTGACCATGTATCTATCCAAATGTATTTTAAATGTTGTTATTGCTATCTGCCTCAACTACCTCCTCGGGCAGCTCATTCCATATTCTCAACACCCTCAGTGTGAAAATGTTTCCCCTGAGATTTCTATTAAATCTTTCCTCTCTCACCCCATTTTTCTTAAATCTCCCCATAGCCTTGTCCCTCTCTTTATTTTCAAACTCCTTTTGTTCCATATTGCGGATCTCACTATTATTCTCTCTCAGTCCTTCTGTTTCCATTCATATCTTCATCACCTAAGCCTCAATCACATCCTCTTCATATTTATTACCCATTTTCTATTTGTAAAACAGTTTGTAATGTTTAAGCGCACAATATTTATTGTATAAATTGTGACTGAATGTTTCGGCATTGTATTTCAGATATAAAACTAATAATTAACAATTTATACTAGCAATACTTTGTGGCATAGGTTTGGAAATAGTTGTTGACAGAAAAAAAATCTATTTCCCTTTGCTTAACGTTTACTCATTTATCATGTATTAAGTTAACAGGAACTGATGGTATCATGTGCCGTTTTCCAATTTAAACTGTATACAAGTTGGACATATCTAAGACACCTATAAATTATAAATGTTCCTGCAATTTATGGCAAAATAATATGTTCTAAAGTATTGTTTGTTTCCTTTAAGGAAAATATTAATAGCTTCTGTACTTGCAGTAAAAACAAAATCTGTTTTAGGCACGAAATGACCTATTTTAACCATAGTTCTGAAGGTTTGCGGCCAGATGAATGACTGAAAGTTTCTTGAAGAACTTCCTGAATGTAATTGTTTGCGATCTTGAGAGATTAAATAAAGATTTCCTGCTAAACATTTCAAAAAATGCATGGAACTTTCCACTTCAAAATTCCGGCTGTGGTGCTCAGTCGTATCAGTTGCCTAGCAATTCAAAACAATTTCTTAAGTGAATCCTTCATCTTTTATATGTGCATCCCTATGGCAACTGATAACCAAACAGGATACCTTTGCTCCAATTTGCATGATGTAAACTTCAATTTGTTAGATTCTATTATCACTTTACATCTCACATAATGCCATATCTTTATATAATTATCGAAATATAAATGCAATGTTATTCATGCTGACAAAGTACCAAGAGAAAATATAGATGGAAATATATTGCAACCCAAAAATATTAAGTGTATTCAATGATACATAGATATATGGAAAATAGGTGCAGGAGTAGATTATTCGGCCTTTCGAGCCAGCACCACCGTTCAATGTGATCATGGCTGATCATCCACAATCAGTACCCTGTTCCTGCCCTCCCCATATCGCTTGATTCTGCTCGCTCTAAGAACTCTAAATAACTCTCTTTTGAATGCATCCAGGGAATCGGCCTCCACTGCCTTCTGAGGCAGAGAATTCAACAAATTCACAACTCTCTGCGTGAAAAAGTTTTTCCTCATCGCAGTTCTAAATGGCCCACCCCTTATTCTTAAACTGTGGCCCCTGGTTCTGGACTCCCCCAACATCGGGAACATGTTTCCTGCATCTAGCATGTCCAATCCCTTAATAATTTTATATGTTTCTATAAGATCACCTCTCATCCTTCTAAATTCCAGCGAATACAAGCCTAGTCGGTCCATTCTTTAATTATATGACAGTCCCTCCATACTAGGAATTAACCTTATGAACCAACGCTGCACTCTCTCAATAACAAGCATGTTCTTTCTCATATTAGGAAACCAAAACTGCACACAATACCCCAGGTGTTGTCTCATCAGGGCCCTGTACAACTGTGGAAGTACCTCTTTGCTCCTATAATCAAATCCTCACATTATGAAGGCCAATATGCCATTAGCTTTCTTCACTGCCTATTGTACCTGCATGCTTACTTTCAGTGACTGATGTACAAGGACACCCAGGTCTCGTTGCACTTCCCCTTTTCCTAATCTGACACCATTCAGATAATGAGTCTGAAGAATGGTCATGACCTGAAACGTCGCCAGTTCGCTTTCTCCAGAGATGCTGCCTCACCCGCTGAGTTAATCCAGCATTTTGTGTCTACCATACAGATAATAATCTGCCTTCCTGTTCTTGCCACCAAAGTTGAGAACCTCATATTTATCCACATTATAGTGCATCTGCCATGCATCTGCCCACTCACCCAACCTATCCAAGTGATCCTGCATCCTCATAGCATCCTCTTCACAGTTCACACTGCCACCTAGCTTTGTGTCATCTGCAAATTTGCTAATGTTACAGTGTACTTTTAATTCCTTCATCAAAATCATTAATATATACTAGACTAACTGAGACCCATTGGGTCCCTGTCACACGGGAGGCCTGGTCCCCCAATGCAACCCGTTCCCCAATGCAATATTGCACCACTAACCCATAGCCCCTACGTGAGGCGTGGTCCCCCAATTCAACCACTTGCCGAACGTAAGCTTCCAGCACTCCCCTGCCTCCCCCAGCACTGGACTATAAAAACAAATCCAATTGCACTTCCCCAATTGCAATACCAATTCACCCTCCCTGCTCCTGTCCTTCCAGGAGCTGGAGTAAGTGTTGTATGATGGCAACATTGTTGTAAATATCAGGTGGATGACTCTGATATCCTATTTAGATGAAAGGTTGGTGGAAGCACAGAGTATTGCAACTTTGTATCATAGTTTGTTGGAAGCTGGCAGGAAGGATTTTAACAGTAAAAATCTTATTAAAGTTGTCTTTTTTAAACCTTGAAATATCAATAAATTTTACATCAAATCTGAAGGAAACTTGACAAGACCAACGACAGGAAAAAGCTGAGTAAAGCCCCTGTCCCACTTAGGAGACCTAAACAGCAACCTCTGATGACCTTGCCCGCCACCCAAAAAATAATCAAGGTTGAGATGACCTGCAACCTCCTACCACCTCCCACGCATATGTTGAAAATCTTCCTTGACTATGAAGAAAACCGGCTTTGACTAGACCTGCGACTAAAAAATTATCAATTTTTAAATGGCAAACTATTTTTAGTCGATGCCGGTTTTAATCATGATGAAAAAATAGCAGCAACCTAGATGAAGCCTTGACCATGCGGAAACCACTTTCGACCATTAGGGAGAGTGACCAAAACCTCAGGTGACCTCATGGAAACCTTGGATGGCGGGCAAGGTCACCAGTGGTTGCTGTTTAAGTCTCCTAAGTGGGACAGGTGCTTAAGGCTCTACACAAATTTCAGCGCTACCGTGTACCATTTTGGCGAAGATACAATAACACATACACACATACACACACACATAGAAACAGGAAGCGAAGGATTGTACTGCAAACAAAAATTTAAAAAATTGACTTAAATCAGAAAATAGGGCCTCAATATAATAAACTTTGGATAATTACACAAATTACCTGGAACATGTGTATTGTTTGGATAGAGCAGGACTAATTTGTGTGATGGTAGTACTGAAACAAAAATGGGCCACAATACTGGGATGGCTCACTCTGAACCAGGCAACGAATAGAATCCCATTGGAAAGAGTAAGTGAGATGTTCATACGGTCATAGTCATAGAGTAATACTGTGTGGAAACAGGCCCTTGGCCCAACTTGCCCACACCGGCCAGCATGTCCCAGATACACTTGTCCCACCTGCCTGTGTTTGACCCATATCCCTCCAAACCTGCCCTATCCATGTTCATTAGAACATTAAATGGATCATGTAGAAAGATAATTCTAAATGAAATGGAAGTGAGTAGAGTTGTTAATATTCACTTTTGATAGTTACTGAAGCCAAAAATAATGTATTTATATCAGGCGCCAGAAATAAAAGATATATGCATAATGCATTAAAACAGGCCACATTTTGGACAGATGGGGATTCATACAGATTAAAAGGAACATAATAAATTGCAGGTGCTAACTCCGCCTGGGAGACATAACACGGTTGCTATTACTCGGAGACACAAGAAACAGCAGATGCTTGATTTGTGAGTAAAGCACATAGTACTGGAGTAAATCAACGCGTTAGACAGCAACGTACTGCTATTACTGGGGCATGACTGCAAGATAATCAGATCTGGGAATAAAATCTGAGCAAAATTGTGCGCAGATTTTGGCCCCTTATCTGAGGAGAGATGTGCTGCTGTTGGATATAGTGCAGAGGACATTTACAAGATAATTGGGTTAATGTATGATGAGCATTTGATGACTGGGCCTGTACTTGCTGGAGTTTAGAAGGCTAAGGGGAGACCTCACAGAAACTTAACAAATAATGAATAACCTGGATTGAGTGGATAGAATGGATATGGGGAGGATGTTTCCACGAGTGGGAGAGTCTAGGATCAGGGAGCTCAGCCTTGCAATAAAAGGACATGCCTTGAGGAAGGAGATACGGGGACATTTCTTTAGACAGAGGATGGTGAATCTGTGGAATTCATTGGCACGCATGGCTGTGGAGGTCAAGTCATTGGGCATTTTTTAAGCGGAGATTGACAAGTTCTTGATTAGTAAAGGCCTGTGGCGACCTAATTTGCAAGTTTAGAAGAGTTTGCGCTCACCACAACTTGCAACATTGTCATCACGTGGTCCTAGGAGGTCACTGTAACTCTCCTTCATGCTTGAGAGAAGTTCCCACATACTCACAGCCTCAGTTTGGTCAAGGAAAATGTTTTAGCATGCTGGTAAATTTTCCGCAAGTAAAAATTGGTCGGCATAGTTCTTTTGAACTCATAGAGCGGTGGTAGTGGGGTCATCATGTAGTTATAGGTAGTCGAGGTAGCCAAAGGCAATCTCCTTTGCTGACCGGGCATTTTAATTGGGCCAAGAAAAAATGACAGGTAATGTTAAATGCTCGCTAAACTTTATTAAAAGTTGTCGGGCTTCTTAAAAGTGTCTCCCCCTCTTCTCCACCTCTTCTCCACCCCTTCTCTCCCCTTCTCTCCCCTTCTCTCCCCTTCTCTCCCCTTCTCTCCCCTTCTCTCCCCTTCTCTCCCGTTCTCTCCCCTTCTCTCCCCTTCTCTCCCCCTTCTCTCCCCCCCCCCATCCCTGCTCTTTCAAAGGGCATACGTACATGGTGCCAGCCGTCTTTTACCTTCCTGTTCTTCGCAGGTGTGAATTTCAGACAGCGCTCCCCCGCTTTCCCTGGCCCCCGCCTTTGTGATGTGTGTGTGTGTGTGTGTGTGTGTGTGTGTGTGTGTGTGTGTGTGTGTGTGTGTGTGTGTGCTGACGGTCGATCCAGCGCACGGTTTCATCGCTGACGGTCGATCCAGCTCGCAGTTTTTCAGGTGAGTGCCCTCGATCTGAAGGTCGTTGCTGAAAAGTCGCGTAAGTGGGACAGGCCCTTTGGGTGTCAACGGTTATGGGGAGAAGGCAGGAGAACAGGGTTGAAAGGGAAAGATGGAGTAAGGAGAAAATATGCAGTCAATGGCAGGACCATTCACACCATTAATATACAGAGGGATCTTGGAGTCCAAGTCCATAGCTCCCTGTAAGTCTATAGCTACCACAAGTAGATAGAATGGTAAAGAATGCATTTAGTACGGTTGCCTTCTTTAGTCGGCCATTGAGTTTAAGCATCAGGAAGCCATGATTGAACTTTATAGAACTTTGGTTAGGCTACATTTAGAGTACTGTGTGTAGTTTTGGTTGCCCCATTGCAGCAAGTACGAGGAGGCTTTGGAGAGGATGCAGCGAGATTTACCAGAATGCTGCCTGGATGAGAGGGTATTAGCTATAAGGACAGGTTGGACAAAGTTGGATAGTTTTCTTTGTGGAGTGGGTAAAGAGCAATTAGAAGTATATAAAATGATGAGAGGCACACATAGAGTGGCGAGTCAGAAACTTTATTTGCGGAGTGAAAATCTGCACATCTAGAAGACATACTGTAGCTTTAAAGTGAAAGGGACAAGGTTTGAAGATGATGTGTAGAGCAAGTTTGTTTTACACAGAGAGTGGTTGGTGCCTGGAATGCACTTCCAGGAGTGATGGGTGGAGCAGATATGATAATTTAATATGCTATGAGATAGGTACATGGATGTGCATGCAAAGGAGGGGTATGTTTCATGTGCAGGCAGATAAGATTAGTTTATCTTGGAATGATGTCCGACATAGACATTGTGGGCTGAAGAGGCTGTTCCTGTGTTATGTTTTACTATGTTCTATAAATGCATTTCCCTGGCTATATATGGCAATTACCCACAGAATACTACATCATTTATTGGAGTGTGCAAAAATAATTTGAAAATAACAATACAGCAGTATGTTTTTCCATCGATTCTGCATAAACTTGTGACAATTGATTAAAAGAGAAAAAAAAGGATTAAAGTTTAACAGATTGTAAATGCTGGTTAGTTTTACATGGTATGCATTGTTGGAAGACTTATACCTAAGCTATTTCCTGTTGGTAATCAGGAAAAGATTGTACATTGTTATCTAATCACTTCATGCAATATTGCACCTACTGATACTATTAAGTACTGTCCATTTATTTTTGAATAAAAATAGAATTGCTTCATATTTTAAACCTTGGGTTGTGGAATTATTATTTTCTCCATCAGGAAGGATGTTAAGGCCTCGAATAAGGTACGGAAGATGATACCAATGCGTGGGAAATTTCAGTTACATGGAGAAGAAACCTTGAAGCTAAAAGCAGCATCAGAGTATTTAAAAGTTGTAAAATATTATAATGGCTTTGAAAGAATAAATTAGGAGAAAGTGATGCATTATTATACTAAGGTTTTGTGAAGCTTATAAGAAGCTTACCGCACGTTGAAAAAATTGCTCTACCTACTTTATTAATGTTCATCGTTATTTACATTAGAACATCAGTGTAGGTCCTAGGACAAGAGGCCAAGGTTAGATTATAACTTTGGTATTACTCCCATTTATTCACTAATTACTCTGTGGAAGGACAAAAAATCAGAAGTGTAAAAAATTGTAAAAAATAAAAGGAATGCACTCAGAAAAGATTTTAATTAATTAATTAAACATACATTATCTAAAACATATTTTCGTGCAGCATTTATCAACATTAAAACATTTTAAGTTGATACTTTCATGTCAGCTTTAACGTTCAACAGGCAGATTTTTCAGCAGGAAAGTTATATGAGAAGTGCAGTGTTAGAGGAGAAGGATAGGAAAACTATCTTTCATGAAGTCTTGCATTTCTGCATTCAGGCAGTCATTAAGTTCATAAATTCATATTCATAGAATTCTAGGAACAGAATTTGGCAATTCGGCCCATCAAGTCTACTCTGACATTCAGTCATGACTGATCTATCTTTCCCTCTGAACCCCATTCTCCTGCCTTTGCCCCATAACCCCTGACACACATACTAATCACAAATCTGTCAATCTCTGCTTTATAAATATCCATTGACTTGGCCACCACAGTCATCTTGAACCCTTGCACTTGAACTCGAGGGGATCCAATATCCTGGCGGGGAGATTTGCAAAGGCTACTGGGGAGACTTTAAACTGGATCGGTTGGGGGGAGGGACTCAAATAGAGAAAGCAAGTAGTCCGTTTGTGAGGCAGGAGGCAGAGAAGAGAAGCAGTCAGACGCAACACGTAGGGGGGAGAGAAGAAAAAAATAACAGACGGAGAATAAGCAGTGGAGGGTTTCTTAAATGTGTGAGCAGAGAGACAGAGGGGGTGTAAAATGAGGATGGGAACAATAGGTAGCAAGGTGAAAAGTGACAGGCAGACAAATCCAGGGCAAAAATCTAAAAGGGCCACTTTTCAACATAATTGTAAATGGGCCAAGAGCATTGTAAAAACGAGCCTGAAGGCTTTGTGTCTCAATGCGAGGAGCATTCGTAATAAGGTGGATGAGTTGAATGTGCAGATAGCTATTAATAATTATGATATAGTTGGGATCACAGAGACATGGCTCCAGGGTGACCAAGGCTGGGAACTGAACATCCAAGGATATTAAATATTCAGGAGGGATAGACAGAGAGGAAAAGGAGGTGGGGTAGCGTTGCTGGTTAGAGAGGAGATTAACATAATAGAAAGGAATGATATTAGCTTGGAGGATGTGGAATCGATATGTGTGGAGCTGCGAAACACTAAGGGGCAGAAAACGCTAGTGGGTGTTGTGTACAGGCCACCTAACAGTAGTAGTGGAGATGGGGATGGCATCAAACAGGAAATTAGAAATGCGTGCAACAAAGGTAAAACCGTATTAATGGGTGACTTCAATCAACATATAGATTGCGTGAATCAAATTGGCAGGGGTGCTGAGGAAGAGGATTTCTTGGAATGTATGCGGGATAGTTTTCTAAACCAACATGTAGAGGAACCAATGAGAGAGCAGGCTATTCTAGACTGGGTATTGAGTAATGAGGAAGGGTTAGTTAGCAGCCTTGTTGTACGTGGCCCCTTGGGCAAGAGTGACCATAATATGTGTGAGTTCTTCATTAGGATGGAGAGTGACATTGTTAATTCAGAAACACGGGTCCTGAGCTTAAAGAAAGGTAACTTTGAGGGTTTGAGACGTGAATTGGCCAAGATGGACTGACAATTGATTCTTGAAGGGTTGACGGTGGATATGCAATGAAAGGCATTTAAAGACTGCATGGATGCACTACAACAATTGTTCATCCCAGTATGGCAAAAGAATAAATCTGGGAAGGAAGCGCATCCGTGGATAACAAGGGAAATCAGGGATAGTATCAAAGCAAAAGATGAAGCGTACAAATTAGCCAGAAAAAGCAGCCTACCAGGGGACTGGGAGAAATTCAGAGACCAACAGAGGAGGACAAAGGGCTTAATTAGGAAAGGAAAAATGGAGAATGATAGAAAACTGGTAGGAAACATAAAAACTGACTGCAAACATTTTTATCGATATGTGAAGCGCAAAAGATTCGTTAAAACAAATGTAGGTCCCTTGCAGTCAGAAATGGGTGAATTGATCATGGGGAACAAGGACATGGCAGACCAATTGAATAGCTACTTTGGTTCTGTCTTCACTAAGGAAGACATAAATAATTTGCCGGAAATGGCAGGGGATCGCGGGCCAAATGAGATGGAGGAACTGAGTGAAATCCAGGTTAGCCGGAAAGTGGTGTTAGGTAAATTGAATGGATTAAAGGCCGATAAATCCCCAGGGCCAGATAGGTTGCATCCTAGGGTATTTAAGGAAGTAGCCCCAGAAATAGCAGATGCCTTAGTGATAATTTTTCAAAACTCTTTTGATTCTGGAGTAGTTCCTGAGGATTGGAGGGTAGCTAATGTAACCCCACTTTTTAAAAAGGGAGGGAGAGTGAAAACGGGGAATTACAGACCAGTTAGTCTAACATCGGTAGTGGGAAAACTGCTAGAGTCAGTTATTAAAGATGGGATAGCAGCGCATTTAGAAAGTGGTGAAATCATTGGACAAAGTCAGCATGGATTTACGAAAGTTAAATCATGTCTGACGAATCTTATTGAATTTTTTGAGGATGTAACTAATAGAGTGGATAAGGGAGAAGCAGTGGATGTGTTATATCTGGACTTTCAGAAGGCTTTCGACAAAGTCCCACACAAGAGATTGGTATACAAACTTAAAGCACATGGTATTGGTGGTTCAGTATTGATGTGGCTAGACAACTGGCTGGCAGACAGGAAGCAAAGAGTAGGAGTGAACGGGTCCTTTTCAGGATGGCAGGCAGTGACTAGTGGGGTGCTGCAAGGCTCAGTGCTGGGACCCCAGCTATTTACAATATACATTAATGATTTGGACGAGGGAATTAAATGCAACATCTTGAAGTTTGCGGATGACACAAAGCTGGGGGGCAGTGTTAGCTATGAGGAGGATGTTAGGAGGCTGCAGGATGACTTGGATAGACTGGGTGAGTTGGCAAATGCATGGCAGATGCAGTATAATGTGGATACATGTGAGGTTATCCACTTTGGTGGCAAAAACAGGAAAGTAGACTATTATTTGAATGGTGACCGATTAGGAAAAAGGGAGGTGCAGCGAGACCTGGGTGTCATGGTACACCAGTCATTGAAAGTAGGCATGCAGGTGCAGCAGGCTGTGAAGAAAGCGAATGGTATGTTGGCATTCATAGCAAAAGGATTTGAGTACAAGAGCAGGGAGGTTCTACTGCAGTTGTACAGGGTCTTGGTGAGGCCACACCTGGAGTATTGCGTACAGTTTTGGTCTCCTAATCTGAGGAAAGACATTCTTGCCAAAGAGGTACAGAGAAGGTTCACCAGACTTTCTCACAACTTCCACTGATAGACTACTCGCTGCAATTTAGAACACAGTGACTTACAAAATTCTTAAGGGGTTGGACAGGCTGATGCAAGAAGAATTGTTCCCGATGTTGGGAGGTCCAGGACAAGGGGTCACAAAGGATATGGGGGAAGTCTTTAGGTTTTTTTTCACACAGAGAGTGGTGAATCTGTGGAACTCTGCCACAGAAGGTAGTTGAGGCATTTCGTTGGCCATATTTAAGAGGGAGTTGGATGAAGGGATCAGACAGGTACTGCAGCCATGATCATATTGAATGGCGGTGCAGGCTCGACCGAATGGCCTGCTCCTGCAGCCTATGTGTCAAACTAATGAAACTCATCTCTTTCTACCTTGAGGCTATAGTCTCTGGTCCTTAGACTCTCTTGTGGAAACATGTCACTCTATCTTGCCCTTTCACTATTTTTGGTAAGTTTCAATTTGGTAAGCCTTCAAGTCCTGAACCTTCTGACGCTAACAATGCTATAGTATCTAAGGAAAATCAATGTCAGATTGTTCACACATTCATTGGAATTTCACCAAGTTATGGTTGAAATAGGAGCACATTTAGTTTTATTGAAGAAAATAACTAAAGAGAAAAAATATGCATTACATGATTGTTAAGCTGTCACAAAAAGCTATCTGAAATTTCACGTGGCACATGGAAAAACTCACAGGACTTTCACCACATATTGTACTTAGGTAGAGTGAAATTCATCGAAACCGATAAAATCAAACAGTAGACTTCACCTGCAGTACTAAGTGGCGAACCGCCTCCACCGCATGAGTGGCACCCTCTTTTGTTCTCGGCTTCCCGCCTGCTAGTCGTTCAAAAGTGCCTAAAAGAAATTACCTTGTAATATTCAGGAATGGTCACACAGGGATGCTCTGATGTTTATTGTTAGAGATACAGCGGAAAGAGGCCCTTCGTCCTTCCCACACAATAAAAACCACACATCAGGGACAATTTACACTTATACCAAGCAAAATAACCCTACAAACCTGTTTATGCTCTGAAGACCTTGTGGTCACTACAAACCTAAGGTCGGACACATCGTCCGCGATCCCTTATTAATTCCCCCTGGCATGCATGCCACCCTCACATGGGTGGCATGCAGAAATGAACATGGCTGGCATGGCTCACTGCGAACCCCCGCTCACTGCCTATGGCCAAGCAACTACTAGAACCACAAGTTATCCTTCTGAATCCCACCACATCCCAGCTCCAACGCCGCCGCAACATACAAAGAAAATACTGCGATAAAACCAGCTCTCCGCTTCAACCGCTCAACAAGGGACAGGTCATCCGTTTGCGGCCACTCCAAGGTTACGACTGCCTCAGTGTCATTCTGCAGTCAACCGCAGAGCCACGCTCGTACCTGCTCAGTATTGACAACGGCACCTATCGGCTAACCCGTCAAAACCTCCTCCCGGTTAATGAACTGGCACTTCCACGTCCTTAGCAGGACCAGCCTGCCGGTCTTCCCTCACACTCTGCGAATGCCGCTCCAGCGATTCCTCTGCCGGTGCCAGTGCCATCCCTGCCTTCCCCGGTGTCCTCATCTCCACTGGTGTCTTCTCCTCCGCATTCGCCCAATAAAGGACTTGCTTCCCCAGTGAAGGATGAGGTGTCTGCTGAAGGTTATTATCGTACACGTGCAGGTCGTGTCTGCAAGCCAAACCCACTAGTTGGAAAATTTACTGGCTAGACCTGAATTGTGCATGCATGACCCATTTAGTTTTATGTGCTCTCATATGCAGTAAAATAATAAATGCCGCACCTTATACTGATGTATTACAATATGCCCTACTAACCAAATGCTTTACTTCTTTAGGAGGAAGGATGTAGATTAACCCTTATTAATTCATGCCATTTATAACCATCACCACATATATGTGCATGCCACCCTTCATATGGTATTACAGTACTACACAAAGACTCTCTCTCTCTTGCTCACAAGCCAGCGGAGCCAGACGCGAGCTTGAACGTCCCTGTTTCCTTAATGGAATAAAGATTGATTTCACCATGTGTGTATTGTTATGGATCATTGATAAACGCCATGGTTGTTCCATAACAGATTTTTGTCATTAACACCAAGGAACTTGAAGCTCTCAACCAGTTCCACTACAGCACCACTCATGCTGATTGGGGGATGTACTCCACCAAGCTTCCTGAAAAGTCAATAACTAGGTCCTTCATCTTGCTGGCACTGAGGGAGGGGACATTGTCCTGATACCATATTACTAAGTTGTCTATCTCCTTCCCGTACTCTGTCTCATCATTGTTGATGATCTGGTCCACCATAGTGGAGATCAAACGTACATAGTCGTGAATGTATAAGGTAGGATGAGAGGAGACTGAGGACACACTCTTGTGGGGTACCAGTGTTGACAATTTCTGTGGAGGAAGTGTTGTCACGTATCCTCTCTGTTTGTGGTCTGAGGGTCATAAAGTCAAGGATCTAATGGCAGAGTGATTTGCTGATTCCTAGGACCAGGAGTTTGGGGATGAGTTTTGAAGGAATTGTGGTGTTCAAGGCAGAGCTATAGTTGATGAACAGGGATCCAATGTAGGAGTCCAGGTGTTCCAGAGATGTGTTTAGGGCCAATGAGATGGTGCCTGCTGTGGATCTGTTGCAACGTTATGCAAACTGTAGTGTATCAAGGCTGGTTAGGAGGCTGGAGTTAATGTGTGTCATCAGCAGTTTCTCGAAGCACTTCATGATGGTGGATGTCAGGGCTACTGAATGGTAGTCCTTAAGAAATGCTATCTTACTTAGTTCCTCAAGTGCAAACTTAACATCGGCATTAGGTGGGATGTAGACTACTGTCAGAATAGTAAAAGTGAATTCCCATGACAGATAGTAGGTACGGCATTTCACTATATGATATTCCACTTCTGGGGAGCAGGAGCTCACAAAGATCACCATGTCCGAGCACCTTGTAGAGTTAACAAAGAAGGAGACACCTCCACCCTTAACCTTACACAAGCACATTGTATGGCCCATCCGGTGTAGTGAGTTGCCATCACATTGAATGACAGCCAGGTGAGTCAGGCGTGAGCCATGTCACTGTAAAACACAGCAATCCCTCGATTTTCTAAGATAAGTGAGTCTAGCATTACATTCATCTAGTTTGTTCACAAGAGCTTGTGCATTTGCCAACAGCATGGGATCATGCATTGAGTTCTGAGCGATTATTTTTTACAATTTTTTCACTTTATGTGTGTCTCCGTAGTTTTAGCAATTTTTTTTTAGTCCTGTTAATAATTAACCTAGTTTTCGCCCGGAGCACTCGAGCGAAGACTCTGTACGGCCGTCAGGAGCTACTGGAGCTCGGCCGTCTGTACGTAACAAGCCGCAGAAGCGACTTTCAACTGCCACCGGAGATCACCAGAACACCGTGGTCTAGCGGGTCAGCTCCCCCGACAGGAAGTGCCCGGAGGCGGCGCAGGGACCGCAAGCAGAGACGTGGGAAGCGCGGAGGCTGTCGAGCGAGGCTGAGATCGAACCCGCACCAGCCAGCTCTGCCCAGCATTTTCCTCGCGAATGTCCGGTCCCTGGTGAGTAAAATCGACGAACTGCGGCTGCGGATCACCACACACAAACGGATCGCCGACTGCAACGCCATGGTCTTCACCGAAACATGGCTCACCGACAACATCCCAGCCATCGAGCTGGAGGGGCGCACTGTCTTCAGGGCCGATAGAACAGCGGAGGACTCCGGTAAGACCAAGGGCGGCGGACTGTGCATTTATGTGAATAACTCATGGTGTACAGACGCTGTCAGGATTGGTAGTCACTGCTCTGCTGACCTGGAATACCTGATGATAAAGTGCAGGCCCTTCTATCTGCCCAGGGAATTTACATCGACTGTTATCACTGCAGTCTATGTACCCCCAGACGCTAATGCCAGGCTAGCAATGGAGGAGCTGCAAGCTGCTATCAGCAGACAACTAACTGCACACCCAGAGGGGGCTTTTATTGCTGCAGGTGATTTCAACCACTCTAACCTCAAAACTGTACTCCCCAGATTCCACCAACATGTCTCCTGCCCAACCAGAGGTAACAAGACTCTGGACCTAGTATTCACCAACATTGCTGATGCATACAAAGCCCTCCCCTCCCCCACCTGGGACAGTCTGACCACCTCTCTCTGTTCCTGCTCCCCAAATACACACCTCTGATCAGATGTGTGAAACCTTCTGTGAGGTCAGTGAAGGTCTGGCCTGAGGGGGCTGTCTCTGTCTTACAGGAACAGTTTCAGCAAACAGACTGGAGTCTGTTTGCCACCCACGCCACCTTCAACTCGCATGTGGACATTAACTCATACACCTCAACTGTTCTGGACTACATAAAATTCTGCACGGACAACGTCACTACACACAAAGTAATAAGGACCTTCCCTAACCAGAAGCCGTGGATGAACAGGGAGGTCAGACTCCTGCTGAAGGCTCGCGACGCCGCTTTTAAATCTGGCGATGCTGAGGGTTACAGCTCATCCAGGGCCAATCTGAAAAAGGGAATTAGGAATGCTAAACTTAATCACAAACGGCGGATTGAGGAGCATTTCCGAAATAACTCTGACCCCAGGCGCATGTGGCAAGGAATCAAATCCATTGCCGATCACCATAAAGTTAACACTCCCCCCCCAGACAATGCCTCCCTTCCTGACGAGCTAAACTATTTCTACGCCCGCTTCGACCGGGACAACAAAACTCCTGCCATCAAAGGTGCTCCACCCCCGCATGAACAACCCCTCAGTCTCTCCACCTCTGCTGTTCAGGATGCACTGAGCAAGGTGAATGAGCACAAAGCTGCCGGCCCCGATGGCATCCCCGGGCGGGTGCTCAGGGCATGTGCTGGACAACTATCCCTGGTCCTCACTGACATCTTCAATCTGTCACTGGCCCAGGGTGTCGTCCCCACTTGCCTAAGACATCTACCATTGTGCCAGTGCCCAAACAATCAGCGACAGGGAGTCTCAATGATTTCCGGCCAGTGGCACTCACCCCTGCCATCGCCAAGTGCTTCGAGCGGCTGATCTTGGCTCACCTCAAAGCCAGCCTCCCCCCCACACTGGACCCCCATCAGTTTGCCTACCGGACCAATAGGTCAACAGAAGACGCCATATCTGCGGCCCTACACTCTGCCTGACCCACCTGGACAGCAATAACACCTACATCAGGCTGCTGTTCATCGACTTCAGTTCCGCCTTTAACACTGTCATACCCGCTAGCTTGATCACCAAACTCAGCGGTCTTGGCATCCCCACTTCCCTCTGCAATTGGACACTGGACTTCCTCACTAACAGACCCCAGTCTGTTAGGATCAACAACCTCACCTCCTCCACTATAACACTGAACACTGGCGTGCCACAAGGCTGTGTGCTCAGTCCTCTCCTCTACTCTCTCTTCACCCATGACTGCATCCCTAAGTTTAGCTCCAACCATCATAAAATTTGCCGACGACACCACGGTGGTAGGACTGATCAGCGATAACGACGAGTCAGCCTATAGGGAGGAGGTCCAGCACCTGACAACCTGGTGTGCCAATAACAACCTCGTCCTTAACTCCCAAAAGACGAAGGAGATCATTGTCGACTTCAGGAAGAACAGAGGGGGCAGACACACCCCCATCCATATAAACGGGACTGAGGTGGAGCGGGTCTCCAACTACAAATTCCTCGGGGTACACATCTCGGAGGATCTGTCCTGGTCCCTCAACACCTCCAAGCTGGTCAAAAAGGCGCAGCAGCGCCTTTATTTCCTGAGGAGGCTCAAAAAAAGCCCACCTGTCCCCCCAGATCCTGACCAACTTCTACCGCTGTACCATCGAAAGCATCCTGACCACCTGCTTTACGGTATGGTACAGCAGTTGCACCGTAGCAGACAGGGAGGCACTACAACAGGTGGTGAAAACCGCCCAGCACTCATCGTGCCCGCTCCCTGCTTTGGATGCCCTCCACCGGAAACGGTGTCTGAGACGGGCTGGGAAGATCATCAAGGACCCCTCCCACCCTAACCATGGACTGTTTGCCCTCCTACCATCGGGGAGGCGGTACAGGAGCCTCAGGTCCCGCACCAGCAGGATGAGGAGTAGCTTCTATAATAACACGATCGCACTGCTGAACTCGGAGTCCCGCCGATAGATTCCCACATCTGTATTTATTTATCTGCATTTATCTAAACATTGCTATCACTACGTACTGACACTAAACTGCATTTCGTTGTACCCATACTTGTATCTGTGCAATGACATTAAATTTGAATTGAATAACTTGAATGAAGGCTAAATTTGCTGATGAGAACACAGACACAGCATTAGCAGTTTTCCATACATCTGTTTCCATTTTCATTTCCACTGAAGTATGCTGATTGTTTGGAGGAATCTGATATAGGAGATATCATACAGTACTTAAACAGGCTCGTTGGCCCACTCTGTTCATATCAAACATCAAATATCTATCTACACTAATCCCTTGGCCCATTTATTGTAATTGGCATTTTGAAAAAAAAAGATCAGTTTCAATGATGAATTTTACATGGATGGGTTAGAAAATTGAGTCTATCTAAAGGGATTTGATCATAAACCACTACCCCATGACTCTCCTTTCTCCTGCTGAGAAGTTTACTTGAAAGTTAAAAGATGTGCCGCCTAAGATCCTATTCTGTGGCAGGCTCGGGGGGGGGGGGGGGGGGACAGTAGTGGTGGATGTTCAGGGATCTGCAGTGATGTTTGGGTTGTGTGGTAGATCAAGAGATTGGGAACTCGATCTCGTGGCAAATCTTTGTATCGAGAGATGCTGGTGCTAGGTCATGCATTCCAGGGGGAGTGTCTGAAGGATGAAAGATAAGAATACTCAAGGCAGTCACTGTTAGTCACCAAGCTGCTTGTCCATGGAATACTCAGTAAGGGTTACATAGAAACATAGAAACATAGAAAATAAGTGCAGGAGGAGGCCATTTGGCCCTTCGACCCAGCACCACCATTCATTATGATCATGGCTGATTGTCCGCTATCAATAACACGTGCCTGCCTTCTCCCCATATCCCTTGACTCCACTAGCCCCTAGAGCTCTATATAACTCTCTCTTAAATCCATCCTGTGACTTCGTCTCCACTGGCAGGGAATTCCATAAATTCACAACTCTCTGGGTGAAAACGTTTTTTCTCACCTCAGTCTAAAAATGACCTCCCCTTTATTCAAAGACTGTGGCCCCCGGCTCTGGACTCGCCCCACATTGGGAAAATTTATCTTGCATCTAGCTTGTCCAGTCCTTTTATAATTTTATATGTTTCTATAAGATGCCCCCTCATCCTTCTAAACTCCAGCGAATACAAGCCTAGTCTTTTCAATCTTTCCTCGTATGACAGTCCTGCCATCCCAGGGATCATTCTCGTGAACCTATGCTGCACTGCCTCAATCACAAAGATGTCCTTCCTCAAATTAGGAGACCAAAACTGTACACAATACTCCAGATGTGGTCTCACCAGAGCCCTATACAACTGCAGAAGAACCTCTTTACTCCTATACTGAAATCCTCTTGTTATGAAGGCCAACATTCCATTAGCTTTTTTCACTGCCTGCTGTACCTGTAAGCCAACTTTCAGTGACTGGTGTACAAGGACGCCCAGATCTCGCTGCACCTCCCCCTTACCTGACCTAATCCCATTGAGATAATAATCTGCCCCCTTGTTTTTGCCGCCGAAGTGAATAACCTCACATTTATCTATATTATACTGCATCTGCCAAGCATCTGCCCACTCACTCAACCTGTCCAGGTCACCCTGCAATCTCCTAGCATCCTCTTCACAGTTCACACTGCCACCCAGCTTTGTGTCATCTGCAAACTTGCTAGTGTTGCTCCTAATTCCCTCTTCCAAATCATTAATATATATGGTAAACAGTTGCGGCCCCAACACCGAGCCTTGTGGCACTCCACTCGCCACTGCTTGCCATTCTGAAAAGGACCCGTTTACTCCTACTCTTTGCTTCCAGTCTGCCAACCAATTTTCTATCCATGTCAACACCCTACCCCCAATACCATGTGCTCTAATTTTAGTCACCAGTCTCCCGTGCGGGACCTTATCAAAGGCTTTCTGAAAGTCTAGATACACTACACCAATTGGCACCCCTTCATCCATTTTACTTGTCACATCCTCAAAAAATTCCAGAAGATTAATCAAGCATGATTTCCCTTTCATAAATCCATGTTGACTTGGACAAATCCTTTTACTGCTATCCAAATGCCCCATTATTACCTATTTAATAATTGATTCCAGCATCTTTCCCACCACCGAAGTCAGGCTAATTGGACTGTAATTCCTCGTTTTCTCTCTCGCTCCCTTCTTGAAAAGTGGGATAACATTAGCTATCCTCCATTCCACAGGAACTAATCCTGAATCTATTGAACTTTGGAAAATGATCACCCATGTGTCCACTATTTTTAGAGCCACCTCCCTGAGGACCTTAGGATGCAGACCATCAGGCCCAGGGGATTTAACATCCTTCAGTCCCGTTAGCCTACCCAATACTATTTCTCACTTAATGAAAATGTTTTTCAGTTCCTCTACCCGCTTAGATCCTCTGTCCTCCAGTACATCTGGGAGATTGTTTGTATCTTCCTTAGTGAAGACAGATCCGAAGTGCCTATTCAACTCTTCTTCCATTTCCTTGTTGCCCATAATAATTTCACCCGTGTCTGCCTTCAAGGGACCCACATTTGACTTTGCTACTCTTTTTCCCTTAACATATCTAAATAAGCTTTTACTGTCCTTCTTTATATTCCTGGCCAGCTTCCCTTTGTACTTCATCTTTTCAGCCGTATTGCATGTTTTGTTTCCTTCTGTTGTCCTATGAAAGTTTCCCAATCCTCTGGTTTCCGGCTACTCTTTGCTGTGTTATACATCTTTTCTTTTAGTTTTATTCTATCCCTAACCTCTTGTCAGCCAATTTGCCTCCTACTCCCCTTAGAATCTTTCTTCCTTTTTGGAATGAAAAGTTGGTTTGTCCCATGAAATTGGGTTGCATCCACGACAACATAGTAAATGTTTCTAGGAGCATTACATTGGAAATAATATCATTCAATATGCTCCTGATGTAGAGGTCGCATCAGGGCCACCAAGGGTAGCTCATACTTAGAGGCTCCCAGTCAAATTTCCAGAATGATAAGAAATGACCTAGATTTGGTCCTCATTACATTTCACCTCTGGACAAAACTTATTTTCCAGTCGCATAATATTCAACAAAATAATGCAATTCCTTGGCAATGGTGTACATCCAAACTAAATGATAACTGGAAATATATCTATTTCAGGGGCAGCAAGGTGGCGCAGCGGTAGAGCTGCTGCCTCGCGGTGCAGGTATGTAGTTCAAGGAGCTTCTGTAATTTACCCCTAGTGTGTAGGATGCGAATGTGGGATAACATAGAACTAGTGTACGAGTGATCGATGGTCTACATGAACTCGATGGGCCAAAAGGCCTGTTTCACTTATCTCTAAAAACTAAATAAAAGATGCAAATTAGCACTGACATTGCTTTCTCATTGACTAAATAATAAACAAGTCATTTGAAACATTTGGTGAATGAAAGGCATATCAGACCCTGGAAAACCTTGTCTATCCTTTGGACGTGACCAAGAGGAATTGAATCATGATACAGTTTATCAAAGAAAATGTGATTGAATAACCATAATGACAAATACCTTCAGGTTTATTAAAATATTAGTAAATCATTTTACTGTGTAAAATAAATTATAAATAATAGTGAACTGTCTTGCTTCATTCTAGAAAGGCAGGCAAGTCACACAGATCTTTATTACTACACAGCCCAAGTATATCCAATGCATTCAGCCAACTCTGAAATAATTAAAAGATTAAAAAATTATATATCTGGGAAATTAAAAGGAAACTGAGCGGGATCATCCAGTCAGAACTTTTGGCTGAAGTAATTTAAAACACATCGACCTAGTTACTTCAATTCATGTGCTAGACTTCAACATGGTGAAGTAAAGACTGTCAGGCACTCCTCCTTCTCCTGTTAATTCCTACAATATACATCTGTGTTTTCGGATAGATTTAAAACTGTGGATGTTTGCACTGATGTGCTGGTTGTGAGATTTGATAGCCCGAACACCAGTCTGCTGTTTCTGCTGTTTAGTTTGGAGATAACTGTATTAAATAAAGTTGATATCTCATTTTATATTATGCAAAAGAAAAATACCATGGATGCTGCAAATGTGAAAGGAAATCTAAAAGAAAAATAGAAACCTGAGGAAAGAAATGATGAAATCTTCTTCCTTCATATTTTCTGCCCGACATGCAGAGCTGTTAAAGCATTTTCTAATGTTATTTCTGTTTTAAATCATGCTACTCCCATATTCTGGACTCCACAATGATTCCTTATTTGCGAAGGATAGATGAGCAGGAGATGTGGAGGGCAACGAGATTACAAATGATGCCCTAAAATTTTGCTTTTCATTCTGGCCTTTATCAGCTCAAGGATGCCTGGTTTGGAGCTGTTGGTTCTGCCTTTTAACTGCTCATTAAGCACAACATTCATGCCTGCCACAACAATGAAAAGTGTTCTTTCAACTGAGATGTGAATTGTTTGCAATAACTGGGTTGTCTATCAATGTCCCTGCAGAAACAGCAGACTGCTGTTCGGGCTATCAAATCTCACAACCAGCACAACCAAACGTCCACAGTTTTAAATCTATCCGAAAACAATGATAAACAATAGACACTAGGTGCAGGAGTAGGCCATTCGGCCCTTTGAGCCAGCACCGCCATTCAATGTGATCATGGCTGATCATCCACAATCAGTACCCCGTTCCTGCCTTCTCCCCATATCCCGTGACTCCGCTATCTTTAAGAGCCCTATCAAGCTCTCTCTTAAAAGTATCCAGAGATCTGGCCTCCACCATCCTCTGAGGCAGAGAATTCCACAGACTCACAAATCTCTGTGTGAAAAAGTGTTTCCTCATCTCTGTTCTAAATGCCTTACCACTTATTCTTAAACTGTGGGCCCTGGTTCTGGACACCCCCAACATCGGGAACATGCTTCCTGCCTCTGGCGTGTCCAAGCTCTTAATTATCTTATATGTTTCAATAAGATTCCCACTCATTCTTCTAAATTCCAGAGTATACAAGCCCAGCCACTACATTCTCTCAGCATATGACAGTCCCGCCATCCCGTGAATTAACCTTGTGAACCCACGCTGCACTTTATTACCCTCAGTCCCATCAGTCTACCCAACACCATTTCCTGACTAATGTGGACTTCCTTCAGTTCCTCCGTCACCCCAGATCCTCTGGCCACTAGTACATCAGGAAGATTGTTTGTGTCCTTAATGAAGATGGATCCAAAGTACCTGTTCAACTCATCTGCCATTTCCTTGTTCCCCATAATAAATTCACCTTTTTCAGTCTTCAAGTGTCCAACTTTGGTCTTAACTTTTTTTTTTTCCTCTTCACATACCTAAAGAAGCTTTTACTATCCTCCTTTATGTTCTTGGCTAGCTTACCTTCGCACCTCATCTTTTCTCCCCGTATTGCCTTTTTAGTTGCTCATTGAACATTACCCAATCCTCTTGCTTCCCTTTTTTACCCTTACAATTCCTTCGGTTCTATCCATACTGACTCCACATCTCCTGTTTCAATGTCACCCCTTGCAAGGGACTGAATTTCATTCCTCACCAACAGAGCTATCCCACACCCTCTGCCCAGCTGCCTGTCTTTACAATAGGAGGTATACCCTTGAATATTCAGTTCCCAACCCTGGCTGTAATTCCACAACATCATACTTCCCAATTTCTAACTGAGCCTCAAGCTCGTCCACTTTATTTCTTATATTATGTGCATTCATATACAACATTTTGACTTCAGTATTCACCTCCCCTCTCACACTGCTCACAATTGGCCCTGACCTTTCTCTCTTATCCCTTCTCGAACTTTCCTTCCCATTCATTCGGGAGTCTTTTGTAATATTTCCTGTACTCACTTCCCCTTTAACTCCATCTTTATACTCCCAATTTGTCAATCCCTCCCCCCACAGTTTAGTTTAAATCCACACGTGTAGCCCTAACAAACTGGCCTGCCAGAGCATTGGTCCTCCTCCGGATAAGGTGTAGCCCATCCCTTTTGTACAGGTCACCCATACCCCAGAGGAGATCCCAGTGGTCTATAAATCTAAATCCTTGCTCCCTGCACAAGTTCCTCAGCCACACATTAGGATCCCCTATCTCCCTGTTCCTGTCCTCACTACCATGAGGTACTAGAAGCAATCCAGAGATAACCACCCTAGGAGTCCTGCTTTTCAGCCTTCTTCGTAACTCTTTGAACTCACGTTGCAGAACCTCCTTCCTCTTCTTCGTTTGTGCCTACGTGCACAACCACTGCCGGCTGTTCACCTTCCCTTTCGAGGATATTCTGAATTTGGTTTGTGATATCTTGAACCCTGGCACCAGGGAGGCAACAGACCATCCTCGAGTTTCGCCTACCGTCACAGAATCTCCAGTCTGCACCCCGGACAATGGAGTCACCCACCACTATGGTTCTGCCCGACGTTGGTCTTGCCGATCGAGGCTCATCTCTAGGATTGGAGCCACCGACCTGTCCGCCGCTCGGACTGGAAGCGTCGTCTCCCCCGACAGCTCCCAAGTAGGCATACCTGTTTTCATTAGGCACATGCCTGGGTCTCCTGCACTCCACGGTTACTCCCCTTTCTCTCAGTCACCCACCTTCGTTCTTCCTGCATGACAACCTCACTGTAGGTCCTGTCCAGGAAACTCTCGTTATCCCGCATGGCCCTGAGGTCATCCAGCTGCTTCTCCAGTGCCCCAACACAGTCCTTCAGGAGCTGTCCAATGTCCCTTATATATTGGTAAGTTTGGGAACAGCCGGTACAGGTTGAACATTGATTTTCTGGCACCCTCAGTTCCAGAGCCTTTCTGGATTATCTGATTTCCTGGAGCAACAGAGGTCACGCTATTATGAAACAACTGTGCACCCCTGACTTGCTTATGCCCCCACCCCATCCACTGTGTCTCCAAAGCACCATAGAGACCCAGAAACGTAAATAAAACAAATATGAAATGTAAGCAGAGTGTGAATGGAATAACCTGCCGACTCATCCCCAGCTACCATTGCCTCCACGCCCGTTTACCGCCCTGGCTTCTGACCGCACTATCAACTCGCAATGTGCACCAGTGACAGCGAGCCCTTCTTCACACACCGCATGTTTAGGTGACACGGCTGTTGGTGCGGCTCACATCGTAACCCCTGGGGATAGCACTTTCTTCGTGTTGCAGCCTCAACCTCCTCCCGCAACCCCCCCCCCCCCCCCCCCCACCCACCCCCATCATTCCCTCCTCAGGAGAGAACTGGAGTGGCATTGGCACATTGTAAGAGAATATTTTGAATGAATGGTACAATGAATAAACATATATACATTTTGTTATCAAATTTTGAGAAAATATAAGAAAAAAATGAAGGGTTTTATTTCTTTATTAAAATGAATTCATTAAAATAATGGCAGATCGATTGCAGACATGAAATGCACAAGGTTCAAGAAGAGATTTATATTATACCAGCTGGAAACAATGTCATGCCATTTGTTTTCTGACATTTATGTGAGTCTTTTCAATTGAATTGACATCTATTTGCGCCCCTTTATTTACAGAGATTGTGTAAAGCTAGCGAAACAAGCAGGCTGTTGAATTGGAGCTCTAGCATTGCACTCATGCAGCCTAGCAACCTGACAGCTCAAGAGCTTCAGTGTACATTTTGAATACATCCCATCTTTTTGCAATTACCTTGAGAATTAATAAATAAAGAAACAGAAATGGTTTAGAGCAAGCTTTTTAAAAGATCGATGTCTACTCGACAGAATGGGTTGAAATCCATCACCATCGGTAAGGCAGGTTGTTTAACATTTGTCAAAAGTATGTCTGGATTCATAGATAAAAAAGATGAAAAGAATAAAGGTTTGCAACAATGAAAATTTGGTGCATCTTTTTCAGGAAATGGTTAACCAATACCCAAAAGGATCACACCATATTTATATTTAAGCAGCACCTGTGCAATAAAGGCACCAACAGACTGTCATCAGGCTAACTTACAGATTTTTCAGCAATGTATGATAGAAGGATTTTCTATCCCTTTTTCTATCCAGGGAATCAAGGCATATGGGATTTGTACAAATTAGATGAAAAATAAAATTTCTCAAGAATGGTAATCCATCCATGGGAAATTCAGGAGGCTGATGAAGATCATAGAATCATCAGGCTATTCAGGCCCTTCAGCCCAACTTGACATTTTGGGCTAGTACCATTTGCTGCAATTGGCCCATGCCTCTCTAAACCCTTCATATCCACATAGAGTGCCCCCCATAATGTTTGGGACAAAGACCCGTCATTTATTTATTTGCCTCTGTACTCCACAATTTGAGACTGGTAATTTAAAAAAATCACATGTGGTTAAAGTGCACATTGTCAGATTTTAATAAAGGTCATTTTTATACATTTTGGTTTTGCCATGTAGAAATTACAGCAGTGTTTATACATAGTCCACCCATTTCAGGGCACCATAATTTTTGGGACACAACAATGGTCATGTTTAGTAGTTTGTTGCATATCCTTTGCATGCAATGACTGCTTGAAGTCTGCAATTCTTGGACATCACCAGTTGCTGGGTGCCTTCTCTGGTGATGCTCTGCCCGGCCTGCATTGCAACCATCTTTAGCTTATGCTTGTTTTGGGGGTTAATCCCCTTTAGCTTTCTCTTCAGCATATAAAAAACATGCTCAATTGGGTTCAGATCGGGTGATTGACTTGGCCACTCAAGAATTGACCATTTCTTAACTTTGAAAAACTCCTTTGCTGCTCCAACCGCAGCCTGCGGACTTTACCATCGAGAGCTCGCAGTCTCGGGAGAGGCCGTGGATGTCGGGAGCTCCAATGTCGTGGAAGGTTCAACCAGCCCCTACACGAGGTTCGATTGTCCGGCGCAGGGGACCTGACATCCCCCCCGATTCAGGAGCTGATCGCCTCGACGCGGAGCACCCACCGCCGACTATGGGAGTCAAAATCATCCCGTCAACGGACGGCTCACTGTTTCCCCTGACATCTTTAAACTGGCCAGTGCCAGTCATTGGAAGGTGAGGACTCCTTCCCATAGAAAAACATCACTTTGAAGAAGGGTCTGAAGAAGGATCCCAACTCAAAATGTCGCATGTCCTCATTCTCCCGAGATCAGCGTGACTCACTGTTACTCAAAAACTTTGTGCCTTTTTCAGGATTCTTAAAGATTGAATATACTGAACTTGGATCCTGACTGACTGCAAATATTCTAATCCATTCCTCTGACATTTGTGGCAAAAGTGCATCTGACAATTTGTGAATCTATGAAGCCAATTAATTATTTAGGGTCGAGTGCATACTTATTAGTGATCTAATCTTTCCATATTCTTGATGCTTGATTTTACTTGATACATTAGATATACGTGTAAAACTAAATTTAGTATTTTCAATTAAAATATTTTTAAATGGAATTAAAAGAGTTCAACATTAAGTCTTTATTAACGAGAATGATGTTTGAATAAAGGTACCAATGCAAAAGAGTTTTGAATGGTTAATTAATATGTACTGTATATGACCACAAATTTACAATAAATTAAGATTCCAAAGTCTGGAGATGAAAAGGAGCTTTGAAATATTTACATCCAAGAGATTTTCACCTGCTGAAGGAGTCTGAGACACAAGTACCAATTAATTTCTGGAATAGCAGTAGGAAAGATCAAACATGATACTTCAGGGAAAATAATTTAAATTAAAGTGATCCGTTTATTAAAAGCTAATGAATATGAATAAATTATCAAAACCTGTCTTTTTAATTGAACTCACCAGAGGCAAATTACTGCAGTCCATAACAAAATCACTTAAGGTTTAATAGGATGTTCTTGATTTCACAAGGGCACTCTTGTCAGTTAGTTTTTACTCATACTTTTTCTATAATCAATTGAAAAAATGGTTTAATTTTCAGATCAAGTATTATTGTTTTATGAATGCTTGATTAATTCATGCCAGCAATATTCATTGAGACAATGAAATTTTGGTTTAAATGTGCACATGTGGAGTTCCGTTATTATTAGTATTTAGTAAATGTTTTTCTTCAGTTTTTCAACCACACTCCCTTCTCTGATTTGTCACAATTTTTCTCTAAAATCCATTTTTTGAATGAACATTAAAGCCCTCTGAATATATATTAGAAAAACACATATAATTTTTCCATCATAAAGTCTGTTGCCAGGGCATTGACTCCATCCTTTATCTTGATCCTTGTTTAAGTCTAAACTCAGAACGAGCTATTGTGGACTTTGACCCTGTATGAGCTTCCAAACACATTCAGGTCTGGAAAGCAAGACTGTCATCTCTTTAACATCACCCTAATTCTGCTACTGTTTTAGCTCATTTGAAACTGAAACCCTTATTAGTTGTTGGAATGACAATTCCAATGTTTCCATAACTGTCTTCCATCATCAGCCATCTATAACCAGGAGCTAATCAAATGTGCTATGCATAACTTAATACTCAAATATTCACTGTTCAACATGAGTGCCCTCTTCCCTCTCCCCCACTCAGTCCCTCTTTTGTTTAGGCACCCATCCCGCCCATGTTCCCAGCAGCGCGTCCTCAACCGACTGCCACCACTTAATGCGGGCGATGGTTCTCTGATGGCCCTCTCACCCTAATGCTATGCAAGTTACAATGACTCTACACACTTTTCTACTGTGTCATACGAATAGAGCATACGGCTGTGCATATACGTAGAGACAGCTAATTATGCATACCCCAATCCCCAACTGTTGTGTACTTGTGTTCAGATTCTTCGGGGAACACTTTCCCCCAGTGTGTATACTGACCCCCCAGGGCCACCGACGAACACCAGACCCCAGCACACCCTGAGACAAACACCAACCCATAGCTTCCGGAAAGTGGCGGCATAACACTCGTGGCGGGCTGCAGCTCACTCTATGTCACCTGCTCCGGTCCGTCTGTCTTTTTTTTCTTTTTTTGTCCTTTTGTGTCTGTTTTAGTTAGATAGTATTTTGGTTTATTAGGCTGTGTTTGTGGGGGGGGGGGGGTGGGGGCGGGGGGGAGGGGGTGGGGAGAAACAAGTTTTTAGTTCTCCCTTCGGGGGGATGCGTCCTTTTACTTGTCGTTTCTCCCCCGTTCCACCGTCTCCGTCTGTGCCTGAGGCCTAATGGCGGAGCTGGTGGGCTCGGAGCTGTGGCGAGCATTCAGAGCTCCAGTGTTCCAGCGGCGGCGGCGGCCGGCTATTGGGGCTGCGGGGGGCTTCGGGGCTTCGAGCGCTCCAGCAGTTGCTACAGCGGCAGTGTTCCAGCAGAGCCCGGCAGTGGCGGCTACGGCGGATCTCCTAGGGGTGTTCAGCAGGGCCCGGCATTGGCGCTCCGGCGGCTCTCCAGCGGGTGTTCCTAGCAGCGGCCCGGCCTACGGCGCTCCGGCGGCTCTCCAGCGGAGTGTTCCAGCAGCGGCCACGGGCATTGGCGCCCGGCGGCTCTCCAGCGGGTTTGTTCCAGCAGCGGCCCGGCATTGGCGCTCCGGCGGCTCTCCAGCGGGTGTTCCAGCAGCGGCCCGGCATTTTGGACGCTCCGGCGGCTCTCAGCGGGGTGCCGAGCAGCGGCCCGGCTTCGGCGCTCCGGGGACTTCCGGCGGCTCAACCCATAAACCCTCCCCACCTTCGCATCCAGCGGCTCTCAGGGGTTGTTCCCGCGGCGGCCCGGCTTACGGACGCTCCGGCGGCTCTCCAGCGGTCTCCAGCAGGTGACTCCAGCAGGCGCCCGGCCCTCGGGGCTTCGGCGCTCCAGGGCTCTCAGCGGTGCTCCCAGCAGCGGCCCAGGGGCGCTGCGGCGCTCCAGCGGCTCTACCAGCGGCGGCCCGGCTTCAGAGCTCGGCGGCTCCAGCGTTCCCGTGGTCGATCGGCTGGGGCTGGTGGTGGTGGTTCCGGCGTTCCTCCGGCGGAGGCGGCGGCGGGTGGGCGGCCTGGCTTCGGAGGCTCGGCCGCGGTGCCAGGTGGACGTGACATCGACCAGGCCTGGATTGCCTCAGTACAGAGAGGAACAAGTAGGGGAAATGACAAAGACTTTCAAGACTTTTGGCCTTCCCACATGTGAGAGGTGCTGTGAACTCACTGTGGTGGATGTTAAATTATGTGTTTATTGTGTGTTTTGTTTTAATTCATTACATGTTATGACTGCAAGGTAACAAATTTCGTTCAGACCGAAAGGTCTGAATGACAATAAAGGAATCTGAATCTGAATCTGAATCTGAATCTGAGCTTGGTTTTGAACCATCTCTGCCCAAGACAGTAGGAAATGGAGAGAGTTATAGATGTAGTCCAGCACACAGTCCAGACTCCCCACCATTGACTCCATCTTCACTTCACGCTACCTGGGAAAATCTGCCAGCACAATCAAAGACTTGTCCCAACCGTCCCACCCTCTGATCTGATTGGATAGCATGCAAAGTGAAAGCTTTTCGCTATACATCGGTACATGAGACAGTATAACCTAATGCTACTCAAAATTTCTATCGATAATTTTATAATAATATGCTATTAAACAAAGCAACAGCCTTTGATACTTCAAGACCATCAAAATCAACTATTGAACATGGTGCATCCTGATTTTATACCATTGTATCTATGCGGAGGAAGACAATAAATAAATATTTATTTTATTTAGTTCTCATCAACGCCATTCATTAAAGAAACTGTGGAGATATTGTTACCGTGTCAAGTGATATTATGCATTTTCATGTTTTGGACAAAATCACCTTATGGACATCTGTAAAGATAGAACACGTTTGTTACCTGCGTTTGCTTGAGATTCCTGCATCGGCCATTTTATTTTTCATTCTACAGAGATCCTATCTTAATCTTAGCCATTTTCTTCCTTTTTACATATTAATTGCTTGTTTTGATATTACATGCACATTTTCTTTCAAAATAATTTGTCTCCTTTCTTATGAGCTTTTCAATCTTTTGCTGGTCGTTCCTGAAATATTCTAGTCTACCATTAACCCTTTCCACTTTGAATGGCCTGCTTTTCAATTGATGAAGAACATTTGAGATATCTGCATTCTCCTAAGAAGAATATTATTGAAATTTGCCAACTGTTGCACCCATAACCAATTTCAAAGATCAAAGACTGCATTGCATTGACTGATGGTGCCAGTGGCTAATATAAAGCAGATTTGTGTAAGCAATGTCACTGAATCCTTCTACTCAATAACTTGCTAAAATGTTCACTTGTAGTAGGAAATAGACAGAGCAAGCACAATGATTTGTAAAGTCATTGACTGCATTTCTCCTTTACATGTTCTTCACATTAACTCAAACTGAGAGCAATTCCGTTCCTTTTCAAGGTAAAGCTTACCATGCAATTCATTCCTCATTATCTCAGAGACACTCATGACAATATAGGCTTATATTCACTGGAATTTAGAAGAATGAGAGGGAATCTTACAGAAATATATAAAATTATTAAAAGATTGGACAGGCTGCAGTAGATGCAGGACAAATGTTCCCGATGTTGGGGAGTCCAGAACTAGGGGTCGCTGTTTAAGAATAAGGGGTAGGCTATTTAAGGCTGGGATAAGGAAACATTTTCACCCAGAGAGTTGTGAATCTGTGGAATTCTCGGCCACAGAAGGCAGTGGAGCCTAAATCATTGGATGTTTTCAAGAGAGTTAGATAGATATAGCTCTTAGGGCTAACAAAATCAAGGAATTTGGGGAGAAAGCAGGAACGGGGTACTGATTTTGGATAATCAGCCACGATCATATTGAATGGTGGTGCTGGCTCGAAGGCCAAATGGCCTACTCCTGCACCTATCTTCTATGTTTCTATGTTTCTAATCCCATTTGACAACAGCGCATTATGCCAGCTGTATTTCATCCACCAGGACAAACCAAAGGGCAACTCCTGGATGACAAAAGTTGTTCACAGATGGCAAGGCTCATGTTCTATGTTTGTAAACCATTCACAGAAAAACAGCATGCATGCAGTGAAACACATTCCTCATGAGGAACTCTAGTCTGTGAACCACTGATATCCTGAAAGAACAATTCAGTGATTTGGACCACCATATGGCAGACCGGAAGCACTTAACAGACTGCGCGGGTTTCAGTTTTGGTTGTAACACATAGAAGAAACAAAACGTAATTATTACGAGGTACTGACTGGTAACCTTGTCCACAATTTAATAGGTGAGAACAGTAAGGAAAACACCAAGAAACAAATGAAATAGAAGGAGATAGTAACTTATTGAGAAATGGGTCAACAGCAATTTTATGAGACCTGAATGTCAAGACATACTATAACTGTATTTCTCTAGCTCAATTCTCCATTTATAGTCTTACTAGACTAAGTGGGACCCGTTGGGTCCCATGTTCACACGGGAGGGCAGGTCCCCCAATGCAATATTCCACCTCTCCACCAATTCCAATATTGGTGGCCAGTGGAGGGGGGGCCTTTCTGGAGTGCTAGTATGGGTGGGCTGAAGTGACTGGTTCCCAGAGGGCCAGTATGGACATTGTGGCCCGAATGGATTATTGGGCTGGCAGCTCAGTCACTCAGGCCTGGTGGGCTGGCAGCTCAGTCACTCAGCCCTGGTGGGCTGACAGCTCAGTCACCCAGGCCTCGTGGGCTGTCAGCTAAGTCACTCAGGCCTGGTGGGCTGGCAGCTCAGTCAACTCAGTCACTCAGGTCTGGTAGACTGGCAGCTCAGTCACTCAGGCCTGTTGGACTGGCAGCTCAGTCACTCAGGCCTGGTGGGCTGGCAGCTCAGAAACTGCCAGAAATTCTGCCCAAAACAGGTGAGAGACTGTGAAAGATGAAGGAGGAAAGTCTATCCTGGCCTGGATCTCACAGGGAGCCAATGAAGGGAGGGAGAAAAATACAGGGTTGAGGTTTAATACTTGCAGTGGTAATACTTACTAATGGGCTGAAGGGACTCCTCCTGGGTTAGTACAGGCCTGATGGGCCGAAGTTTAAAAAATATATAAATCTGATTGAAATCTCAGTGAAATGCACTTTTTCTGGGTTTTCCTGGCCTGGCATGGGCCTTTTGAGTCAAAATGCTCCTCCTGGGCTAATATGGGCATTTTGGGCAAAAAGGACTGGTTTCTCGGCTAATAGGGGCCTTGTGGGCCGAAATTAGTGGTACCACGCAGGCCAAACAACTCATCAATCATTTCATTTTCATTTCCATTTCAATTTCAAGCACAGGGCAGGCAAACAGCTAATTGCATTTGCATTTCATTTCCAGTTCCATTACAGTTTCAAGCACAGGGCAGGCCAAACAGCTAAATGCATTTTCATTTAATTTCCATTTCCACGCATTTCATTGGTCACCTCTCCCTCACGATTTTGCAGAAGAGTACTCGAGATGATGAGTCATGTTTAGGCATCCGGGGTTTTATAGTCCTGTTCTCAATTAGTTTTCCAGTTTTCTAACTAGATCTCAATTATTTTCAGTTGTCGATTTTCCAAGGAAAGTCGACTGAGTTGTGTCTCACATAATATGTTGTTAATTTCCAAGAGACATAATCTTTAAAATGCTTTTTTAAAATATTAGTTTTGGATGGTCTTGGTCAGAATTGAATGTTTTTCTTGTGAGAGCATAAAACAGATCCTCACAGTATTCTTCCTTTTCTCTTGAAGGGATTATAAGTCAATTTTCAATAATTCATGATATTCCTAAGTAACCATTCTAAAGTAAAGATTCTTGGTAGGATTGTCTGAACTGTTTCTAGGAGTTACAGCATTCAGAGTACATCTCCAGTCCCAATATTTTCAGCGAATCAGAGGATTTAATGGAATAATGGCATTGTGCCAAAAATGATTACCAAGGATGCTGAACTATCTGTTTTTCCAACATTGCTGGAATTTTAAATGTGGTTTATATAAAACATATTTTTAAAATTCAAAACAAAAATCAAAAGTAAAAGAATTAAATAAGGTAGGCAACAGCTGAAAAAGAATAACATTCACAGTAGAAAATGATTTTTCTACCACTGATTGACAAATATTATTTAAGAATAAAACAAAAAAAGATTTTTTGATCAAAAAAAGATTTTTATCTTGCTAAGCTCGATGCAGTTAATATAGATTAATGAACTATGTGAAAATAATGTGATTAATGTACTATGTGAAAATAAAAAGAGTATCTTTTTTCAAATTTAGCAATCACTGAGGAAGATTTATGTGATGAACTAAATTTCATAAAAAGGAACATTAAGTTGGGAGTACAGATATCTCTATGTATAAAAGGTTAACTGGATGCTATGAGAATTCAGGTTGACTTGGACAGGCTGGGGGAATGGGCAGATGCATGGCAGATGAAGTTTAATGCGGATAAATGTGAGGTTATCCACTTTGGTAGCAAAAACAGGAAGGCAGATTACTATCTAAATGGCGGTCAAGTTGTTAGGGATAAGGGGAAGTACAACGGGATCTGAGGGGCCTTTGTTCATTCAGTCTATGAAAGTAAGCATGCTGGTACAGCAGGGCAGTGAGAAAGCGAATGGCATGTTTGGCTTCCATCCCCAAAAGTCGTCGAATATAGGAGCATAAAGAGGGTCCTTCTGCAGCAGCCACAGACGTCTCTTACAACTGAACAACTTCCCCTTTGACTCCCTCTACTTCCTTTAGGTCAAAGGTTGACATGGGGCCAGTGTGTCTGGTCTTTTTGTTTGTTATGTGAAAACTCCTTGTTTCAAAACATTACCCGGTACCTTCCCTTACTTTTTCTCCACTGCATCGATGATGCATTAGGGCTGCCTCCTGCACGATGTAGAACTCATTGGTTTAATTTGAATTTTCACTGGTTTTCACCCTCCTCAAATCACTTGGGACTATCTCTGACCCTCTCCCTTTCTCGGTCTCTCTGTCTTCAAGGCAGGGGATAGGCTATTCCACTGACTCTATTTTAAAATAACTCACTACCACAGCACTAACTGACTACACTTCTCCCACTCTGCATTGGTTAACGATGCTATCCCTTACTCTCAATTTCTCTGTCCCTCAACAGCTGCTCCATAATGCGAGCATTCACTTGAGGACCTCTTCAATTACCTCTTTCTTCAGTGTTGTATTCGATAAATCACGGGATTCAGACAACAGTTTTGATTCACTCAGTAATTTATTACACTACTAAATAATGCACATACACTCACGTATCATGAACGCACTCGCAAAAGCCCCGGGCTTACAACAGCAGCAGAGCACGGCGCAGGGTATTATTTTGAGATCACCAGACACCATCACGAAATGGTCCAAGGTGAGGTTTCTCCCCACGAAACAGGCACCAAACACCAATTTTTATGCATTTCTTATCAGAGACTGACCGTGCCTCGGCCCCCTCCCTGAGCCAATCGTAGCCCCTATTTGTCTGCAACTTTTCTGCGTAATAGCAGCAGGGGCGTGCGGATGGTCTATACAAACTATTGCTGTGTTTTGTTCGCCAATGAAGGCTTTCCAAGTATGATCACAGGTGTGAGGGGATAACACGTCTGGAAACGTGGTGGAATGTTAGGACTGCTGTTGTAGCTGTCATTTTACTCGGAGTACATGGTGATTCCGTGAAGAACCCCCTCAGTCGCATGCGTTCAGTTACTTCAGTCCACATTGGCGCAAGCACCGGACTGGCAGAAGGGTGGGGACATAGACAGCGCTACTGCGGCGCCTAAGTTAAACCTAGAAGGTAAATAGATTTTACTTACCAGGGTTTTTTGTTCAAGCAGGAGCCTCTCTGCACAGAGGTTTACTGCCGATTTATTGCAGAGCCGACGAAGCGTGAGCCGTCTATGGGCTGTGGGAAACCCGGTCGAACCGCGGAAGCGGATAGCCGTGGAAAAAGATCGGTTTTGCGATAAGCAGCCGGCTGACAAGTCAGTCATTGGCTTTCAGCCTGCAGGGGAGGATTCCATGGAGTGACAGCAAGTAATGCCAGAGTCGCTGACAGTGCGTGTCAGCGGCTCACAGGACACGTTGGTCCCAAAATTGGTGGGAGGAGTAGGGACTCGTTCAGCCTTTGGACTCGAGGTGAGTGGGGCTGCAAAGGTTTCTCTCTAATTTTAAGGTAAGTTTTTGCATGTACGGTTGAAGCTCACAACTACAAAATTAAATTCAGTGAGACTACACTGTGACTTGCCGTCGGCATCCCCATAGGGGAGGCCACGCCAAGCAGCCACCTGGGGATTTAGGGCGGCTTCATGTGTAAAAGCGCGGCCTATGGGAGAGGCATGCCATCAGCACCTGGGGACAGGCTACTTTCATGTGTTAAAAGCGCTGGCCTATGGGAGAGCCCTGCATCTGACACCCTGGGACGTGCTGTTCAATTGTGCAAGCGCCGGCGACGGGAGAGCCGCGCCAGTCAGCACCTGGGACGGGGCTGCTTATGTGAGAAAAAAGCGCCGGACCTCTATGAGTGCAGCGCCGGCAACGCCTGAGACAGGGTGGCTCAAGGTAACATGCAAGTTGCTGGCCCTCAGTGTCGGGGGGAAGTTTCCCCTCTGGGGCTGGATAGAGAAGAAATAATAGTCCCACAGAGTCGGGGAAGTTTCCCCACAGGGCTGGATAGAGGAAATAAATAGGCCATGGAGTCAGGGGAAGATTCCCCACCGGGGCTGGATAGTGTGTTTGAACGGACTATCCCAAATGCTGCAACTATTGCATACAGTGCTCCAAGCGGGCACACTCAGAGAAGAGTGTCAGCACCACCCCTGACAAAGAGGCGCCAGCAGCACCTAGTAGAGGGCTGCTTGGATAGCACCTCCTAATGGATGATGAGGCGCGTTGCCATGGGTATCTTAGTTCTGACCCCGTCTCTGATGGTGAGAAAGGTTGAGCCAGATGTTCCATCTCTGCAGGGCCGACAGCTCAGCGCCAGTTGACAGGTTCTTCAAGTTCTCCTCTTAGAGGTGGGTGACCAGGTCAGGTTAGATTCTGCTGACGCCGAGTCTCAGTTTGGCTGGGGGGCATACCAAGGGATGAAGGGCTCATGTCAGAGATACCCTTTCCTGACAACAAAGTTGCCATCCCAGCAGAATGTTCCAGCCTGGTACAGGTCCAATGGGGCTGTATCAGCACAGGTATCCTGCGGCCTGCGGCAGTGCTTGCTCTGGGTGCCTCCGAATCGCCCTCTCTGAGGAGGGGAGTGCTGAAGGTTAAGATGTAACTGACTCCAGGCTCTAAAGTGGTCGATTGGAACATACTGGGAGCAATATGTGCTTGCAGTGAACAGCGCCCACAGAGGGATGTGAGAGCCAGCCGCCGAATCTGTTATTCAGGTAAGGCCCATCCAACAGGGGAAAAACCTGGCAGATGGATCAATTAAGGCCAGCGGCAGGCAATGGTTCATCGTTTCAGAATGCACCCAGGTGTCATCAGCTGTAAAGCGGTTCACTGGTAGCTGGGGTAGCATGGACAGCTGGGCAGGCGTTCCACGCCCCCTACCACCCCAACTCATCAAGGTGGGTCTGGCACTTCTGAAACATGGGTTAGGGGACACCATCACAAGTTGTAATATTTACATTGTTTGTTACAACACCAAATGAATAAAAAAAAACATCTGGCTTAAAGGCACAGTTACTATGGAATAATGGCAGGAGTGGGCAGTTCATTAGAATAATGGAGTGTCGGGGAATCACATATGAACTTTCCGGAATATGAATAACTTCTTTCCTGACTAAACAACAGATTTCTAAGGGTATGGAAAGATCTTTCTATGCAGTTCCCATTCCAGAGGTTATCAAAGGACAATATAACTGTATAATAACCAATTAAAACATTGCTAAATGGGTAAATTGTTGGTTCTTGGGATATACCCTTTTAGCTATTATTAATTAGCTATGACTCTGCCCTGTGGCAAAAAGATTGGGAGTGAAATAGCAACCTGGTTTAAAACTGACTTCTATTTCTCAAGAGTAATTGGCCCATTATAAGTAGCTGTTGTTCCAGTGTGCAAATCTGGGGTTCCAACTGAATATCGTGCAAAGTAGTGACCTCTCAAAGGACATGTACATAAATTGTTATGATATAATCAGCTGAAGCTACATAGTCACAATGATGAACAAACAGTATTCTGCACGGGCTCCAGTTGTTTGGTCGGTTCAAATTTCAGTTCTTACAAAATGATGCTAAGAGCTCCTAAGTGAGAAGTTTGGAATACCATCTCTAGTTGGAAGTTGAGGAGATTTTGCATGAGTGGCCATTTCTTCAGTAGTTGGTATTCAACTAATATATACACTAGATGCACCTAGGGGGTAAAAGGGCTATTGAGCGAATTACATATTACATGGTCAAACTTCAAGTTGCGCACTTATGGTGCGTGATGTAGTCACATGTTGCAATTCAAGTAAAAGTATCCTGTAATAATTTACCTAATCGCTCTGCCAATGGTGGTAGCATAGTTCAGATCAATGGGCAACACAGAATATGGTATTGGATCTCAAAGTATTATGAAAGTATGGTTCAATGTATCGACATGTTGTTTTATGTTTGTTCACTGCTTGTTGCAAAATATATGTTGGCAAAAACATATTTTGCGGAGAATACACTTTACTACCAAACGGGAGGTTGTTTCTTTTATGTCTTCCTCCATTTTGCCTCATTAATCGGGTCTTGAAACAGTCAGCAGATCTCGCTTTTGGTTTTTGTACTATCTGACTGGCCTAAGCAGCCCTGCTTTTATTATGCATAATAATACACTGTTATACGGTTATTCCAAAAAAATGAAATTAAGCGAAAACTTTGCTGGTTTCAAAACTGTGGGGGATTCGGGAACAGCCTCTGCATAACAAAAAGTTATTGACTTACACATTCTGATTGGGACCTGCTTTATGGCTAGTTGTCACATCAAGCCATGGATGTGCTCATGCCAGTGTAGGGATAGCACCAAAAAAAGCAGTACATTCCTATTTGAGCGGATCTGAAGCAGTTGTTCAATGTTAATGTTACATTTAAATATGGTACATGATTTACGGGGGTCTTCCCGTCATTCTCTTATGGTCTTGGACATTAATTCAGTTATAGAGCCACTTTTAGCTGCAGCAAATAACGGGAACCACTCTGTCGGGTTCACCCCCGGTATCCGAGTTGTAAAAGAGATCTTGACACAAGTTCTCCCGCTTCATGTATATTGCAGTTTGGTTATTGAAATGTTTTAACAATACTTCACAGGGGGCTCCGCTACATCCTTAGCCATGACACTAGTATCTCAGCACAACGAGGGGCAAACGTTTGCAAACGCTGTGGTAGATAGGATGGAATTGGCTGCAAGTACCATTACATTTTACATTTCTGATCACACAAGCCAGAGCAGACCAGGGGTGGCTGGATTTAGATCATTTGGGGATACCACGAAACTCGCGTCTATGTGGAGAAGGTAGGCTTGCGATATTATATCAATAGCCACCAGAATCCTAGAAGTGTGCGAATCAGAATTGTTTGATAAGCTACAAACAACCAACCAAGAAAGGTCGGTTCAGACTATTTTCCAGGTGGCTGCAGCCAAGTTGCTGGTTTATGCAGGTATTAAAACTGGAATGGGGGATTGTAAATCTCATTCCACCAGGGCAGCATCAAGTTCATCGACCATATCCTCGTGACCGCAGGATGGTCCAACTGAATGATTGTAATTTTTTTTTTTTAACCATAGGCTGTTACTGACCCGGTGCTATTTTGCCATTCTGTTTTGCATACACTTTAGCCTCCCCTGAGAATTTTGGGGTTGCTATTGATTTATTTATTAACATAAACCATAAATACATTTGAATCAAATGTCATGCTTAATGCTTTTTGATTATTTCACTCATCCTGAGTCAATCGATGACAGTGACTCACGATGACTCGAGTAAAATAGTAAGATTAAATGAGAAACTTAACAGTTTGAAGTTTGATCTTTATTGTATGAGGAGTTTACGTTGGTGATTATGTGCTCCATGCCCAATCTCTCTTCACATAGATCATCTGGTAGTTCTCAAGTTGCTATCTTACCATTTTAACTTCGATTTTTGTTATCTGTGATTTCAATACCGCTGCTTTGAAGATTGACCGCGTGTGCGAACTGGTGGGGTTCTTCACGTAATCACAAAGTAACTCCTCATAAAATTAATAAGATCTACTTCAAACGAATTAAATTCTATTTAATCTTACTATTTCTATCTCACATTTTAGCTGAATTTTTCAGATTAACCCTAACACTACATCTATTAAACTTGGTTTCCTCCCTGCAGTTCTGAATGATTCCTCTGCATCCTGTAATTTTACTCCTACTCCCCCTCTCCCCAGGCACAACAGGATAGAGGTCATCTGTTCTCACCTTTCACCCACCTGCCTCCGCCACCAACACACATTCTGCAACATATCCCACTGTAACCATATCAACATAATCCCTCCACTTAATTACATCTTCTGGATCTATCCCCTTCCTTTTCCAATAGGACACCATTTTTGCCGCCAACTCGTGAGTTTGATCATCCCTTCACCAAACAGCTCGCTCCCTTAGCACTTTCCCTGTAATTACAGGAGATGTAAATTACCTGTTACCAAGACCACCTTTCAAATTCCATCCAGGTATCCAGCAGCCCTTCAGCTGAGACAGAGATGCACTCTTCCAACCTCATTTTTTGTAATTAGTTGTGGCATTGATGTGGTCCGCCTTTATTATTGGCAAGACCAAGCGTTGACCTGTGTGCTGCCTACGCTCGAAACATTTGTGCTCTGTCAGCTGAGGACCTGCTGGAGCTCCTGTTTGCTAACCTTTTTAAATCCCTTTCCCATTCTCATACTAATCTTACTTGACTGCCCTGGCCTCCCCATTGCCAATGCGAGGCCCATGTAAACTGGAAGAAACTGCACTCATATTCTATTTGGTATACTATAATTAATGGTCACTCTATGAACAATAAATTCTCCAATTCTAGTAAACCTGCAACCCTCATCTCTTTGTTGTAACCTTCCCAACCAACCCCAGGGCACATATTTCTCCCTTCATCTACAATCACCTGAGTACCTCTTCCCTTGCTTCCGTATGCTCATCACCCATCCCCAAATATCATATTTCCCTTTTATTCTACCCCTCCTCCCGTCCCACCTGTTTCAACATATACAAACATACAATAACCATAGAAATTAGAGTGCAGGAGCAGGCCATCGGCCCTTAGCCTGCACCCCATTCAATATGATCAATGGGCTGTTCATCCAATCAATATTCTGTACCTGCCTTGTTTCCATACGCCCTGGATCCTTCAGCCACAAGGGCCACCATCCAACTCACTCTTAAATATGGCCACCGAACTGGCCTGCATTACCTTCTTGTGGCAGAGACTTCCACAGATTCACCCACTCTCTGTGGTGAAAAAACGATTTTCTCATCTTCGGTCCTAAAAAACTCCCCTTATCCCTAAATGTGACCCTTGTCCTGGACTTCCCAACATCGGGAACAATTCTTCCTGCACTATCTGTCCAACCCTTAGAATTTTCTAAGGTCTCTATGAGATCACCCCACATCTTCTAAATTCCAGCGAGTACAAGCCGAAGGTGTTATCAATCTTCTTCTATGGAAAGTCATGCCATCCCACGGAATCAGTTGGTGACCCTTCTCTGTAACTCCCTCTATGGCAAGAAAATGGGGGGTGTGGTTTTTCCTCAGATTAGGAGGGACAAAACTGTACGCAATACTCAGTGTGGCCTCACCAAGACCCTATACAACTGCAGTAGAAACTCCCTGCTCTTGTACTCAAATCCGTTTGCTATGAATGCAACATACCATTCGCTTTCTTCACAGCATGCTGCACCTGCCTTGCCTACTTTACCAATGGGACTGGTGTACCAGACACCCAGGGTCTCGCTGCATCTCGCCTTTTCCTTATCGGTCACCATTCACATAATAGTCTACCTTCCTGTTTTTGCCATCAAAGTGGATAACCTCACTTTTTTCCATCCATTATACTGCATCTGCTATGCATTTGCCCACTCACCCGTCTATCAGTCATGTTGCAGCCTCCCTAGCATCCTCCTCACGCTAACACTGCCCCCCAGCTTCGTGTCATCCGCAAACTTTGAGATGTTGCATTTAATTCCCTCGTCCAAATTATTAATGTATATTGTAAATAGCTGGGGTCCCAGCGCTGAGCTTTGTGGCAACCCACTATGTCACTGTCTGCCATCCTGAAAAGGAACCCGTTCATCCATACTCTTTGCTTTCCTGTCTGCAGCAGTACTCTATCCACATCAATACTGAACCACCAATACCGTGGGCTTTAGTTTGATATACCAATCTCTTGTGGTGGGACCTTGTCGAAAGCTTCTGAAAGTCCAGATTACAACCACATCCACTGCTTCTCCCCTTATCCATCTACTAGTTACATCCTCAAAAATTCAATAAGATTCGTCAGACATGTTTTACCTTCGTAAAACATGCTGACTTTGTCCAACTGATTTTCACCACTCTCCAATGTGCTGCTACCCCATCTTTAATAATTGGTACTCCAGCAGTTTCCCCATCTACCGATGATAGACTGAATGGTCTGTAATTCCCCGTTTTCTCTCCCCTCCCTTTTTAATAAAGTGGGGTTTTAATAGCTACCTCCAATCCTCAGGAACTACTCCAGAATCTAAGGAGTTTTGAAAAATTATCCTAAGGCATTCTGCTAATTTCTCGCGGGTACTTCTTAAGTACCCTTGGTGGATACAACCTATCTGGCCCTGGGGAATTATCGGCCTTTAATCCATTCAATTTACCTAACACCACTTTTCGGCTAACCTGGATGTCACTCATTTCCTCCATCTCATTTGATCCGCGATCCCCTGCCATTCAGCAAATTATTTATGTCTTCCTTAGTGAGACCAGAACCAAAGTAGTTATTCAATTGGTCTGCCAAGTCCTTGTTCCCCATGATCAATGCACCGTTTCTGACTGCAAGGGACCTACATTTGTTTTAAACTAATCTTTTGCGCTTCACATAACGATAAAAACTTTTGCAGTCGTTTTTATGTTTCTGCCAGTTTTTTCTTTCATACTCCATTTTCCCTTTCCTAATTAAGCCTTTGGTCCTCTCTGTTGGGTCTTCTGAATTTCTCCCAGTCCTCTGGTAGGGCTTCTGCTTTTTCTGGTCTAAATTTGTACGCTTCATCTTTTTCTTTGATACAATCCATGATTTCCTCGTTATCACTGGATGCGCCCACCTTCCCTGATTATTCTTTTGCCATACTGGGATGAACAATAGAATCTCCCTTTAGTTCATCATGCAGTTTTAAATGCCTTCCATTGCCGATTCCACCGTTCAACCTTCAAGAATCAAATCGCAGTCGGCTCTTGGCCAATTCACGTCTCATATCTCAAAGTTACCTTTCGTTAAGTTCAGGACCAGTGGTTCTAATTAAACAATGTCACTCTCCATCCTAATGAAGAACTCAACCATATTATGGTCACTCTTGCCCAAGGGGCCACGTACAACAAGCTGCTAACTAACCCTTCCTCAGTACTCATTATCCAGTTCTAGATTAGCCTGCTCTCACGTATGGTTCCTCCGCATGTGGGTTTAGAAACTATCCCGCTACATTCCTAGAAATCCTCTTCTCAGACACCCATGCCAAATTTGATTCACCAAGCTTTTATGTAGATTGAAGTCACCCATTTATATCGGGTTTACCTTCGTTGCTACGCATTTCTAAATTTCCTGTTGATGTCATGCCAACTCCACTACTACTACTGTTAGGTGGACGGTACACAAACACCACTAGCGTTTCTATGCCCCTTAGTGTTCGCTGCTCACCATTATCGATTCCACATCCTCATGCTATTGTAATTTCCCTCTTCTATTGCGTTTAATTTCCGCTCTAACAGCAACGGCTACACCCTTCTTTTTTCTCTGTATATCCTTCTGAATATTGAATATCTGATGTTCAGCTCCAGCCGTGGTCACCTGGGCCATGTCTCGTGATCCCAATATAATCATAATTTTTATTAGCATATCTGCACATTCAACTCATCCACCTTATTCACAAATGCTCCTCGCATCTGAGAACAAAGCCTTCAGGCTTGTTTTTAAACATCTTGGCCCTTTTATCAATTTTGTTGAAAAAGTGGCCCTTTTAGATTGTTTTGCCCTGGATTTGTTTCCTGCCACTTTTCACCTCGTTACCTTTTGCTCCTATCCTCATTTTACTCCCTCTGTTCTCTGCTCAAACATTTAAGAACCTCACTTCTTTTATTCTCCATTTGTTATTTTTTTCTTCTTTCCTCCTTCGTGTTGCGTCTGGCACTGCTTCTCTTCGCTGCCTCTGCCTCACAAACGGACTATTTGCCTTCTCTATTTGAGTCCCTCCCCAAACCGATCTAGTTTAAGTCTCCCAGTAGCCTTTGCAAATCTCCCCGCCAGGTAATGGTTACCATCGGGTCATGTGCAACTCGTCCTTTTTGTACTGGTCATACCTTCCCAAAAGAAGGTTCCCAATGCTTCCAGAGACTTGAATCTCTGCGCTCTGCGCCAGTCCTTTAGCAACGAATGATCCTCCACCTTTGCTCCATTCCTACGCTCTCACTGTCGCGTGTGTTACAGGCAGTAATCTGAAATTGTTACATTGCATTAACACTCTTCCCTAACATAAATTCTCCTTCAGGAACCTCCTCTCTTTTTCTACCTATGTCATTGGTACCTATATGTACACGACTCTGGCTCCTCTCCCTCCATTTAAGATTATCTTGGACACCTTCAGTCACATCTGGACCCTGGC